>JAVSCE010018753.1:0-557268 GCA_032199065.1 Smutsia gigantea
TGTACAGAGGAATATTAGTCATAAAAAAGAATGAGGTATTGCCATTTGCATCAATGTGGATGGACCTGGAGGGTATTATTATGCTGAGTGAGATAAGTCAGGCAAAGACAAATAACATGTTTTCACTTACATGTGGAAGCTAAAAGCAAACAAAGAAAGGGACAAAGTCAAAATAGACTCATAAATACAGAGAAAAAAACTGGTGGCTGCCACAGGAGAAGGAGACAGAGGAATGGGAGAAATGTGTTTTCATTTCTTAAAATCTTTCTCTCTTTTTTTCTTCAGGCCTGCTGGGCTCGAAAGTGAGGGAGGCTGAGTGAGCTGGGGTGGAGCTGTTATCTGTGGAATGCGTTGTGTTTCCCTGATTCTTGTCTTCTCCTAGGAAGGAATTCAGTCCAGAGACCATATAGCAAGAAAAAGCAGCGAGGAATTTATTGGGTTAAAACAAAAAGTACACTCTTGACACAGGAGAGCAGGCCGTGTGGAAACCAGAAGCAGCATTGCTGTTAGGGTTAGGTTGGCTTTTATGTTTTTAAGACGACAGGAAGTCCTGCCCTGCATTTTATGTCATTTGATTGACAGGTTATTGACAGCTCTAGGGTTATAAAACCTTTTTCTCACTGTTGCAGGCACCTTACCCATAAGTACCCAAGAAAAGCCCTCAGGGGAGCCAAAACCTCTATGTTAATTAGATCGAGGTGTTATTTTAATGAGATGGAGTTATTTTCAGACAAGGTCTTTGGACCTTGAACATGACCTGTAATCAGGGAAGCCTCTGTGGTCCTGGGCCTCTTGACCATCTAGGTGTCCTTGACTGGGCCTCCTGATAAGCTAGGTGTTCTTGACTGTAGAACTTGGAACTTGGGAGAGTTTAGGGGTTGGTCACTTCAGTCTTCCTTGGTGATGAGCTGGCCCTTTTCTTCTGCTTAGGTCTAATGAACTGCCTCCTCTAACAGAGTGATGGTGCTTTATCTTTTTATATCTGTGTGCTCTAAGCAATACCCCAGGAATCATGGGGTTTTGCATCTGCCCCCTAGGAAGAGTCATTGCCTCTGGCTCTGTGGGCATGCAGTAGCAGTACTGTCTCCTCCAATCCCTTCATGTGACTGTGTGGCATCCAGAACTTTCCACACATGTGTACTGATCAGTGCTTTGTGAATGCACAAGGCTGACTGCAGACTTCTCAAGTTCTCACTCTGTACCTCTTTCTCCTCTTTGTCAACATCTCCTCTAAAGTAAGGCTGCTTTGATTTTCTCAGAATCTCAGCTCCATTCTTCTCTCAACTCGGGAAGGCATTGCATGCTTGGGCCATGATACACTTATTCCATCTGTCCCGCATTTCTCATGAATCATCATCCTTCATGTCTTCTATTTAGGGTCTGGAAAATGTTTCATATATTTATCATTTTGTTTTTTTGGGGGGTGGGTTGCATTAAAGTATGAGGGTGAATCTAGTCCTTGTGCATCTCATTACCTTTTGGCTTTTCTGGTTTCATGTAAATAGCCAGCTGTTACTCTGGCAGTTGTGTTAAAGGTAGCATGTCCTTATTCTCTGTCTGCTTTTTTAATATTTATGTCACTTTGGGATTTGCTTCTATAGCTGCTTCATTTCTTCTTCTGTTCTCTTAACAGTATACTGGTCAATGTGTATAATAATAATACTACAATATCAAAATAAGCCAGGGTGACAGGGTGATCATTTTGATGATCAGGGATGACACTTGGCTGTGTTCACGGATGTAAGGCCTATGCTGGGTCAATAACAGGCTGGTTCTCTATGCCAAATTTTATGTGTGCCTTCTCTCACTCTCTTTGAATTGAAAATACCCATTTCTTGCATTACTTAGTGAAAGTCTGAGTAATTTGTCACGTGACAAAGAGCTGAATGCTTGAAACTTATCACAAATCCCAATCTGTCACGGTAGCTTACATGGCCTTAAAGTTTTAATTGGTTTTTGCCTCCCACATAAAGAGTCCCTTTGTCACCACAAGCTCAATGTTTTTCTTGCCTGTTCTTTCACTCAGTACATCCCTTGGGAGGAAAATAATTGTTGATTTTTACTCAGCTAAAAAGAAAACTTCACTCTATGAAATTTAGTTTCTTTAGAATCTCTCCAATCCCCAGATCTCTGAAGTGTTCAAAATAGGTACATTCATAATGATGGGTTTTTTGTTACTCGTTTTTCCTAGTTGTCATTTTAAGGTAGATTTGGGGCTGTGTCGTCTTCATCTTAACCAGAAGCAGAATTCTAGGCCTTGCTACTTCATAATAATGAATGCACTAGCTTCTAGAAACTTTGTTAAGTTATATTTAATTTAAATATGTGTTCTGTTTGTTTCCGATTTCCTTAGGTATTGGAGTAGTTTGCCATAATTTTGTGAAAGTTTTTTGCTAATTTTTAGCAATGCTTATTTATCAACTCACCTTTCTGCTTAAAATTTTACCTGCTTCATGAAAATTATTATTTAAAAAAACTAACAAAAAACCTTTAGTACATGCTGCATTTATTTTGGGTGTGGGCTCTCTCTTCCTGTTGGATGCTTGCAAGTTCTCCCAGGCTCTTCTCTTACTGGATGACCAAGATTCCTTCTTAATCAATACCTTACATTCTGGGTAAATGCTTCCGTCACTGTCTGTTCTACACGGTAGAAATAATAAATGCAGTGGAAAAAATGTATTTCCTCAGTTAATCACCCTCTTACTGCCCCAGGCCCACTTTGGAGATGGCCACCTCTGACACCTCATCTTAGACCTGCTTCAAGCTCTGCAGCATTTCTTTGATTTTATGAGCTTTTGATGTGATTTTTCTCAGATGATGCAATATTTTTTTAAACAAAAAATTTCAAATCTCTTCTCTTGATAGTATATGTATATCAAGAAAATAATCCACTTAGGTTGCATTTACAGTGTCCACATAATCACCTAAGAAGAAAAAGTTACTGAATTAAATACTGACCTCTAAACCAAAAGTCAAATCATTTGTTTGCATTCTATATGATAATTTGATTGAACTAAAAGTTTTTTGATCCTGTGTACGTACAACAAAGACAATTTTTCTCTATTTAAAAAAAATCTAAGCCAGAAATCCATTGGAATGATCTTTATTATTTATCAATCAATTATTGTTTTGTTTATTAATATTAAGCAGCATACACACATTTAATAAACTGTTTTTTTGTATATATTTGTTTTTATACTGCTTACTCAATATATTTCATTGTCATTGAGGTGTATTATATCCTTAGCATTTTTAATACTATCATAGTATCTTCCTGAATATGTGTAGTACCATTTATGCATTGGACACTTTTCTCCATTTACTGTAATTAGAAAAAAAATGAAGTGACTTTATGCTTTCGAGCCCTTTGTTCTCACATAGTTATTAAGTTTTTACCATTTGTCCTGCTCTGTGGTAAGCACCAGGGTGCCTTGGTGGAAGGACAGACATCACTGGTCCCCTCAAAGCTTAGAAGGGGAGACAGATCATTTACATATGGTTTATAAGGGGAGACAGATCATTTACATATGGTTTATAAGGGGAGACAGATCATTTACATATGGTTTATAAGGGGAGACAGATCATTTCAAATAGACAAAAATGTAAGTTGTGGGTATTGAAGAATGAGTAGGTGCTAATACCACTAAGAGGAGAAAGAAGGTAGAGAGAAAAAAGAGACAGAGAAATTTCAGACAGCTAAAAAAGCAGACCCAATTCCATGCTAAAAAGAAATGAGCTATCAAGCCATGAAAAGGTAAGGAGGAACCTTAAATGCATATTATTCAGTGGGAGAAGCCGATCTGAGGAGACTATATACTGTGCGATTCCAACTTTATAACATCCTGGAAAACACAAAACAATGGAGACGGTAAAAAGATCAGTAGCTGGGGAGATGTTGGGAGGGGAAGGGTCAATGGGAGAGATGAGAAGGCAGAGGATTTTAGGGCAGTGAAAATACTCTGTATGACTCTGTAATGATGGGCACATGTCATCTTACATTTGTCCAAACCCACAGGGTATATAACGCCATGAGTGACCCTAATAGACTTTGGATGATGATAACTTGTCGATGTAGGCTCATCCTTATAAAAAATAGACCATTCTGGTAAATGATGCTGATAATGGGGAGGCTATGGATGAATAAGGGTGAAGGTATGTATATATATGCATATATATATATATATGGGAAATCTGTTTCTTTTCTTCAGTTTTATTGTAAACATAACACTAATTCTAAAAAATAAAGTTGCTCAAAAAAAAAACACCTAAGAAATCAGATGTAGAGACAAGATGGAGTTTACAGTGAACTTAAAATAAATGTAGTACAGCTATGGGTGAGGGGCTGGAAGCCAAGTGACAACTGAGGACAAACAGATGGTCAAGGTCAAAGTCATCTTAAGGAAAATCGAGATAATTTGCTTGAGATAAATTTTTCAAAATTGAATTACTGTCAAAACTAATGAGTATTTTTTCCTCTCTTATAACCATATATATAGGAATTAAATGTACTCATTTTAAAAATGCAAATAAGTTATATAAATTTCATTTAATGACCATTTAATTCTCAATGACAAGTGATGTTTCTTGTATTATACATAATAAAAAATAATGAATTTTGCATCTATTTACTCATTCCATTGTGTTTATGTTCATGGCACACTGCACTGAGCCTCTTCATTTAACAAACTAATATTCACATGACAGTAACTATAGTAGCATTTTCTTATGCCAATTTGCTTTCATCACATAAATGCCAATTGCTCAGTCATTTTCTCTGGTAAATATACTTTTAAACCCATTGTATCACAGGCATTATGTTAGGTGATCACAATGAGACAAAAGCTCCTTAGTTCCTTCCATCACGGGCACTACAGCTGGTAGGAGAGACAGACATTAGTAAGAGTTACTTAGATAAATACAGTTACATTTGAGACAAGTTGTATCAAATAGGAATAAACGTTCTATAATTTTATACTATAATGGGAAAATCCTCATGAGGAAAGTGCAGGATTCATCCATGAAGACATGGTGATAAGCTTACATAGGAAGGAAGTGCAGGGTTACCAGGTTAAAGATGGGGAAGAGATAACAAAATCACAGTAAGAAAAGACCTGAGAGGGGTCAGATGGCCAATAAGTGTGCCTGCTGAAGGAGAACCTGATGGTGACAGAAATGAACCTGTCATCATCCACATGGTATAGATTTTACCTCAAGAGCAGCGCCCACATATCAGATATTTTAAGAAGAATGTGGTATATAATGATAGAATGGTGCATTTGAAAACTAGGATCCCTCTGGTTATAGTGAGTGAGGGTGAAAGATAAGAACTGGCATAAGGAGGTCAATTTGAAAAATATTTCAGAAGTCCTGATGAGAGATGATAGCACCTAGGAGCAGGCCTGGTCCAAAAAACGATATGAGTCTGATAGGGAAGAATTTTGGATGAAAAATCAGATAGATTTGGTGTCTGAGGTTAGAGAGTGACATATGTAAAAGGAAATATGTTTATACCAATTTAACCATTCAACAAGAAGGATTTTATCATGATATATATACCGAAGGAGAGAGAAACAGAAAGGGAGAGATCTTTTTCAATTTTTTCTAATCATTTTGATATTCTATTTGATTATTTTTGTGCTTTTGTGATGTACCTTCAATTTTATAAGCACTTTACATTTTATATAATTAATAAAACATGTGAAGTACTTCAGGATCTAAAGTCACTGGGATGATATTCTGTTTTTTTTTTTTTTTGGTCGTTGTTTCTGCTGTCCCTCATCCAATGTGGCTTATTTCTTTGTCCACTAGATTTTGCTCGTGTGTTTATATGTGCCCAGTATTTTGCAATCCCTGAAGGCTTAAATTGGCTATGCTTCCTTCAAGAGAGAATTTATATCCCTTCTTGTGGGAAGCAGGAGTCACTGCAAAATTGGATCAGTTTAGTATGCCTCAGATTCTTAGACTCAATATTCCAGATTCCTTTTTCTCATAATTTATCTTATGTTTATAAGAGGGTCCAATTTCTCCCCTGGCTGCTAGTGCAAAACTTAATTGCTCGGTCACAGTGTTTCTTGTGGTGCTCACCTCCTGCAATCTTCATCGTCCTCTGTGCTTAACTGTCACTGGTACTTGTCATCACATAACAATTTCGGAGGAGAAGGTGATGAGAGGGTCCTTTTATTCACCCCAATTCAAGAACTTTTTTTAAATCTCTGTATAAAAAGATCTACAGTCTAGCATCAGAATCCACTGAACTTTTAGTTTATGAGTTTCTTGAGTAGTTAAAGTATTTGTAATAACTGGTATTTCATCATTTTGTTCTTACTAAGGTATCAGTCAAAACCAAAAATAAAATTCACTGATTTTCAGTAAGATAGTTATGTTTTGCAATTATTGTATTGAATCATTGCACCCTTTTACAAACCTCACATACATTAAGAGATCATAGTGACCTAATTCTTCTTTCACTTATATACTATTTTGCTGTATTTTCTATTTCACTTTCTAATCATGTTAGATATTCATTGCTGCACAAAAGTTATATTTATACTTGGCAAAAATATACTGAAATAATAAGGAAGCAAAAGAATAAGGGAATCCTTAAATAGGTATGCCATATTGCAGCTGTGTACCAAATCCGGCTGGCTTCCTGATTTTATAAATAAAGATTTATGGGATCACCTCCATGCACACGTATTGTGTATATTATCTGCTTTCACAGAGTTGAGACAAAATTAAATAGACCCTTTAACCCACAAAGCTAAAATATTTACTAGTTGGCCCTTTACAGCAAACATTTGCCTACCTGTGATTTAAAGGATGATACAAAAGTACAATAAACTATCAGTATCTTATTATCATTCAGTTTTCTTATTACATCGCGCAGTGTTTTGCATTTTCAAAAATATATAGAAGACTAGAGATACCATCTTTATAGACTGTTTTTTAAATTTTTATGAACAGAACTGAAAATTACTTTTTCATTCTTCACCAATAATGTTAAATGAAAAAAAACTGGCAGAGGAAAACATAGCATTAATATTAGAAAAATCAGAAGATGAAACAGACAGGAGCACATGAGACTATAATGAAGTTAATGAATTTGATTATATAAATGAAATATCAGATACATTTTCAGATGACTGTATCCTAAATGAATTCTTTAAACTTTATATTTTCTATGAATAGACAATGTAACCTAAATGAAAAAGGAAATATGATGTTCATATTAATGTAGTCATTGAACTGGAAGGATTTCATCATGCAATATTTTGTGCCCATGCAAGATCCTGGCCCATCCTGGTTTGTTAGAAAGAAATATCAGAGACTTTCATTCTTCATTGTGTTTATGTGACAAATTCACCTGACACTCTTTGGAAGTGAAAAAATGATGAAGGCAAGTGAACGAAAAAAGGGGATTGGAAGGATATAAATGATGTATATATTTAAAAGATTTTGGAGAGATCACTCTGAATGATGCTTACAAATAAAAATGAAAGATACAATAATAAAGATGCAAAAACATGCAAGAAGGTGGTCACCTTCCCTTCAAGATAATTATGAGACATAAGAGGTTTCAAAAATTATTCAAGTATTGTATTTTGATGGTGCAAAGACAAGAAGAATCACTAGTAGTGATAAATTGGAATTGACATATTTAGAATCTAGTATCAATATATATAAGATGGATATATTCCAGAAGTCCTTGCACAATTGATGAGCAATTATCTGCATTCTGAAGATATTGCACACTTTGGTTACATATAAATTGAAAACCAGGGAAATAAATAAATTTTGAATTTGCTGTAGTTAAATTTTTACTATAATTTCTAATAAGTTGATTGTCATTATTTCTTTATTCTTCCTATATAAAATTAATAAAGTGATTTAAAATATAAAGAATTAAAAAAGGTCCATTGGACCAGAGGGTAAATGGTAATGCCTTTATTGCCAAGTGTATTGACAATTAATCCCTGGTTACTGGATTTACTTAACTGAAATTTTTATGTGACATATTCATTAGCTCTACATTCTCAATGCTATTTACAAATGAAGGCATCCTTTTAATATATTTATAAAAAGACAAACCAGTGAAAAAGCTCTTAGAGCATATCACATGGAATGAAAATCCCCTCTTGGTCAGTGGTGACATGGCTGGGAAAGTACAAGCAAAAGCAAAGAACTGCCCTTTGTGGAGATGTGTCAAAATCACCTTTCCATTCACCCATCTCCCCTGGTAGTATGCTACACTACCTTCTTATTATCTTTTCCTTTATCTCCTTTTCCTTTATTTCTCTAAATCATAATCCAGTGCTAATGAGTCATTCATAACAATACAAGTGGACAATATCGCCAGGTGTGATACACAAAATGTCTGTGGGACAGTTTTAAGTTAATCACATTCTCATTGAACACAATGAGCCTGAGTAATGGCTTTGGTAGGTATAGATTTTTATAAAATATAAAACTGAAAGCATTCACAATTTAAAGTTATTCCAAAATGGTACTTCAGCTTCAGTGGCCTTTACAGAATGCCTGAAGACACTTAAATATTTTTAATAAAAATAAATCTTTTTCTATCCATTGTGAGGAGATCCATGATATTTGAATATAAAATGCAAAAGATTGAGTCCCCCTGATTTGGGAGTAGAGGAAACTTTAATGTTTAGTCTCTACTATGAATTCATTCATAACAGTGAATTTTCCTTGAGTTCCTGAGACTTCCAGTATACTCCTTAATCTTTGGCTCCAGGATTGTTCTGTAATTTTGCCTCAAATGTTTAAATTTTAATTTGTGACTTTTGGTCCTAGGAAATAATTGATTCTAAAATAATTTATTAAAAATGAATGAATTATGGTTATAAATTATGTTGTTAAAATGAATAAGGTATAGCATATAGAATTCTATGTAAAATGCTCAAGAAAAATAACTGTCTCTTTAGTAACAATGATACTCCACAATCAGTAGAGTTAGGAATAATCAGCTCCATAATCAGTTTATTATTCAGGAATGATTAAGAAGTAAAACCTGAAATGTTAATATTCATAATGAGAGTCTACCTCCATTTTTGCTGTTGGACCACTGACTTCTTTCCTCTTGCATCCATATCTGGAAAGACTGATAAGAAAACCAATTCAAATATACCTACTTCTTTGACATCAGTGGAAAATTTAAATCTACACAGGAGTTTTTCCTCAGTCAAACATCTAGCCACTATAGACATCCAAACTACTTCTTCTACTTTGACCAAGCAAACTGGACAGGCTTGCAGCCAGAGCTCTTCCCAGGAGCTCCTTGTGTGAAAGATCCTTGAAAAATAATTATTAAAAGATATACTTCAGGGGAAGGAAAAAGATGGTGATATGAGAAGTAAGGCAGAAACCTCCTCCCAAAACAAAATATAATATGAAAACACAGCAAATACAACTAATCCTGAAAGAGTGACAGGAAGATTGCAGAACAGACTGCCTATATCTGGGGAAAAGAGAAGACCTCACAGAAAAGGGTAAAGTAGAAAAGCCTTTACTCCACCCCAGCTCACATATGGGAGGAAGAGAAACAGAGTGGGGAGGGAGTTGAAGCCCAGGACTGCTAAACACCCAGTCTTAAAGATCTGCTCCAGAAGCATGAACCCACATTACACAGTGCTCTGAAGATTAGTGGGGTTGGAAAGCAAAGACAAGAAGAATACTCAGAAAACTGAAATTCTTACTACTGGTGAAGAACAGATACACAACCAGCCTCTCTGTGACAAAAGAAAGGTGGTCACTTTAAAAGACATCCCAACAGCAAGAGGGTTACTAAAGGGGAAAGGATTACATAGAGCTTGCTGCTCAGGAGAAAGCACAGGTGGGCAAAATCATTGCAGCACACTCATCCCACCAGGTCAGGAACTTTCAAGAGCTTCAGATGCTCTATCCCTCTGGCTGGCAATGCAACCCCAAGGTCCCCCAATGTGATATACAGCCTGCCACTCCTTCCTCCTGGCAGGCAGTGATCCACACACCTGCTGCCCCAGCCATCACACCAGGCCAGCCTGAGGGTAGCCCCACCAATGGCAGCTACAGAGGCAGAGGACAGAGACTACGTGCTGTACTCAGCCCACTGGACCTGGCAGTAGAGGCAGGAGCTACAGCCGGGAAGGCAGGAAAGAGCTCTTTCCTCCCTGAAGGCACCAGTGCCACTTGCCTGCGACCCCTGCCATTGCTATGGGTGATCAGGAGCTCCAGAGAGTAGAGCTACTGAGCACTAGAGGGTGCCGCCTACACCAAGTTATTACTCCATAGCAATCACTAAAAAAATGAAACAGCAAAAAATTTATCCAAACAAAAATACAGGAAAAGAAGCCAGAAGGAGGGTAAAGTGAAACTGAAATCACCAATATTCTGATAAATATTTCAAAATAAAAATCATAAACATGCTCATGGAGCTACAGAAAAATATTCAAGATCTCAAGAAAGAGATAGAAACTTTGAAGAACACAATACCTGAAATCAAACACACAATGGAGGGAATAAAATGTAGATTAGATGAGGTAGAGGAGATAATAAATGAAATAGAAATTAGAGAACAGAAAAACAAAGAAGCTGAGGCACAGAGAGGAAAAAAGGTCTCTGGGAATGAAAGAATACTAAGAAAACTGTGCGACCAATCCGAATGGATCAATATCCACATAATAGGGATACCAGAAGAAGAAAAACAGAGAAAAAGGGATAGAAAGCCTCTTTGAGGAAATAATTGATGAAAATTTTCCCAATCTGGGGAAGAAAATAGTCTCTTAGGTCATGGAAGTACACAGAACTCCCAACACAAGGGACCCAAGGAAGGCACCAAGATATATAATAATTAAAATGGCAAAGATAAAGGACAAGGACAGAGTATTAAAAGCAGCCAGAGAGAGAAAAAAGATCACATACAAAGGAAACCCATCAGGCTATCAACAGACATCTCAGCAGAAACCTTACAGCTACAAGGGAGTGGCATCATGTAGTTAATGCAATGAAGCAGAAAGACCTTGAACCAAGAATACTCTATCCAGCAAGATTATCATTTAAATTTGAAGGAGGGATTAAACAATTTCCAGATAAGCAAAAGTTGAGGGAATTTACCTCCCACAAACTGTCTCTACAAGGTATTTTGGAGGGACTGCTATAGATGGAAGTGCTACTAAGGCTAAATAGCTGCCACCAGAGAAAATAAAACCACAGTAAAGGAAGGAAACCAATTAATTACTAAGCAAATATGAAATCAAATCACCTACCCACAAAGTCAGTCAACAGATAAACAAAGCGTACAGAATATGACACTTAATATATAAAGAGCATAGGAGGAAGAAAAAGAAGGGAGAAAAAAAAGAACCTTTAGATTGTATTTGAAATATCATAATAAGTGAGTTAAGTTAGACTGTTAGATAATAAGGAAGTTATCTTGAACCTTCAGTAACCACAAATCTAAAGCTTACAATGACAATAAGTACATATCTATCAATAATCACCCTAAATGTAAACAGACTGAATGCACCAATCAAAAGACATAGAGTTGTAGAATGGATAAAAAAACAAGACCCATCTGTATGCTGCCAACAAGAGACTCACTTCAAACCGAAAGACATACACAGACTAAAAGAGAAAGGATGGAAAAAGATATGCCATAAAAATAAGAGGGAGAAAAAAGAAAAAGTACAGTACTTATATTAGACCAAATAGATTTCAAAACAAATAAAGTAATAAGAAACAAAGAAAGACATTACATAATGAAAAAGGGGTCAGTCCAACAACAGGACATATCCATTATAATATCTATGCACCCAATATAGAAACCCCAAAATATGTGTAACAAATACTAACAGAATTAAAGGGGGAAATATATTGCAATGCATACATTTTAGGAGTCTTCAACACAACACTCAGTCCAAAAGAAAATTAAAGAGAAGGAAATAAGTAAAGAGACAGAGACACTGAACAATGCATTACAACAGATGGGCTTAACACCCTCCTCCTAACCACTCACCCTCATACTCACCTTCAGCCAAGCCTAAACATAACCATAACCTTAACCCTAATATTAAACCTGAAACATAACTCTAACAACAATCATACCCTCATCCTACATATCACCCTAAACCTAACACTAACTCTAACCCTAGCCCATTACAAGCACCCAAACCCACCCCTCACTGTAAGCCTAAAGCTCAACTTAGCCTTACAGCTAACCCTAACCCTCAACCTAACTCAAACCAAAATGATAAAATCACCCTAAGCCTAACCCTAAACCTAAACCTATTCAGAAAACTAATCCTAATCCTTATCCCTTACCTGAACCCCTGAACCTGAAAACCCCAAAGCTCTGCACCAAAACCCTAATGCCCGATTCAAACACAAAGCCTTAAACCTGAACCCAAACCCAACCCTAATACAGACCCCTTACACTGGTCCCAAACCCTGAACCCAAAACTCTATCCCTGAATGTGATTCCGAATCCTAAAGCTGAAGCCCGAAACCTACCTGTGGACTCTCACAGTGACCTCTAACACGGACCCTTACCAATCCAAAGAAACCAACATGTACTGCTCAAGCCCTGGTTGCATAGCTAAACAAGTGCAGCAGAATCATCATTTGGTTAGTTTAATCTGCTCCTTAGGTGCATGGCTCACATGATAGTCCCACATTTATGCACATAATTACCTTGTGGGACACTGGTATTGGCACAAAGGAAATGAATCTCTGTTCCTGAAGAACTGGTCTAGAAGCCTGGTGAATTGAGCTGTTTTGGAATTTGTGATTGAGGTGCTTTGTCTAATGTTCTCAGCCTCACCGTAACCA
This sequence comes from Smutsia gigantea, assembly GCA_032199065.1. Taxonomy (NCBI): domain Eukaryota; kingdom Metazoa; phylum Chordata; class Mammalia; order Pholidota; family Manidae; genus Smutsia; species Smutsia gigantea. Next base: position 12,823 of record JAVSCE010018753.1, read on the forward strand.
GACCCATAAAGCCTAAACTGTAATTATAATCCCAAATGGAACTCTAACCATAACCATATCATCCCTCTACATATAAAAGTAAATGTACCCCTACACATAACCTTACTCCTAACCTCTCATCTGCACCCACACCTAACCATAACCCTAAAACTAATCCTAACCATAGCCTTAACATTAAAGCCAAAACCAAACTCTCACTGGAACCATATCCTCACCCTACACTTAACCCTAAATCTAACCCTAACCCTAACCCAGGCCACTAACCCTAATCCCCAACCTCACTCTCACCTTCAAGAACATCTTACTGTAACCCTAAACCTCAGTGTAAACCTAACACTAACATTAAACCTGAAACCTAACACTCACAGGTTCCATATCTGCATTCTACACTTAATTCTAAATCAAATGCTAAGCCTAACCCATTCCACCAAACCTAAACCCTCACCCTCACCCTCACCTAACCATAACCCTAACACTAAACCTAACCCCAAACCTAACTAAATCCTAAACTTAATTTTCACTGTAGCCTTATCCTCACCCTCCAAGTAATGTTAACCCTCACAGTAAACATAAACCTAACGATAACTCTAAACCCTCATCCTACTCAGAGAACCATAACCCTAAACCTCACTCTAAAGCTAACGCTCAGCCTACACACTCATCCAGACTCTATCCATATCCATAATTTCATCCTAACGTAACCCTACACCTAACCCTAACCCTAACCCTAACCCTAACCCTAACCGTAAACCCAGCCCATCATTCTCACCCACATCTTCACCCACACCTTTCTGTAACACAAAATTGAAATCAAGCCCTAAACATAAAATTAAACGCTTTCCCTAACTCTAACCAGAACCATATCCTCATCCTACATGTAACACTAACCCTAAACCTAACCGCAACTGAGGTCACTAACACTGATACTTCACCTTCACCGTCCCCTTCACACACACCTAACCATAATCCTAAACCCTCACCCTCACCTTCAGCCACACCTAACCATAACACTAAACCTAACTGTAACCCTAACCCTAATATTAAACCCAAATGCTAAGTCTCACCACAACCATATCCTCACCCTACACTTAAAACTAGTGCTAACTTTTACCCTAACTTAGGCCACTATACCCTCACCCTCACCACCATCTTCATCCACACCTAAGTTCATCCCTAAAGCAAAATCTAGCCCTTAAGGTAATATTAATGCCTAAGGCTAACTCTAACCATAACCCAATCCACACCATACACTTAACCCTATACCTAACCCTAACCTTCACCCTAGATCGTAGCCTGCCCATTCGTACCCAAATCATTGTTAGCCTAAATCTCAGTTTATCCCTACACCTAATCCTCTCCCCTCACCCTAACAATCAAAAGCATAACTTCACCCTATCTAACCCTAAACCAAAATCCAACCCTAATCTTAACCCTAATCATTACCACTACCCTGTGCCCCAAACCCTAACCCCTGAATATTGGAATCACAAAGCCTCGAACCCGAATCTGAACCAGTGAATATGAATCTGAACCCTAACCCTGAACCCTGAACCCTAGCGGTGGACTCTGACCCTGACCTCTAACCCAGACCCTTAGCAATACAAAGAATCCACCAGAGCCGGCTCAAGCCCCGGTTGCATATGCTAAACGAGTGTGGCAGAATCATCATTTGGTTAGTTAAAACTGCTCTTTAGGGGCATGGCTCCCTTGTTAGTCCCAAATTTATGCACATAACTTCCTTGTGGGACACTGATATGGACAGAAAGGAAATGTTTCCTGTCAAATGAATTTCTTTTCCTCCAGACTGGTCTAGAAGCCCCGTTAATTGAACATTTTGGAACTTGTGATTGTGATTCTTCTAAACTTCTCAACCTCACCATGACCAGACCCATGGACACAGGGTAGGGGTAACAATTAGGGTTAGGATTAGGGTTGGATTTAGGTTCGAGTTAGGGTGAAGTTATTGTTTTGATTCCAATAGGGTGAGGGAAGAGGGATAGGTGTAGGGATAGTTGAGCTTCAGGCTAACAGATTTGGGTGCGAGAGTACACGTTAGGATCTAGAGTGAAGTTTAGGGCTAGGTTTAGGGTTAAGTGTGGGTGAGGATTGAGTTATGGGTAGAGTTAGGTTTAGGCTATAATATTAGTTTTATGGCTCGATGTCACTTTAGGGTTATGCTTAAGTGTGGTTGCAATTGACAGTGAGGGTGAGGGGTAAAGGTTAGTGGTCTAGGTTAGTATTAAGGATCACACTAGGTTTAAGTGTACGGAGAGGATATGGTTACAGTGAGAGTAAGCTTTCAGGTTTAATTTTAATGTTAATGTTAGGTTGAGGTTTAGGGTTATGGGAAAGTGTGCTTGAACGTGTTATGGTTAAGGTTACATTTAGGATTAATTGTAGGGTGAAGATATGGTTACGGTGAGAGTTAGGTTTTGGGTGCAATTCTATGGTTAGGTTTAGATTTAGGTTTAATGCTATGGTTAGGTGTGTGTGGAGGTGAGTGTGAGCGTGCAGTATCAGTGCTAGAGCCTTGGTTACTGTTAGGTTTAGGATTAGTGTTACATGTAGTATGGAGAAGACATGGTTCTTTTAAGAGTTATGGTAAGAGTTTATTATTAGGGTTAGTACTAGATTTCATTTTAGGGTTATGTAGAGGTTTTGGTTAAGATGTGGGTGAAGATGAGGGGTTCGGCTTACGATTAGGTTTAGGGTTAACGTTAGGAGTAGGGTTACCTTTAGGATGAAGTTATATGTATGATTAGAGTCAGGTTGAGCTTTTCAGCTGTGCATTAGCTTTAGAGTGAGGTTTAGGGTTATGGTTCTGTGTGAATAGGATAAGGGTTATGGGTTAATATAAGGGTTATGGTTACTGTGAGGGTTGTGTTACTTCGGGGGTGAAAATTAGGTTTAGGAGTCAGTGTTAGGTTTGGCATTATGTTTAGTTTAAGGTTTACAGTTAGGTGAGGGTGAGAGTTAGAGGAGGTTTAGTGGCCTTGGTTCAGGTTAGCATTCAATTTAGACTTAAGTGTAGAGTACGGATATAGTTCCAATGAGAGTTAGGTTTCGGTTTTAATGTTAGGGTTAAGTTGAAGTTTAAGGTTACAGGAAGGTGAGCTTGTAGGTGGTTAGGATTTCTGGCCTGGGTTAGGGTTAGCGTTCAATTTACGTTTAAGTGTAGTGTGTGGATATGATTCTGCTGAGAGTTAATTTTTGAGTTTAATGTTTGTGTTCGGGTTATGTTGAGTTTCAGGCTTATGGTGAAGTGTGCTTGAAGGTGAGGGTGAATGTTGGGGTTAGGATAAGTTCACTAGGTTAGGGTTAGGATTAGCTTTAGGGATCAGTTTAGTGTCATGGTGTGGTTTCAGGTTAAATGTTAGGGTTAGGGTTGGGATTAGGTTTAGAGTTATGGTTTAGTGTGGGTGCAGACGCAGATTTAGGATAAGGGTTATTGATAGGGGTAGGTTTAGTTTTAGGTTTTTAGAGAAGATGTTGTTATGGTTAGTGCTATATTTAGGGATTAGGGTTATATGGTTAAGGAATTTTGTGTCTAGTTATGGTGAGGTTGAGATGTTTTGAAGAAGAACCACAATCACCAGTTCCAAAACAGCTCTATTCACTGGGCTTCTAGACCAGTCCTGCAGGAACAGAGATTCATTTGACAGGAAACCTTTCCTTTCTCTCCATACCAGTGTATCACAAGGACATTATGTGCATAAATGTGGGACTATAAAAGAATCATGCATATAAGGAGCATATTTGATGAAACAAATGACGATTATTCTACAGCCATTTAGTATATGCAGCAGGGCCTTGAACAGGCTGTGGTTGTTTCTTTGGATTGCTAAGAGTCTGGAATAGAGGTCAGCGTGAGTCAACAATTAGGGTTTAGGATTCAGGTTTAGACCTCAGATTCACAATCACTGGTTCAGGTTTGTGATCCAGGCATTGTGGTTCCAGGCTCAGGGATTTGGGTTCGGAGTGCAGTGTAGGGGTAATGATTAGGGTTGGTATTAGCGTTGGATTTATTTTTAGGGTTAAACTTAGTTGGAAGTTATGGTTTTGATTTCAGTTAAGGTGAGGGGAGAGGGTTGGTGTAGGGTAGGTTGAGCTTTAGGCGAACAGTGGTTTGGTCACCAGGGTGTGTTTTAGGGGCTAGGGTGTGGGTGGAGGTGAGTGTGAGGGTGAGTGGTAAGTGTTAGTGGCATCAGTTATGATTAGCATTAGTAGTAGGTTTCAGGGTTGGTTGAGGATATGGTTATGGTTAGATTAACTTTTTGGGTTTCATTGTAGGGTAAAGGTTAGATTTATGGTTAGGTGTGTGTGAAGGTGAGGGTGAGGGTTCTCTAGAATCCCAGTGAATTGAATTGTTTTAGAAATTGTGATTGCGGTTGCTCTTCTAAGCTTCTCAATGTCACAATAAGCAAACCAGAAACCCTGAATCCTAAACCTAATCCCTAAATGTAACAGTAACCATAATCACTTCCTCCCTCTACACCTAAATGTAAACCTACAACTAAACTGGTATGGACAGATAGGAAATACTTCCTGTGAAATGAATCTCTCTTCCTGCAGGACTGGTCTAGAAGCCTGGTGAATTGTGATGTTTTGGATCTTGTGATTGTGATTGTTCTTTTAACCTTCTCAAACTCAACATAACAAGACACATAAACCCTAAACCCTAACTCTAATCCCTAAACATAAATCTAAATATAACCACTTCTTCCCTCTACACCTAAATCTAAACCTACCCCTCCATACAACTCTACTCATAAACAATCACCTTCATCCACACCTAATCACAACTATAAACCTAATACTAACCCTAATCTTAACATTAAACCCAAAACCTAACTCTCACTGGAACCATAGCTTCATCCTACACTTTACCATAAACCTAACTCTAACCCTAAGCCAGGACACTAATCCTAATGCCCACCATCACCATCACCTTCAAGCACACAATCCTGTAAGCCTAAACCTCAACCTAACCTTAACCCTAACATTAAACCCCAAATCTAACTCTGACTGGAACCATATTCTCACCCTACACTTAAACCTAAACCTAACCCAGGCTAGTAAGCCTAACCTACTGCTACACCTCAACTGCACCCACACCTAAACATAACCCTAAACCACACCTTAACATAATGCAAAACCTACACCTTGCTTTAACTCAAACATTAAATCTGACCCTGACTCTCAACATAACTATATCCCGACCCTACACTTATATTTAACAATAACCCTCACCCTAACCCTGGCCACTAAACTAAAACCTAACATTCACTTTCATCTTCGATTGTGCCCACTGATAACCCTAAATCTTAACCTAACTCTTATCCAAACACTGAAAACTAAACCTAACTGTAAGCATAACCATATACTCACCCTGGACCTAAAGCTAAACTTAGCCCTAAACCTAACCTACACACAACCCTGACACTAACATCCACCAGACTCACAGGGAACCATGTCCTTTATCCTAATATAACTCTAAAATTCACCCTAAACCCAAATCCTAACTCTAAAGTGAACCCTAACTTCATCCTAAACCTAAACCTGCACCTAATCCTAACACTAACCCTAACCATACCCATACACCTACACCCTCACCCTCACCTTAACCCACATCTAACCATAACCCTATACCTAAACCTTGCCATATCCCTAACTTTAAACCCAGACTCTGACTCTCAACAGACATTATCTCTTAGCTTGGTAGGATTTCTAACATGAAGCTAACATTTTTCTCCATTGTTCTCTTGAAACATTTTTGGATATTTTCCTTTTCCAGCCCTTATTTTCATCTCTGAAAGATCAGAGAATTTTCTTATTTCTTTGAGGGAATAAAAAAATAAAAACAAACAACATAGCCTGGTCAATTTCAAACTTGTACCAATTTCAAATTCCTCTTCTTCCATTGCTCAGACTCACTTCTGGGCCTGAGGGCCTTGCTGTACAAAAGGGACAAGCTCAAATTTATCTGCCTTAAAATATGCATGTGGAAGGTAGTCTCTCTCCTTGGGAACATTTGACTGCTGAGGTATAAAACAGGTAGAGGAAGATGTGTTCTGTAATAATATTCCTGGGAAATATTAGCTTACATATTCATAAAAGCATGGCATATTAATTTTGAAGGGACTTTGGGTATCATCAAGTTTAACCTTCATTTACATTTGCCTTATTTTGTTTTTTAGTTGATAAAATTAAGAACCAGAAATTAACTGATTTTCTTAAAAATCACAAGGCAACTGAATGGCAGTCCAAAACTGGAACCCAGGATTTTGGACCACAACCCTATTCATTTTCCAGAATGTCATGACTGCTACGTCATGTCAACTGCATGTACACTTGTTAAGGAGAAAATTATATTTTTAAAATACAATTTTGTAATTGCTGTATGAAAAATCAAGAAAGAATGAAAATGGGTAAATATTGTAGGTGCTTCATCACTTTCTTCTATCATTTAAAAGAATATTTTAAAATGTATATCACTCATATATCCTAATACTGATCAATTTTGTACTTAAAATTTCTTTAAACACATCACAGATATTTCGCTGTACTCCTCTTGTAATGTGTTTCTCCCATACTGCAGAATGCACAACTGGCTTTTTATACATACACAGTTTTAAATTATCATTAAAATAACTATCCATTTCTTATGGTGAAGCTTAATTTATAAAAAGATGCCTGTCCTGTAGGGAATTCCCTCTCTAGATAATGAGACCAACTCAGGTAATAAATGTGCATGTTTCCCACAAAGAAAAATTATTTTATTAAATGAGAAGAGATTTCTGTTGCATTCTCTGTAAGCCAATTACAGTTGAAGAAAAATAAATGTATTATTTTTTTTCAATGACAAATGGACTTTTCTGACAGTTCACTTGAGTTCCTCCTCTCCATTGTAACTTTGCAGCAAATCCTTTAATGCAGAACTCAGCTTACCTCTATTGGATGAATTAACATTTTCATTTATACTCATGCCATTCTCTTTTCATGACTATTGACAAGACTAGGTCTAATGTAGCTAGCCCAGAAGAAGAAGGAATAAAAATATCTCTCTATATACATTTACTAAAATTTTTTCTTTTAAACATCATTTAAGGTAGATGTTTCCTTCCCACTTTACTGCCTGTACATATTCTCTAGCTTCAACCAACTTTTTTAGTTCTGAAGTTGTATTATGTCTTCTTTTCTCATTATTTTAGAGAAATTAAAACTAAGAAAAATAAAATATAATATTTGACCTTCATTTATTCTTTTTCTGAAGGTTATTTTTTGTTTATGTAGATCCAAGTTCCTGACCTATATCATTTTCCTTCTGCTTGAAGAACTTCCTCAGTTTTTGTTTTTTGTTTGTCTCAGTTTTTATTTGTCTACGAGAATCTTTATTTCTCCTTCATTTAGGAAGGATAATTTCACTGGGTGTAAAATTCTAGGTTGGAAGTCTTTCTTTTTGAACAATTGAATTATTTCACTTCATTTTCTTCTTACTTGCTTAGTTTCTGACAAGAAGTCCAATGAAATTCTTAACTTTCTGAAGATAAGTTTTATTTCCTTTTATTACTTTCAAGGTTTTCTTTTTGTCTTTGGTTTTCGGTAGTGTTAATATGCCATGTTTAGGGGTGTGTACGTGTGTGTGTGCGCGCGTGTGTTATCCTGATTGGTTTCCTTTCAACTTCTTGAATCTGTAGCTTAATATCTGGCACTATATTTGGAAATTTTTAGTCATTATTTCTTTAAATATTTCCTCTATCCATTTTTCTTTTTAATCCCTCTAGTATTCCAACTTCTGATATTTCCCAGCATCTCTTGCATATTTCTTTTATAAAAAGTTCTCCATTTTTCTTTTTGAGTTCAGTTTGGGCAATTTCTACTGACGTCTCAAATTTGGTGACCTTTTTCCTCAGCTACAATTATGCTAATGAACACATCCCAGGTATTCTTTATTTTTGTTATTCAGTATTTTAATTCTAGCATTTCCTTACAATTTTTTGGTAGTTCTCAAACTCTGTGAGATTACCTAATTAGTCTTGCAAGTTATTTACTTTTTCTATTAAGCATTGAAATTGTGATTGTTTAAATTCCCTGTCTGGTAAGTCCCAACATTTCAATCATATTTGAGCCTGGTTTTTAATTCTTTTGCGTCTTTGAGCTGTGCTTTTTCTCAACTTTTGATATGCCTCATAATTTTTTTGTTTCTTTTCATCCACTCAAAATAAGAATTGTTAAATCTTATTTCAGTATTTCCACTTTCTTAGTGGTCAAACCAGTTTCCTATTCCAAAGTCTCTATTTCTTTGAATAAAAAATCTCTCACTGTAAAATCCTGGGGTCATCTTTTATTTCCCACCTTTAATTACCTTCTTCCTCCCCATTCCTTCTGCCCTATGTATGCTTCTTCATTACGTGACACTTGACAGGTTTCTCTGCCACTGCTTTTTTTCCTATCTAGTTCAGTCCTTGTATCTCTCTCAAATCTATCTTCAGCCACTTTCTATCACATTAATATGCATTTGCTTCATGCCACCTGCAGGGATGAAAGCTGATTCTCTCTTCTGTCACTCAGGTGCTATGTCGTCTAACCTGTCAGTCACCTCCTTTTATTCCATAGTGCATACGCTTCTTTAGTGAGAGAGGTCTTTCAGCTATGACTTGTGGTTTCCCCTTCTCTGGCCTCTGTCTCATGTCCCCTCTCTCTAAGCATCCTCAACACACACAGAATGGGTATTTTAACATAATAATACCTGACAACTTCAGTCCATAGTGATCCTTTTAACCAACTAAAATATTAACTGTATCCCACAGTTGAGAATACAATATATCCTGTCTTGTACTGTGGTTGTGCTCAAGAATAGAACTTAATTCCCACAGGTACTGTGCACTCTGAGAAGAGAGGCTCTAATTAGCCTTTGACACACATGCAGTTGGAGCTCCAGAAGCATTCATAGGAACTTAGAATTGGGGGGTTGGAGTCTACCTGTCACATCATCATTACCCACCATAAGCTCTTTCTCATTTAAATCAGAAATTGAACATTATTTGTTATTTGTGCTTAAAATAGATTAATGTGTTAAGCTTATGATAAAAACAAAACAAGATACACTGACTGTGAAGTCAAAGAAGAACACTATTAAGAAACATCTCTGTAACCTTAAAAGGCTTGTTGGAAATACAGCCTTGCCATTATGTGAAGATGAATTAAAGAACTAACTACACTATACAGAAGCAATCTGTTAAAGTCAACATGAATCAAAATACAAATTATGTTTCTTTTGATTTATCACCAGACTAAAAAGGAGCAGAATGGAGAACAAAAACCACTCCTTGCCTCTGGCTGTTAATTTATATAGGATCAAAAATATAGTCATTAATATATTATTGATTAAATGCTGATCTTTACAAACTGGAAGCAATAGTTACAATGTATTAGACTACAATTAATCTCAGTTTTTCCTCTGAAGCTAGTTGAAAGTTTATCACCAGTTAGGAAAAAAAACAAGTTCATATGAAATTATCCCTGAATAAAACATATAAAGAGCAATTACATGTATAATAATATCATCATTCATCTTCGATGTGCTATTGAAATCCAGTATGATGAATTTTCTTTTTCACTAGCATTTTAGAAATAGCAATTCTACTGCTCTGGCAAAGAAGCTGGACCAAGTTTCAGAAAACATGAGCAAGCCATAGTTGTCTATCTTAAATGGGTAAGACAAGGTTTTATTAATTGAGTGATTCATCTCCCTGAGCAATATTATATACATTATATGTACATTGTGGGTTTTAAACTTCTTTCAGTACAATGAAAGCACTTTAATTTAATTAGATAATGAACATTTGCTTCAGAAAGAACTTTAATGTGTCTCAGCAAATGTTATAATACAGGATCCTATTCTACTGCTGCAGAGCAATAGATCCCCACTAGAGCTTCTTATGAGTCACTTGGAATTTGTGAAAAGTAACAATGACTGTCTTCCACCCGGCCCAATTAAATCAGATTCTCTCGCACTGGGTACCTCACATCCACATTTAAAAAATTAAGTTCTCCAAGCAATTATAATGTTCGACTAAGGTTGAGACAGTGATGAAAACTTCCATTGAACTGAAATGACTCCCAATATTGTTCCACTTATTTTTGTATTTTTTTCTCCAGAGAAAGACAAGGGAAGAATATGCTAAAACAAACAAACAAAAACAGATAATTGGAACTTTTTATAATCAGCATACATCGTAAATAGAAGTTAACAGTATCAGGCTCTATGGCTTTCATAGCTTCTAATTATTTTCTTTTTTCAGACTTTGGTAATCAAGTAGGGCCTTAGAGGCATTTTAACTCTTTTAGACACTGAGATCTGTTTAGTGCATAATTTACATAGCTTAATCTATCCCTAGAGTCATGAAGCAGTTAAAGCTACTCCAGCAGCCTTTTATTGCCAAGGAATGACTTATAATACAGACAATGGTAAGAACAGAGATGATGTGTAACTTGAGGCAAGTTATATAATTTCTTTGCATTTCTCATCTCATCCTGGCAAATGAGAATAATACTATACTCTCTAGGGTATGATAATATTTTAAAACTAATTTTATCTAGAAATATACTGAGATAGAATGTCAAAGTAAAGTGAAGAACCGTGAAAAATTCTGATTATTTATTATGGTGGATTTTCTGAATATCAATCCTTTCACTTTGAAGGAGAAATATAAATGAAAATACATTCTTGGAAAGACTGGAATTTATGTCTGTCAAAGCCAAGTTCTTACAGAGACTCAGGCTTAAATACCAGTTTATCTGCTCCATGGGCCAAGTGAAAATCAACTTCTTTCTAGGGTTAACGTGAATGTATATTTCTAATCCAAAGTGGTCATGTGTAGTATTTTCTCATCTGCACTCCGACTTTCCAACTCACATATTTTATATGAATAAATCAAATAGAAGAAATATGACTGGATTCTTTGACTCAAATTACGTGATCCTGTTATTCCTCTCAGAAGGATTTTTATAAATATACAATTTGCTTTTTAAAATTGCACAATTTTGTTTAAAGAAAGCTTGACTGATACCCTTTGGAGTCAGAAACATAGAGAAAAAAAAGTCTACCAAAAGCCGACTTTATATCCTTTAAGTTGTTTTATTATTGAAAAGAGTATGTTTTATTATATCTTGATTATGATTCTAAACTGAAGTTTCACATCTGAGTGATTTAAAAAGTTACTTAGAGGGTTTCAAACACTATTACATATTTGTATTAAAATAAAATCTTGAGCCAGGTGAGTATTTAAAATTTCATTAAATCTGAAGGAGACCTTTCAGCTATGAACTCAGGGAGGAACTATCTGAAATATGATATCAAATGGTGACAGTTATTAAGTGTCAGTCTGCACTATGTGTTTTATATGTCTCTCTCTACATATAAATATCATTTTATTCACCTTCATCAAGCCTCCAAAATATTGTCATTTTCGTATGTGGCAAGAAAGGACACTAGCTCTCAGGGAGTTAAGGTCAGGTGCCAGAATCATACAGATCATGCCAAGAGCACTCTTTGCCCTGTGGGAGTAGGGCTGCCCTCTGCCTAAACCCTGGGCTCAATTCATGAGGAAAGGGAAAGAGAAACAGAAAATAAAGGTGAAGATGGAATTTTCCTCATGACTCACAAGGATTTTAGCTATGGATGGGGAAGATGAGCTTCTGGAGAGACATCTGTAATGGATTGGATAAATGTTTCATGGATGCATGTATAGCATGCCATGAGGAATTGATGCTCAGAGCTTAATTTCTGAGTCAACTTTCCAGAATCATTAGATACATGTCCAGAACACGGCTGACCTGACACCCTCTCCTTCCCTATTCTCTGGTTTTACCTACAGCCTGTAATTCCTTGAATACAGTCTTAATTGATGTACAGAAGGTTTCCTTTCACTGGAATGTTCTTTTCACCATGTCCACCAAAAATAGAGGCAACTTCCTTTTTTGTCCTTCAAAACACTAATCAAACATTTCAGACTCTGCCAAATATTTCCTAATCTCCAATCCCTCATCAATAGATGGATTGCTTCATAATAGCATATCTCAATACATTTTTAACATTTACATCCTTTTTTCAGTACCAGAGTATAAGCCCCTAGACCATGGAGGCATATCTCCTTTATTTGTGAATTACCAACTCCTATCACCATATCAGGCATTAAGCTAGTGCCCAATAAATATATTTTGATTATACAGCAACAATTGGAAAACACAAATTATGCCTGGATAGTGAACAAAGTCTACAGCAACCATGAAATTTTAACTGGGTCTTAAAGGTTATGGAGAAATTTTCCAGTCAGAGAACTGAGTAAGGCACCTCACACAAGAGAAATCCTGAGGGAGACTGGTCTGGCAGGGCTAGAGCAAACAGAAACTATGGAAGGTGGGGAGAGGCTGAGTCAGTTTTGAAAATGTAGCTGAGGGTTGTGTTAATCAAGTTCTTTATATTGCAAAGCCTTAGACTGAGTTTAAGAAACTGGGCAAGAGCCACATTTTGAAGAGCAATTGTATATGAGCTGTACTATAGGCCTGTGCAGGAAGATTTGGAGCAGGGAAGACCAAGAGTCCAGTGGGAGGCCACATAGAAAGGTCTCCTGAGGCAAGATGGGGGCCTGAGAAAGGCCAGTGGCAGGGCTGCAGCACAGGTGATTTCCAGAGGCCCTCACCAAGTCAGCTTCATTCAGTCTCAGTCTGGCTCCTGAGCGGACTTGCCAAGAAGCTGAAAGAACATTCATTCATTCAACAAACGCTGAGCACTTACCAGATGCCAGTGAGCTGAAAGCTCACCCCTGGGGTTCTCTGGGGAATTCGGTAGTGAGCAAAACAAAGTCCAGGTCTCAGGGTGTCAATATCCAGAATGGGGAAACAGACAAAATGAACACATCGCTAATGGCTTTGAAAATGTAAGGTGCAGCTGAGGAATATCCCCAAGTGAGGTGCCAGCCAACTGCAGACATTTCGAAGGCAATGAGCACCACTTGTCCACATTAGGAATAAAAGATTTGGGAGATGGGGGTTCAGAGAAGCAGGTTTGAAGAAGCCTTTTCTGGAAAGAGTTGTTTTCGGCTCTGATTGCTAGTACTGTGGACAGGAAGTAATCCCTTCTGGCCTTAAGAGAAGAGACCATTTCCAAAGCTTTATTTTTTATTTTTTATTTTTGCAGTTTTGAGGTAAGAATGGGATGGTGTCACCTTTCTAGAAAGATCTAGAGGGCAGATAAAGCTGATCTGTGCCAGTGAAAAGAAGAATGTATGTGTTGGTGACCTGGCTTTATTTAAAAAGGTGAGATGGGGAGACATGGGATGGCTTGAGCACAGGGTAACAGGGCTGGATTTACACATTTAGAGGCCCACTCACTGCCGAGTGGGGAACAGACAGGTGACATCTAGGTGGCAGAGTCACTTAAAATAGTCTGGGTGACCTGATCCTGGCTTGGTGGTGGAGGTGTGGCAAAGCGGTCATGTTACTGGTGTATTTGAAAGGGGCGGTTACAGACTTACTCACTGATTGGATATAGAATGTGCGAACCTGAGCAGATAAGGCTGCTCCTGATGGCTTGGAATGATATGAGGCAGGTGAGGTAGAAAGTTGGGTTGACGGAGGTGTATCGGGGGTTGATTGGGCTTTTAAACTTGAGATGTCTACAGAATACCGAGTTTTCAAGGATGTAGCTGCTCTTATGCAGTTGGGCTTCAGGGCAGTGGTAAGAACTAGAGAGATAAATGGAGGAGTTTTGAGAGTACAAATATTGAAAGCCATGGAACTGGGGAACTGGACAAGATCAGTGGGTTTAGATAGATAGGAAGGGAGAAGTAAAGAGTAAATACCAAAACTTCACGTTAGGACTAAGGAAGATGAGGAGGACCAGCCAGAGACACCCAGCAGGACTGGCCGCCAAAAGCGGTGCTCCACAGAGATGGGTGGCCATCGCCTCCTCTCCTCTCGCCTCACCGTCCAAACCTCACAGTGTAACCCTGGGGGTGGCCACCCCCGCTGCCAGCCCTCACCAGGGATGCCTCATTCCCCTGGTTGAACTTCCCCCTGTGATTCCCCATTGTGCCCCCTTCCCCATGAACTTTAGCTCTGCAGCTCCCCCACCAAACTGCTGCCAGATCTTCATGCCTTTCCTTGCAAGGTCTGACTACCTCCTCTCTTCAGCTGGCATCAGGCTCTGCTCCTCCAGCCCCTAAGCTCTGTAGTCCCGATGACGCTTAACTCCACAGGAGGCAGAAGCAGCTCCCTGCCTTCCACTGCTGTTCAGCAGCAAGTGTGGTTTTTCATTCTAACAGTTTTCTTTAGTTCTCAGTGTGCATTTCTCTGTCTGAGAGAATGTCGTGGTGATTCAGATCAATGTTTCTCTGAAGTGTATGATATGAAACAGGAATTTTGTGCACAGCAGCAATGATTCAAAGGCAAAAGGAGGTATTGGCTTATTGGCAAATGTGTCTTTTCTTCACCACTAGTGGCTCCCCTCTGGAAGATATAATTTTTCCTCATGTTCCAGGACTGTATTTATTTCCACAGAGACCTGGACAGTCTTACAGAGTTGCCTGGACTCAACTTGGTCCGGAGCCAATGGATGTATATCAGCTGATGTCATTTGTTTGAAGCGTGGGATCTTTGGGAGTTACACAACACAAACTGATTTATATTTGACCTTCTTTTATCAGTTCTGCGTATAGGAAGGGATTTAGATTGTACTATTGGAAGTGGAAGCTGGAAGATTGGCATATTACAAATAATTTTATCATCAATGTTTCAATGACCAAATCATGTGAATTTTCATAATATGGTATTCAATCTACCTAATTGGGTCTGAAAATTTGCATTTGGAAAGCTTCATTCAGTGATGTTCTGTATATAGAAATCTGACACTTTCTATTAAATATGAAATGAATGGCTTAAAAAGAAAGGAACAAAGATGATCATTGGAAATGTGTCACATTCACTGGACAATCGTGTCTTCTTTGCAGTTTTATTCATTAACTATTTCATACTACTATCATCGTGATTTTGTCTTTATATCTTTTCCTATCTTATTATCTTCTGCATGTTAAAAGCTTATTTACTATTCATGTATTTCTTGTGCTTCCCACTGAGATAGAAGCAATTTATTCTCAATGCAGTGCTGCCCTGATCACAAACAGCAACAGACTTCCTCAGTGAGGAATACAGCTCCGTGTTCCTCAGTGATTGTAAGCTGGTCTATTTATGGTTGATAGGCTTCCTGAAATCTGTATGTGGCTGAAATCCAGAAATGAAATACAAGAGGAACAATAGTTGTAGACATAGAGAAAAACAATATTCATTCATTTATGGGACACTTTGGTCAAAAACATTTCTAGTTCTCTCAGAGGTGTAAAACCCCAGGTGGCAATCAGCCATGTCCGGAAATTGGATTTATGGGTTCAAGTGGGAGTGCGTTCCGGCCCAGAACATTTAGAGAATTATGGGATTCTAGAGTTGGTATGAATGTTGTGGAGCAAACTGAAACCTAACTTTTGCAATGTTTGTGTGTAGAAAGTGAATTTGAGTTTCTGAAGCCAATTTAAAACAAAAAGAGGCAGGCATACATTCATACAAATAATAATGCGTTTCTCTCATTATTATGACCAAATATACATTTATATTGTGCATCTTGTGACCTATACAGGTTTTTGAATAATTTTCATTATAGTTTCATTCTGTTTCCTTTCTGACGGTTTTATTATTCATACAGCAGTCAAATGCTGTGCTTGTCTCTGGTCATAAAAGGAAGGCAGGAAGGTCACACTGGTGTGTGAACTAAGGATTTCTCTGATCCTTTGCCCAGCTCGACGCAGCTTCCCAGCTTCTCCAATGCGGGCCCTCAGCCTTCACTTTCATCTGGTCATCCCAGCTCAGGTCTGAAGTGACTTTTGCTTGGAAGGAGCACTGGTGAGGCTCAGCCATAAGGCCAGGTGGTATATCAGACCCTGGCTATTGTGCCTTCTGCACCACCAGTCTTCTTTCCCTCATCTGACCCTTTCTGCTGAGGACCAGCCTGCAGCTCCCAGGGGTCACTTCAGACGTGAGCCTGCTCAAGAGCTCTTTACCTCACCTGTCGGGTTACATTCCCTCTTGGATCCAGGTCATTAACATGCCTGTGAGCTAGAATCCATTCGGTTTGAACAAATCTCTACTTCCTGGTGCTAACAGAAAACGGATTTTTGTATGAAAACTTTGCGCGTTGAGGGAGCAACGGGTCATCCTACAGGACCTAAGCACGAGCTCTCCTTGGCTGACATTCATCTGCTGAGACTCAGTCCCACGCGTCTGTCTTTTTGCACACTGCTCTCACGAGCACATCTGCATTGATGGCCTGGAGGACACACTGGGACATTTCCTCCCTTTGATTTCGGTCCTGCTTGTCTGACTTCCGTGATGCTGCCTTCCTTCTTCAGCACCATGGTACACGTCACATCAAGTTTATTTCTCCCACTGTCTTCACATAATCAGGTGGTTTAGTCTCTGCTCTTCATCAAATTTCTCCCCTCTACTGGGTCTAACTGTGTTACTTTCTTTTCTTCACAGTGTGACCCTGACATTTCCACATTGTATTGTTTTTTTCTGAAATACTCTATACTTTTTCCATTTTCACAGTTTTAGTAGATGTATAAATTGTGTGCAATGGTCCATTTAGGAGATTTTATGGACCTGATCTCAGGAGGAGCCATCTGACCTGATGAATATTGTCCATAATGACAATGTCATGAAATTACAATGTGTGAAGCAGATGTGAGATTATGGAGCTATTGCCTTGGTTTTAGATTCCACTGAGGTATTTTAGCAAGTAACTTGGCTGGTGTTGGAGGCTTGGAAGAAGTATAACAAACACAAGGGAACAGGGACATGTCTTCCTTCTCATATTTCTCAATCTTACTGTATCCAGCACACCATGAGAGTGTTGCATCCTGTTATGGGCATGTCTCCCATTTCCCTTGAACCTTCACTCAGGAAAGGGAGGAGCAGGTGGGTGGCTTGGTGACTGAGTTCCTGGGCCAGAATACTCTGGGAGCCACAGGGATGGCAGGCCGGTCATGTTCTGTCTGCCCTGCCAGCCGCTGGCCTGCCACTCCCACCATACAAACTCATTGCTCAGTGGCAGGGAAGTGTGCTCTCTGGTCACGGGGATGTCTCTGACAATGAACTTGAGAAGGAAGATCCTGTGGTTTAGATTTGGAAGCAGGCAGTAGGAGGCCCTCTTTTGGCTGTAGCATCAAACCAATTGTCCATTCCAGTTTTTTGCCAAGAACTCTGTCTTGGGCATCATAGAATGCTGATAAATAGTAATAATTGTTTCCTGATTGGCTCTTGGCCTTCATGAATGTGGTAAGAGGGAGATGACTGTGCGTGGTAGGTCTTGGCCAAAGAATCTCTACTCCAGGCCTTGGTCTGAAGTCCTAAACCATGTAGGTTTCTTCAGCCTCCTCTGCCCTCTGCTCCCAGTTGAATGCCAGGGACTCTCAGCCGTATATTAGGAGGCAGCAGGTGATTTCTATATGTGATTGGCTATGTTGGCCACCCAGAAATGAGGCATCCTTAGCTCCATCTTGCAGGGAGGGAGTGATTTTTCCAGAAGCACAGGTGACTCGGGGTCAGGCAAGGGGGTGAGTGCAGCCCCTATCTGGGCTTTTGACCCTCTTGTATCCCTAAATGGTAGTACTGATCATATCATTTCCCAGTCCCTCAAACCCTGTAATTACTCCCTAAAACAAGTACAAATCTATTAAGGAAGACAAGCCATAAAAAGAATGACCAAGATATTGTATAGAATTATGTAAGTCTGTGGAAATTAAAAAGATAGTTATATATCTGAGTGGAAACAAAGGAGGGAAGGCTGAGGAGTGGGAGGGAAGTGGGCATGTGGCTACAGTGAAAAAGGAAGAGGCACAAGCTGCCTCAGTGAGCAAGGCATTTGAGCCAAGACCTGAATGGGCGGGAAACAGGCATTGAGGAGACTCGGAGCAGGCGGAGGGGCAGCCATGGAGCTGCCTCCAGTTAGGAGTGGGCTTGACCTGTTAGAGGAGCCACCCACAGCAAGGAGACAGGTTCAGTTAGCGCAGGACCTTGTCAATCAAAGGAGCAGTTTTGCATTGTGAGCAACTTGCTTTCTGTTCTGAGTAAATACTGCAGGGTTTCAAAGAAAGAGGTGATGGGATTGATCTGACAGGATCAGAAATGATCACTCTGACATCTGCATTTTCTGCCTTCTTCTGAATTCTGTGCTAACAATAGATGAGTACTTAGGAGGCCTTTGGTGTAAACTAGGTGAGAGAGGTGGCACCTTCCCCCACACAGTAGCAGTATAGGTTTTGCATGGGTGGACATTCTGGATGTTTTGAAACCAGCCACTTTGATGTAGGATGTCGGAGAAGGAAAATCAGGGATATTATCAAAATGTTTGGCCTAAGCAACTAGAAGGAGGTGTCCTAACTGAGATGGGGGGTTATGGGGCATCACCAGGAATGCGTATTTACTCCTGCTAAGTTTCCAATGGCTACTAGATGGCTGGGGGACCGGCAGGGTGGGCAGTGGGGCACAGGGGTCCAGGGTGTGAGAAGGTGGTCTGGTCAGGCTGGGCAATTTGGGGGTCACTGGCATAGAGGAGGTGTTTACAGCTATGAGACTGATGGCACTGGGTGTGGAAAGAAAAGGGGGAAAGCCTCAGGACAGACCACTGCCTTCAACACGAGAGGCCTTAGCAGTGGCCTGGATGAGCTGAGCTCGCTCTAGTGGCCACGCAGCGCAATCCTCTGCCCTTGCTTCATACATTTCTCTGACATTGCAGTAGGCTCTGCCTTTCACCTTAAGGAGAAAACTGAAGGCAAAAGCTAACAGATGTCTCACTAGCTTTCCTGGCTGCAGGGAGACAGTCAGGAGTGGTCCCAGCCTGTTTCATGGCACACTCCCTGCATCCTGTGTAAAGTGACGCCTCCCAGTGCACATTTGTGCCATCCGATCCCTTCCCTGCTCTCCAGGGGCTTCCTCAGGTTGCTTCCATTAATTCCCTCTTGTTCTCTGGAGCCCTTTTAATTGCTTCTGGTACGTTTTTTCTCCTGAAGTGGTTTCTTCCACTCTTGCAGACCTTCAGTCTTTGCTCCAGCTGCAAAGCCAGCACCACTCTTCCCGTTAAGAATCCCTCCAGAGGCTCTCTCAGCATTGCTGTTGGCAGGTGGGGCCAGGTGATGTGGTAGGGCTGTCCTGTGCCTTGTAGGATCTTCAGCAGCAGCCGGGCCTTGTCCCCCTGGGTGCCTGTACCACCCTACATGTTGCCAAGTGTCTCCGGGTTGGGCAGAACCACCCTGGGCTGGAAGTCACTGGTCTAATTCGCCCCTTTCTCTCTCTCTCTCACTCCCTAGCTGACTTCCAATCTTTTGTTCACATTGCTACTCTACTAGAATAATGTTTTAAAATGAAAATTTCATTAAGAACTTCTGTTTCTTTAAATTTTGTAGTATGTCCTGACAATGTTCGGGATAATGTCCACATTTCCTCGCTGAGCACAAAGAAAATGTGTGATTTGGCTCCTGGCCAACCCTATCTTTCCAAAGCTCTGCAGGTCATTGGGCCTCTGCCAAGTACATCTGGAAAGGAGTCACGCACTTTCCTGTCTCTGTGCTTCACGGGTGCCTGCCTCCCCACCTCCCAAACTGCCTTTCCTCTTTTTCATCTGGGTAAGTGCAGCCTGTCCATAAAAATTAGCTGAAGAATCCGATCCTCCACACAACTTTTATCTCTAAATTGGATTTAAGTCTTTTACACTCTTATGGTGTCCCTTGCATACCATTATCATAATCCATATCCTATTAGAGTGTGCTCATTGACTTCTTGTCTTTTACTTTTGCCAGACTCTAATCTCTGAAAAGGTCAATGATCTAGTCTTATACTTCATAGGCACTCCATAAAGCTTATTCATGTTGTAATATGATAAAGGATAACAGAGGAGTGGAGCTGTGTTTTTATTAAAGTATAGTTGATCTATAATATTACATTAGTTTCAGGAGTGCAACATAGGGATTTGATAATATATACATTACTGAAGGCGCACCACGATAAATGTACTTACCCTCTGTCACTGCACGAACTTATCACAATATTATTGACTATATTCTCCATGCTGTACTTTTTGTCTTGATGACATATTTGTTTTATAACCTGAAGTTTTTACCTCTCTATCCCCATCACCTATTTTACTCATTTCCCACTCTGCCCCCATAGCAACCACCAGTTCCTTCTCTGTGTTTATGAGTCTGTTTCTGTTTTGTTTGCTTGCTTTATTTTTTTAAACTGCACTAAGTACAAGTAAAATTATACAGTATTTGTTTTCCTTTTTCTGACTATGTCACATAGCAACAAAACCCTTTATGTCCATCTGTGTTGTCATGAATGACCAGCAGAGGAATGAAGTTGTCTTGGACATGAACAATCATTAAGGTTTGGTGGAGAAAGGACCATTTGAATTGAGCCTAAATGGATGAGAAAATACTTGAAATGTTACACATTATAAAAAGGAAAGGGAAAACTCAGAAAGAGCCAATCAGAACTTCACTTTGAGGACAATTCGATGCATTTGAGGGAGGAGGGGAATTACCAGTTGGCAAAGATCTTGGGAAACTTTGAATTTAGGCTGAGAATGTGGGGAGATGCTAGTGATCCTAATGAAGGGGTTCTATATCAGCATTTTTTTCTGCAAGAGTTATCAGATAAGGCAATGTAATAGACTGAAATGAAGAGACTCAGTTTAGCTGGACCATTTATAGATATTAGTTCAGCAAAAAGAAGCAGAGACTTGAAATATGAGCGTGAAAAAATTTTCATAACTCTCAATTACACTATACCTATTAGTGTAAGAAACATGGCTTTTCCCACGACTATTCCAACTGAGGATTAAAATAACTTTTTGAGTCAAGCTGGTACAATATGGTTTTTAACTGATTCTGGCATTTTAAGAACAAATAAAATCCTTTGTATAATATATTTCAATAGAATACACTGTTATTGACTTCAGCACAGCATGCTAATAAGATACTAGAAAGCTTTTCTCTGGAACCTAATGAATTATGGTAATTCTGTCCACTTTTTTGTCCATAGTGAAATAATTTACTGTGCTCTGAAATAAAGATCTCCATTCAGATGCTTAATTAACTCCTAAACTATATGAATAATTTATGGCTCTTACAGATCATTCTTAATTGCGATTGTGCAATGAAACTGGAAAACGCATATTTTAACCTGATCTGATTTACGCAGAGAGTTGGAGCCACAGTGATGGGTCCACACCTACAATTCTTTGGTGGATGTGGAGGCAGGACAAGTCAGATGTCTTCTCAGTCTCCTTCTCTGAGATCTGTCTCATGTGCAAGGATGACTGAGGTTTTATTTTAAACATCTTAGCTGCACACTTTCCATTTACCTTTCCTTAGCGTATGTGTTACATAGACACGTGCAAAATGATATGCACAGACAACACAAAAGCGACTTGCCCCATCAGCAGTACTCCTTTTTCTTTATGATTTCAAGACATTTGTAGCTCCATTTTACAAAAAGGTCAGGAACAATGAACTTATATTCTGTTTTGACTGTGCAGTTAGATACAGATAAATATAGTGTTCTTCTCCCCATCTGCTCTCACATTAGAGTGGGGTTGCCAAGGTGATGGTACGGTGCGGTGGATTTGTTTTCTGTGGCTCAGTGAGTTCATGCTGAATGCTAAATCAATACCAGTGACTTCTCACCCTGAGAATCAATTCTCTCTCCATTATTTTTGTTGTCATTCTCTGGCCACATGTTCTCACCCTGCATGTTTCAGAAAGCTTAGGAAGATTGTTCTCCTTTTGGTGACCTAAACCCGGGGGTGGTTGTATAAGTAAATATTTACTCAAGTAAGAGCTGTCAAACCTGTTGTCAATGCTCACAAAAACTTGTGATTCTGAAACATTTCTTTGTAATAGATTGATTCAGGAAGCCCAAAGAATAATGTGCCAGATGTCCTCTAGGTTCATTAATGTCTAATAATTTTATAAGGGTTTAGGAAATATAATTAAATACATATATTATTACAGGTCTCACAAAAATCAAGCTTATTTTTATCAAAATTTGGCATGGTTCTTCCTCAAAAAAAATGCAATGCCCCTATAGCATATAGAGCCAGTGTTAATTCAGAAATTTTTTATTAAGCTTCATAAACCCACCTTTTATTCTATATGCTTTAGAATGTGCTAAGAGTTTCATATTTTAGCCTCATATCTGCAAAGGCAATGCTTGTGTAAAATACTAGCTGATTATTTATTCTTTCAGTGATCAACTGTATGTCAAGCATCATCTATCTGTTAAAACTGTGCTGGGACACTGGATGTGGAAATGAGCTTAAGCTCAATATGGTCTCTGTTTTCTAGTTTGGAAAGATAGACATGGACCAAAATGTCACTCAAACTAATACAAAATTGCAGCTGTGCAGTGTTGTGAGAGTCTGTAAGGGTTGAGGGTCAAGATGGGGTTGATAAAGAGCTCCGGGAAGCCTTCCTGGAAGAAACAACAAAGCTGAGATCCAAAAACTGAGTAGGAATTCACCAGACAAAATGAGGATGGAAAGGCTATTGGGCTGAGAAGACAACTGTGCAAAGACCTCTGTGGTCAGGAGTGTGGTGACTATGAAGGCCTGGGAGAAGGCAAGCAGGCTGGAGGCAGGATGGTGAAGGAGAGCTGGGTGAAAGGGAGCCTGGGGGGACATTTTCAGGCAAGATCATGAAGGCATCAGACTGTGACAAAGAGCTTTACCCTTGTTCTTGTAAAAATTAAAAGCATTTAAGAGTTTTAAGAAGTGTTTCTATAGAGGGGAGAGAAGAACTTGGGTAATCAGATGAATAGTTCTGGAATGACAGTGTCTGAGGGCATGGCTTGGTCTAGTGTGGAAACAGTGGGTGAAAGGAGAATGGAATAAATTCAAGAGATAGTTAGGGGGCAAAAATCAAAAGAATCTGGAGTTGGATAGAATACAGGGAGTGAGGGAAGAGGTGTCAACGCTAGCTTTCTGACTTGCACAAATTTATATACACTGGTTGCATTAACTGAGACAAGCAACAGCAGAGGAAAGCAAGTATGGGGAGGAAGATTATGAATTGGGTTTCAGACACATTGAGTTCTAGGTGCCTTTGTGACATCCAGAGGATATTTAAGGAGTTGTTGGATGTATGAATTTAGATGTTAGAGGTAAACCTGGAGATGTAGTTTATAAACTTTCTGCATAGAGATGATAATTGAAGCCATGCGTATTGATGAATTTATCTAGGGAGGCTGTGTAGAATAAACATGAAAGGTTCAATATATGCAGAGATAGCTACTGATCCATCTAAGTCTGAATTCCTTGAAATGACTTAGCTAGATTTCAGATCCTTTCAAGTGATCACTTACATTTATCTAATTGTGATAGATGCCTGAAAATGTCAGGATTTTCAACAGCTTCGTAAAAATAATGATATAAGAGAGGATAGTTTGCTATATTACCAAGTTGAGGAGGGACTGAAAAATCAAACTAAATCCCTCTTTATATGACTGAGCAAAAGCCATGACACAAATCAAACAAACCTTAACTAAAACATTATACTGTTTTGAATTGGTATAAAGTAACAACAAAAAATTGTTTGGAATCAGATGGACATAAAGCTAAAAGACATTTGCACTATAATCAAACAGAACGCACTAGGTTGTCTTGTTTCTCTGCTAGGAACAAAATCTACTTTTGTGCATTTTTCACATTCATTACTAGTGAATTCAAATACTCACTGAGTATGCTATCTTATTACCTTGAAGTCTAGCAGAAAGCATCTGACCTGCAAGGTATCCCTGGGTGAGTCTAGAACTGGGGAAATTTATTCTGGGGAAGCATTGCCAGAATGGGGAATAAACAGGGGTATGATTAGTAGGTTTGCAGCAGGTATATGTTGAAAGAGATTATGCATAGTTTATGAATTACTAAGTATAAAAGATTTAAATGTAAAAATCAATATTTGTCAGTTAATTATGGTGGAGTACAAATCACTAATGCTGTTGACATCACAATAGCTATGATATAAAATAAAATTTGTATGCTATCTTAACCATAAGGTTGTCTTCTGGCCCTGATTTTAGTTGGCTTGGTATATTAGAAGTCTTTGCGACAGAAAGCCCTCTTCATTCTCATTTCCTGCCTTCTAGCAACCCAGTTAACTGCAAACTATGCAGAATGCACATCTGGTTGATGATGGAAGAAAAAATAGTGACAATGGAAAATGTTTATAGTAAATTTCAGCTTATTTAAGGTAAAAATTTAAATAATGAAATTGCTCAACAAACTAAACTCCTAGAGGAAAACAGGCAGTTAGCTCTTGGACACTGGTCTGTGCTATATATTTTTGGGTTTATCTCCTTAAACAAGCACAACAAAAGCAAAATAAATGCTTTTGCACAGTGAAGGAAACCACCAACAAAATGGAAAGGCAACCTAGTGTATGGGATAAGATATTGCAAATGATACATCTGACAAAGGGTTAATATACCAAATAGAAAAATAACTCATACAACTTAACACCAAGAAGACAGCAATATGATTGAAAAATGGGCAGAGGACTTGAATAGGCATTTTTTTTTCAAAGAAGACATACAGATGGCCAACAGACACAAGAAAAGATTCTCAACATTGCTAATCATCAGGGAAATGCAAGTCAAAACTACAATAACATATCACCTCACACCTGTCACATCAAAAAGACAGGAAATAACATGTTGGTGAGGATGTGGAGAAAAAGGAACCCTCGTGCCTTATGGTATGGATGTAAAATGGTGCATCCACTATGGAAAACAGTACAGAGAGTCCTTAAAAAATTAAAAATTGAACTACCATACAATCCAGCAATTCCACTTCTGGGTATTTATCCAAAGAAAACAAAATCTCTAATCTGAAAAGATATATGTACCCCTTTATTCATTGCAGTATCATTTAATCATCTGAGATATGGAAGCAACCTAACTGCCCACTGAT
The DNA here is from genome assembly GCA_032199065.1 of Smutsia gigantea. NCBI lineage: Eukaryota > Metazoa > Chordata > Mammalia > Pholidota > Manidae > Smutsia > Smutsia gigantea. Next base: position 37,898 of record JAVSCE010018753.1, read on the forward strand.
AGATGAATGGATAAAGAAGGTGTGGCATATATATTACACACACACACACACACACACACACACACACACACAGAGGAATGTTACTCAGCCATAGAAAAGAATGAGGTCTTGACATCTGCATCAATGTGGATGGACCTAAAGGGCATTATGCTAAGTAAAATAAGCCAGGAAATGAAAGACAACTACAATATGATTTCACTCATATATGGAACCTAAAAACAAAACAAAATAGACTCATAAGTATAGAGAATAGACTGGTGGTTGCCACAGTGGAGAGGATGGGGAATGGAGGAAATAAAAAGTGAAAGGAGTTAACAGATACAAACTTCCAGTTATAAAATAAATGAGTCACAGGGGTGAAAGTACAACATAAGGAATATCATCAATAGCATTGTAATATCTTTGTATGATGACAGATGGTAACTACACTTATTGTGCTGAGCATTTAGTAATGTACATAACTGTTGAATCCCTATGTTGTACACCTGGAACCAATATAACATTGTATATCAATTATACCTCATTAAAAAAAAAACCTAAGAGCTACTTCTGTAGTAGGAGATAGACGGAATCAGCTCCATTCTGCCCTGCTTCCTGTGTCAGATTTTTAGAAAGGGAGTATAGTGTGTAGTTAGAAATCAGCAAATCGAATCTCAGACTCCAGTATCCCCACCATCATTACCATAGACTGTGTGGTTTGTGGCAAGTCACTTCATCTTTCCCAGTCCTGTTTCTTGCCTGCACAGTGGGAAGAAGAATATCCATATTATGCAGTTGCAAGAATATTTGTTATTTTATTATTCAACAGTTATCTATTGACCACCAGGCATTATTCTTAGCACTGACTAGGCCAGTCAAGGACCCTGTTTACATGGAATTCATATTCTAATAGGATGAGGTCACAATAAACAAATACACTTAATAAACAAATAAAACGAATCTGATATTAGTAAGTTCTAGACAGAAAATAAAAGAAGGAGAGGTGGAAACCTATGGGTTGATGATATATTGGCTGCTCAGGAAAGCTCTGCTGGAGCAAATTGCATATGAGCAGAGATTTCAACTACACAAAGCACCAGGCCTACAAAGATCAAGGGGAAGAAACTGGGTAAAAGGTACATAGAATCTCTGTTCTATTTTTGCAACATCCTGTGAACCTACAATTATTTCAAAATAAAAGGTTTTTTAAAAAAGCAATTAACTATGGATACACACTACAAGGGAGACTGATCTCAAAACAATTGTGCTGAGTGAAAGAGGGCAGGTCAACAACAGTACTGGCTGTATGATTTCATTTATATCATCTTCTGGTGGGTATGAACTGACCTAGAGTGACAGCCAGCCTGGGTTCCCAGTGAGAGGGGAGGATGGAGCCGGGGGAGGGGAAGGGCTGCAGAGGGACATGAGGAACCTTTGGGGGCTGATGGATCATTACTGTCGCGATGGGGGCGATAGTTTCAGGATGCACACATCTGGTAACTTTACAAACTGTACACGCCTTTGTGGAGTGTGTTGCTTGTCAGTTTCACCTCAGCAAAGGTGCTAAACATAAAAGAAATTAATTGTTCAAAAGAGGTTTAAAAAGTAGGAAGGAGGAAAAACAGGAGCCCAGCTCATTCATAAAGTAGAATATTTGTTGGGGGTGGAGCTCAGTGGTAGAGCATTTGACTGTGTAAACTCAAATATTTACTTTCCAAATATGAAAGTTGACATCAAGTGGCTAAACGACAGACCCTGGCTTGTGATCTCTCCCCTCGTGTCTTGTCAGGTTGCTCCGTGACCCGGAATGCAACCTTCCCTTCAGGTAAGAGCTCTACACCTGCCCACAGAGGGAGGCACGAATGTGGCGAGTGGCCACCAGGGACACTGAGAAGCAGCCTCTGTGGTATTTGTGAGCATGGCTTTCACTTGATTTATGGCTTGAATTTACCATGATCAGTTGTGTGGCCTTGGGCATTTGACTCTTCCATATGGAGTATCACTTCCATACCTGAGAAAGGCTCAGCTCCTGGAGGAGTTAGTCAGGTTTCCCTGGGCCTCTGTGTGTGCTCTGTCTGCCCACTGGGTCTGTGTGGGCTGCTCTCTGTGCCATCAGACAGACTACTGGGTGGCCAGGATGCTGAGAAACACCCATCTAAACTGAATTTTGGTCTCAATATTTTCAAGCTGTGCAACATTGAGCAAGTTACCTAGCTTCTCTGTGGCACATTTCCTCATTTAAATAATGAGGGTATTCATAGAACCTAAGTGCCCATAAGGCACTTAGAACAACAAATGTTTGGTGTGGTTAGTAGTATTACCTAGCTAAGTTTGAAGCCCTAGTTAATACTTATTGGAATCCATCATAAAGTGTCTACTTGTATCTGTATCAGTGAGCTTGGAATCAGTGATGTAATACATTTCACATAGAAAGAAAACTCCTGTAGGGGAACCTCTTCCAAATCTTCCTTCACTGCAGGCACTGAAGCTTCACTCTCCCTCCTTCCTCCAGCACCCAGTCAGCCCCACCCCCTTCCCCATCTCTGCTTTCTTTAACTCTTCCAGGCTCTACCTCCTCCTGATGTGCTAGGCCAAGTACAGAGGAGGTAATGATTTTGTAGAGGTCAGTGTGTGCAAGTGTGAGCAGTGTGTATGTGATTCAAAGCAACACAGTTGTTTTATGCAAATACTAAAGCAATCATTGTGGTGTCACCTAAGGTGCCCTTGTAGCTTTTAAGGTTGGTGGAGCCCTTGGGAGGAATGCTGTGACCATGAGCCGGGATGCCAAATTTCAGAAGGTGGGAAGGTGCAGCACCGACATTAGGATCCAAGCTATGGTAGTTTGAAGTGATCGCTCCTTCTTGCTCCATCAAAATTATGCTTTTGCATTAGGTGTCTTGAAGTGCGCATCTTATGATATGACATATTAAAGAGGCCTATGAATGACGTATTAAAATTTTCCTCAATTTAAAAAATTTTCTTCTTTCAAAAGTATTCCTAATTGTCATTAAATAAAATATATTTCATGTGAACACTTAAAATACATGAGTTCTCTTTTTGTGTGCCTCACTTCAAGTCAGATAACTTCCTACTGACTAAGGTAAGTGCAATCTACTGCATCCTTCCATTTGGGTATAATTTAGTGTGAGAACTTGGTTTGTTCCTTTTCACGGTGACTTTGGTGTTTGTGGTGTTTCTGCAGGCAAATCACTATAGCCTGCTGTATGTTGTGGTTGGTTTCATTCTGATGAATTGAAAGAGCTGTGTTTGGAAGTCAGGAGCGGGGTGGGTATTTACATTTTGGTAGAAAAGTATGCAGCCTCATCTGTGGATCTAAGACTCGCTCTGCTTGGCTCTCTGCTTTGAAGGCATGCGTCTCCATTTCATCACAGGATTTCTGAGGGAAACGTAAAACTTTCCATCTTCAGGCATGCAGCTTGGTACTTCAAGGGAAGAAGAATTTCTGAAATGGCAGGTTTGGAAATGCCCCCTGGAAATATAGCGTGGAAGAAACCAAGGACTGAAAAAGTCTAGTTCTAAAGGGATCAAAGCAAGACACATTACTTCTCCTATATCCTCTGGTATAATCAGTTAATTCAAATATGTATTATACTGCATCAAATATGTCTTCTCTGGACAGGAAAATGTAAATAAGTATATGGTCACTTGTATCTCATTATGACTCCAATCTTCATTATTCAGTTTTTTTAAAGTTTATTTTGATATCATTAATCTACAATTAAATGAGCAATATTATGGTGATTACACTACCCCCTTCATCAGGTCCCCCCCACCAACCCCATTACAGTCACTGTCCATCAGCATAGTGAGATGCTATAGAGTCACTACTTGTCTTCTCTGGGTTATTATTCACTTTTTAAAAGTTTAAAACTTTAAAAGTTTTAATGAGTGGTAACTTCACCAACTACTTAGCATCCTTCTACTCAAGAGCACCACCTAAGAAAAGGGGCAAGAAGAGACCACTTCCGGATGGGCTTCCAGTTCCCTTTTGGAGCATCAGGTTTTTAGACTCAGGACTCTGAAGAGCAGAAGAGACCTGAAATAGCTCAGAGTTGAATTTCGGCTGCAGCTATTGCTTATTCTTCAAACATTTTATTTTACTCACCAGCATAAGAATAACCAATTTGATTTTGTGCCTTCCGGGTATATTCATTTCAACCAAATAGAAACGCTACAGCCAGAGACCTTTGGAGACCTCCCGAAATTAGAGCGACTCTTCAGGCGTCCTTTGCTTCTGAATTACGTATTGTGTTTATACAACGTTCTGACTGCCCTGAGATCAGGTCACTTTGTTCTAAGCCTAAGAAGCAGTGCCTGCACCTTTGTACTAAAAAACAGAGTTGCTCTAAGACATTCTATAGTTTAAAATCAATGGGGAAAAGATGAATAACCCAATTAAAAAGAGGTCAAAAGAAATGAACAGCATTTCACAAATGAGATAAAACCACTCTGAAAACTTACAGTGAAACCACTGCAGTTGAATGCACACATATCTTATGACCTACCAATTCCACTTCTAGTTAAAGACACAACAGACACACACAGAGAGATGCACCCGGACATGTGTTCTTGAGTCTGAGGATAGCATCACTTCTAAAAGTTCCACTCCAGAAACTACCTGAGCACCCAGCAACAAAAGAAAAGAGAAATAAGTTGCACATTCAGAAAATCGAGTACTAAACACCACCTATGAATCTCAGCAACATTCTGAGTAAAAAAAAAAAACACTGAATACTGCATAGTTTGATTTAATTTTTAGAAGAAATTATAAAAACAGCAGAAATATACAAAGTATGTAGAAGTCAGACAGTGGTTACCTTGCAGAGAAAGAGGTGACTGAGAATGGCAGGAGAGAGCCTCTGTGCTCCGAGTAAGTTCTGTCTTTTTTCTTTTTGTCCTTCGTGGCACCATACACCCGCCTTCACTCTGGGGAGAGTCAATGTGCCCTGCAGCCTCATGTGCGCACTTACCTAGACGGACGTTGCATTTGGTGAAGCTTTCCTAAGGAACCGTGAGAAACCAAGGGAATGCTCGGATGGCCTCCTTTAGTTCTGTCCCTTTGCTTTTTCTCAGATGAAGATACTCGGCTACTTCCTTTCCTCTAATACTTATATTAACAAATTAATTGTGTCTTCAGCTGAAGATACTTTTTTTTTTTGAAAATAAAGGAAATGCAGAATTACATGGTTAAACTTAATTGGAAATTTATTTGAATTAAAACAGATCTGAACAAAAATCTGAGTGACCACTCTGTAGATTTCTACAAGGATGTCCTTTAATATTAATGCACAAAACAGACCAGTAAGATTAAAAGACAAAAAGATTTAGTCAGCCACTTTCCCACGCTATTTTCATATAAAAGTATGGCAATCATAATGCATAAAGTTGCATTGTTTTGGTTGTTTATTTCTGCTGCAGGCATGTGAGGAAGTCTAGGGAACTGATAGTTCAAGCATGTTTACTTCTGATTCCTGCTCCAGCATGTGTGAGCAGTGAGTCCCATGTTGGCAAAGTCAAGGTTTAGTGTCATGTTGACTAACAACTTCAACAAACCTGGGGCACCACTTTAATGTGGGGGAGAATTTTGCTGATAAACCAGCATTGCTTTCCTCCTGCGTAAGAGCACAGAACCCCTATGAGTCTCCACACCCCAGTTCCTGTCCCAGCAGCAGCCCTGGAGACTACAGGGAAAGCCAGGGGCAGTCCCTGCTGCCTCCAGGAGATTTGGAGCCCTCAGAGGCCCTACAAGGTGATAACAGGTCCTGCTTTTATCCAGGGGGTTCTTATCTTAGGATCTATGAATGGGCTTGAAGAGGCAGGGAACTGACTCACAGAAAGGTGTTAGCTTTCAGTTTCCCTTCCATTGTGTAAATAAATATATATACACATGTATCTTGAAAGATATTTTTATTAATCACAATCTGTGTTGTTACTTTTTTCTTCCTCAGTTTTTTAAGTTGTCCTGTTTCCTCTGGGGTTAGAATTCCCCCATTTTGTTTTGGTCTTTTTGTCATTAAATTCCTACATGATTGGTGATTAAAATCCTATGCCTTGTGATCTATGACTGACTATTTATACATGAAAATATTGGTAGATGTCTGAGTTTCTGAGTTTCCCCTGCTCTCCTGTATGTCTGTTTTCTTGCAAAATGTCCTCTTGGTGGGAATTTTAGTTTGGACAAAACTGGGTGGCAAAATGACAGGTTTCTCAGGAGCAGACTCACAGAACCCAAGAACGGACTAATAGTTACCAAAGGGAAAGGGACTGGGGAGGATGGGTGGGAAGGGAGGGACAAGGGGGGAAAAGGGGCATTATGATTAGCAGACGTAATTTTGGGGGGCACGGGGAGGGCTGTACAACCCAGAGAAGACAAGTAGTGACTCTATAGCACCTCACTACCCTGATGGACAGTGACTGTAATGGGGTGGGTGAGGGGGGACCTGATGAAGGGGGTAGTTTAATCACCATAATATTGCACATGTAATTGTAGATTAATGATAGCAAAATTAAAAAAATAAATAAATAAATAAAATTTAAAAAAATGACAGGTTTCTTCTCCCAAAATACTGAATGAGAAAGGCTTTTCTCTTGACTTCCTGCTCCACACAAAATCCATTAGTTTTCTTTTGTCAAGTTGTTCAATCTCTTTAGAGAAGAATTTGCAAGAAGAAGAATTTTATAGATATAAATTGTTTGTCTTAGCAGCTGGTGTCCTTATCAGGGTGCAGCTACCACTTAACTGTATTTCTCCACCCACATGTTGAGTGAATCCTCTGATTTCAACCCCACCTCTTACTCCATCCCCCTACCTAACTGTTCCGGGTCTTTGGGCCCAGACAGACTGTTCTTGCCTCATACTATTCTCTGGGCTGCCTCTTCCTTTATCTCATCTGTCATCCCCATCCCATGCATTTTATATGTTTCCAGAATTTGATGAGAGCCCTTAGCTGTTGGTGATCTTCCACGTTCTGTCCTCTTGATTGTTACAACTTTACTTATGTGTCAATGAGCATCTGGGCTATTATTTCAGTGGAGTCCTAAAAGAGAATGAGGCAAATTTGTATACCCAGCTCGCTATTTTGCATCAGAATTCTCATTCCTATAACTTTGAAATTTGTTTGTTGAGACAATATTTAAAATATTAAAATTAAATTATCCTGTGAAGGTATTTCTCTTAATCTGAACAAATGTAGCATGACTGCCTGTCACCATATAGCCTCAGGAGATATGCACTCAGCAGCAACTCAATACGTAGGAGAGTTCTTTATTGGTAAGGCTTGATTAAAGCCTCTGAGTTACATAAAAAAATAACCCCTACCACTTGAATGGGAATGTTCTTCTCAGTGGAGGCATGGTACCAATACAAACAAGAGAAAACCTGCACCTTCCTATGAATAATTTCTATGAATAGGAGGACTGATTTGAAAACCCTGGCACTTTACCAAAGTTAAATTTTTCTCCAATAGATAAGCCTTCTCTTTAAGCATCACTAACTATTTATTATAATATCACCAAGCAAAAGAATCTATGCACATTTGGTGATGCTGCATTTGAAATGTTCAAGCAGGTTTAGAGCTTAATACACAGGCAGAAAATTTTAGTAATGCCGAATTCTGACTTTTAGTCTAGTAATTCATGACTGGTATTAAAGAACCTGACAGCCACACCATTTTTCTCCAATGCCACTTGCAAATTGCAAATTGGCAAAACTGTGGACATTCTTGGTAACTCTGGCTCCTCCTGTTTCTCTTTTATTGTATAATGATCTCATCAAACCATAGTTTGTACTTCTTTATGTTGCTTTTGGCTTCTTTAATGATCTTGTTTTAAAAAATGAAAAAAGAATACATCAAGAGGAAGAAGACCTTAGTCTTCTGTACCCAGAAAGAACATTTATGGTGCCTGGGAACACATCTGGTTTCCTTGGTTTGGGGAGAAAGCACCGTGCTAGCTGCTTTAAAGAGTACCAGCCTGGAAAACATCTTTACTAGGCATGTTCCTCACCCAAGATACCACTTTCTCAAGAAGTTTTCTCAAGGAGCAGGAGCTGACTCTGAAATTTTCTCTATTTCTCATAAGTCTCTTGGATTTACAGTGGCTGTATCTTGAAACACCAACTGAAGTTTCAGGCAGAAGATTTACTATTTTCTCTCGGAACATTTATATTGAAAAAATGCATTAGTGGCATGGCTTTTCTGTTACCGGGTATATCTCTGTCACAGGAAAGAGATCAGTCTTCATACTAATTTTTGCATTGTAGATATTGCAATATTATGTTTTTGACCAAGTATCTTTGGCAGGACACATCAGCAGCAAATAATTATACAAACTTTCTGATACAGGAAGAAGTGCTTTTTAGGTTGTTGGTGGGAGTAAAGCAAGCAAAGTGATAATTTTGCAAGCAGAAATCAACAAATACATTGCAGAAGTGCTTTGAGAATTAGCTTCAGGGAAGTTGAAAAGAAGAAAGATAAAAGAAGAAGATATTGGCATATGTTTTTGTGCCCCTATTAAACAGCACAGCTGAAGCAGTACTACTGTTTTAGTGCTGTCGCTGAGGTACAGCCTAGGACATAAGTGATAATAATTATTATTATAATAAATCCCCACTTTATAGATAAAGGTACTGAGGCTTAGGAGAGATTAATCTGCTTGACAACAGTTATAGAAATAACAAGTAACAGTAATACCTGATTTGGGAACCACAATAATACGTAGGACATAAACTAATGTCGAAATAACATTAAATTGGGCATTTTGTCACCATTTGCACAAAATTAATAAAAAAAAGTCTTGACAATGATTTTTCAATATTTACATTCCTTGCTTTGAAATCTGTGACAATGGAAGTGCTATTTTTTTCTTGATTCGTTTTGCCAGCGAAACATTTAATTCTAGTCCACCTGGCTTGGAAACAGATAACATTTTTCAGTCTGTGATTATTGGTGTACTTCCCAGCCTTTTAAGTATGTTAAGGAAATGAGCAGCCGCCCTTTTACTCTTTTTACCACTTTGAACTACGCTAGTTGTAAAATGATGAAGTAAGCTTGTAGCCTAGCAAAAATAAAACATGCATGAATTGTTCAAATTACATAGCATTTCCCAAGGTTCAGCTGCAATGTAGTAGAAGCTATTTCTCCATGTGAAAAATCCATTTCAGTATTCCCTGAGATACAGAAATGGCTGTGGCTTGTGGTGGGGAATGAGAATTGCTATGACTTCCAACCACATACTTGTTTTGTCCTGACTGTTCCCAGCTCCTTCTCTATCCATTGCTTCTGCATTTGGTGAATGGGATGGGGCAGGGAAGATGAGTCCCTGATAGAATAATTAAAATAAAGCTTAAAACAATACTGATAAGATAACATGGTCAGATGCTCCTATTTAATTCTGAGACAGAGATACTAGTCATGAAGTGGACTTGGAGAGAGGCTGGATATAGGTAATTGTTATCATTGCCTAGACATAATTAGAATATTTATGCTCACTTCCTCCAGTCTCCAGATATAAATGGCATAGCCTTCCTCTATTTGGCAGAGATTACTGTTTTGGTCTCCCTTCATACATGTGCTGTTTGTTGAATATGCATCCAGACTGCTCATGACTGGACCAGGTGGTATTTCTCTGGCCGTAATTTGCCAGTCACAGTGGGGGAGGTGGTACGGCCAAGGCATTGCTAAGGAAGCCCAAACCGGTGCAAGATTGTCCAGGTGGAAGGAGGGGAAAGGACACTGTGGCTGGGTCTCCTCCACCTCCTACCACTCTCCATGGCTTCCCTTCATGGCCTCCATCCATGGCCTCCATGGAGGAAGGAAGAGGAAGAGGGAGGAAGCCATCTGTAACAGAGCCTGGGAAATGCTTCTCTGCAATCCCACCCAGAGAATGGATTTGAAAGGAAACAAGTAATGGAGACTGTGGTGTGGCAAATCTGCGGCTGGCCAACAAGGTAAAGTACAGACAGAGGGCAGCTATCCACTGGATCCAGTTAATCACGGTTCTTTTGCAGGCTTCTGCAGTCACAATATTGTGCCATTCTTTTTGATGAATACATTACCTATCTTGATTTCCTATGTGTTTAAAGATGTATTTTTGTGAATTTCTCTTTAGCATTTGTTATCTCTAAATAAAACAAAAAATTCAAAAGACCGTGAATGGTAAGGTATCAATATAGTGGTAGATACATACATGTAAATCTTTAAAGCAAATGCTTACATAAATGACACTCTGTGTTGTGCTCATCCCTTCTCACTGAAATACTTTAAAAAATATAATTGGATTCACAATTAGTTTTAAAAACATTTGTCCCCTGAACTCATCATTACTGCATTGTGATTAAAAGTTATCTTTTATTTTTCATATTTTTGAATAACAACAAATTATCTAAAATGCTGGCTCGGAGCTTTTCTCATCTCGAGTCATTAAAAAGACTGTAAGTGAGTTCAAGTGCATAAACAAAAAAGCTTATGATTTTTGTCCAAATAAATAAATCCCAAACAATAATTTGCCTTGATCTCCTTTTGCTGTGAAGGATCATTGCAGTTCTAGAGTGTAACTGAGAGAACGGGTTTGTTAACTGCAAAGTGATAGAAGACACAGATAGTTGACTGAGCTTTCATGTATTCCCTTAGAAGTGGCATTCAAAAGGAATATTGAAGATAGAAGCTTTCCTCGCTTCTCAGTAATTTCCTTGCTGGTCAAATCTAAAGACTCCCAAGGCTTCCTTTTCCTTTAACTTTTTATTTAAAAAAGAGATGTGAGAAGTTCTAAAGAAAGTCAAACTCCTCTGGCCAGGCTTCAGAAGTCCTTCCTTGTGGCACAGATGGTTCCCAGCTCTTCCTACTGGAAACAAAGCAGAATGAAAGTCCCAACCCAATCCACCCAGCATCTCTGGTTGCCTCATTTCTCTTTCTGTCCATGTGAATTCCTCCTTTACTCTGTCTCCTCACTCCGATCTATGTGTATAACTTCTGCAGAATCGATGCTTTCCATTTTTGTTATTCCTTCCTTCAGTACACACAAACATAAATTCCCATTATCAGGTAGAAGGTCCAGGGTCATGACTCCAGTGATGGTCAGAGAGCAGCTAGTGGAAAAAGCACAGTGGTTGCTGCTGTCTTTCTGATGTCCAGGTCTGCAGCAATGGTGTGTGAAGATTAAATAAAAATCAGAACATTGTGGGAAGTAAATTTGCATTTAATTGCATTTAAAGGATTATGAATAATCAAGGGGACAATTCATCCCATCCTCATCCATTTTTTCAAGGTCGTGCCCCATTTTCCTGGCAGTTCTCACGGCAAGCGCACCGGTGCTGCCTCTCACTCCTTCCTCCCAGGCTGTGCTCAAACCCACAAAGATCCCTCTTCATGGTTCTTTTTCTGCCAAAGTTTGCTTACCTGTCAGAACTGGTTGCACCACAGCCATATGGAATAATACAACCTCCATTCTTGTTTGTGTGTTTGTTTTTAATACACTTTATTTTTTAGAGCAGTTTTAGGTTCACAGAAAATTTGAACAGAAAGTACCAAGATTTCTCATGGGCCCTCTGTCCCCCACATACACATCCCCCACCAGATGGTGCGTTTATTGTAATTGATGAGCCTGGATTCACACATAATCACCCAAAGTCCACAGTTTACCTTAGGGTTCACTTAGGTATATTCTAAAGGTCTAGACAAATTTATAATGACATGCCTCCACCATTATAATATCATACAGAGTATCTTCCATGTCCTAAAGCTTTCCTCTGCACTTCACATACTCATCCCTTCCTCCCGTAATTTCTGGTGCTAATCTTTTTACTGTCTCCATAGTTTTGCCTTTTCCAGAATATCATGTCATTAGAATCCTACAGTATTCAGCCTTTCCAGATTAACTTCTTTCACTTAGTAATATGCATTTAAGCTTCTTCCATGTTGTTTCATGGCATGGCAGCTCAATCCATTTTAGCCTTGAAGAGTATTCCACTGTCTGGATGTCAGAGTCCGTTTCTCCTTTCACCTGCTGAATGGCATCTTGGTTCCCCCAAAGTTTTGTCAGTTATGAATGAAGCTGCTGTAACCATCCTAGTGGAGGTTTCTCAGTGGACATTGGTTTCTCCTCCTGTGGATGAATACCAAGGAGCGTGATTGCTGGGTGGTATGGAAGGGGTGGTTTAGTTTTGTAAAGAACGGATCAACTGTTTTCCCTAGTGATTGTATCATTTTCAATCCCACCAGCAGTGAATGAGAGTTCCCATTGTTCACATCCTCACCTGCATTTGGTGTTATCAGTGCTCTGGATTTGGGCTATCCCAGTGGGTGTGTATCTCACTGTTTTAACTTTCTTATTTTTAAATTATATTTGGGAAATAAAAAATGCCAAGACATTTTGTAACAAGGTCATAGGATGCATTATTTGGTAGGAACAATATTGTGTTTTACTTTTTACTTGCCCTCTTTCTCTTTTGTTGGATTTATTATATTTTTTATGGTTAGAGTTATTATCTTTATGTATTTGAAGTTATAATTCCTGTTAAGTGTTACTTCTCTAAATAGATTATACTTGGGTATCATTCTTGGCTTCTAAGGCTCTCAGAAAGTCTTGAAATGATAAATCTCTGTTTTTTTTCTATTCTCATTACACTTTCTTGTAAAATTTAAGTAGCAGGGTTTTTTTGTTGTTGTTCTAACCTTTCACATTTAATTAAACAACATTCACTCCATTGTTGGAGCACACACAGAGAAGTAAATACTAATAAAGAAGCAGAGAGGGTCCCCACTCACAGTGATGTGCCAGTGTGTGTTTTATACACATGTACTGTATTTATCTCAAATGTTTTAAGACACTTTTAAGATAATTTGGTTAGTATAGTATACTGATGAAGTATCTATTTTCATAGATGGTATAACTGACCGTTTATGTTCATTGTAATCTGACAGACAGAAAGATGACTTGGGCAAACGTCTCCAGGGCTCCTGCGATCTGATCTTGACTGGTCTGAGAGGTGAGCGCTGGGAGGGAGCTGTTCCAGATGCTCAGACTCACACCATCAAGACTGTAACTTAGGTAAGAGAATCAGAATACGGGGAAGCAGCTGGGGGCTAATAAATGAGCCACACCTACCACCAGATCAGTTCCATGTTCAGCAGTGCCGTCTTCAACAGTGGGGGAGCGCTGAGTCACTGGGCGCCCGGGAAGCCTGAGCCCCCTCCGCGGTCTCTGCAGGACACCTGGCACTGATTTCTCATCTGTACACCTCACTTCCGACTCATGACAACAACACTCTTCACAAGCCTGTACTGGGAAAATTAACGCAATGCCTTTTCAAACGTGTTTTGCGATCTTTAAGTGAAAGGGATATGTGAGTACAAGTGACATATTACTTTATTTTCAAATAGGAAAGATTCATTTACCTGGTGTTTTATTTCCCATTGAGCCATGAATAGGAACACGTATTTTATGTTGTAATTCTGGACTGACTACTATCAAAGGGCAGTTGTCTTTTATTTAGCACACCTAACATGATATTTTATGTAATAGAACTTTCAAAGTGGAGAAGAGTAAAATGTTAATTATTTTAAACATAGTGTATACTAATATTTAATATGGTTTAATAAAGATTAAGGTAACCCACCTTTCTTATTGATTTACTCCATAGCTTTTTATTTTTCAAAATTCATGGCTCTAAATTATAGGCAATGTTTCAAATAATAGTTTCCCAGTATAAATTTGTAAACACTCTATTTATAAAGGGTGCCCAAACCGATTTTTATGTAAAATATAGTTCTAGTACTATATTTTTTCCAAACATAGAGGAATTTTTCAAGTGCCAAATGAAAAAAGTATATATCCTATAGTTTCATTCATATTTTGTGTCTCACACATAATGGATAAATATCTTAACTGAAGTTGATAGTAATAAAAAGAAGAAATAAAATTCCTTGCTCGTCTGTTACAGAAGCCACACAAACATGAGGATACAGAAGGATAACGTGGATCACTGACTGATGGAGGGTGATATGTAAGCAACGATGGCATCAGGGAAATGGAACATTCCAGACTGTTGGAGCTGCTTAATGGTGATATTTCCAAGGGATTTGTATTGACATCCTTGCTGGTGTTCAACTCTGAAAAAAGTCATGGTGATTCTGAAGTGAGAATTTACTCCTTGACATTTAAAATCTGCATACTGCTTTTGATAAAATTATGAGACATTAAACTCAAAACCTAAATTACGTGTGAATTTTGCAACTTGTTAATGTTGAAATAGATCTATTTTTAACCAAGTAATGCATACAATAAACCAGTCAGTGACAAGGACAGTCAAGGACATGGAAACCAACAATACCTTCCTGAACAAATGCTGGCCAACACCTATGTCTTCAGGTCATTCCGGACAAGGCTGGAGGTATTCCCTGTATCAGCTCTGACTTGACATTCTCAGTTTAGTGTGAAGTCTTGATGGCAGCATTAAGCAAATAAAATCTATGCCATTATGTAATGTTTTAATGAATATGAGATTTTTAAAATTTAATAACTTTATGTTGCTTAATATAGCTATACTTTCAGTGTGATACAATTTAAGTTACAATATAATGTAATCTTATGAACTAGCACCTACAATATACTTTACAAAATCATTAGACAAGTTTTTCTTAAATTAATAAATATATATAGCTTTCTGGAAGTATTCTAAATTCTAAATCTAGAGAACATGATTTTTTACTTTCAGAAAAAAAGTTACTGTTCCAGTAAGTTGGTATTAATATGAACTTCTAAATTAAAACAGCTAGATGATTTTTTAATTTTATATGCAAATTTGTTCTTTAAATTCCTTTGTTTCCCAGATGTTTTTAAAGGATTTGTATAAAAGTTATTAAAAATGGTAGCCTTCTTTATTCTGCTTAAGTCATACAAAGCATTACTTATTACAATAAAATTTAAACATAACCCTTGTCCCTATCATAAATATATTCATATTATCCTCTTATCACTCGAGTTCTCTTGTGTAGAGTATGACTTGATTACCACTACAGACAGACTCGCAAATTCCATTTAGCTAGTGCCCCCTTTAACCTTTGGGATGGATTAAAGGGATGATTTATCATCCCTGTGCCCTTCTGGCAAGAATTGGAGACATGTTATAAATCTCTCTAGTTATCTATAAATTTTATTTCATGAGAAAAAAATGCTAGGAAACATTAGTAAACTATAGTAAAATTTAGCACAGGTGATTACCTTGTGCAGCTAGAGTAGGAAATACCACAAAAAAAATGTAAAGGATCTTCCCATTGCACTTTGCAAGAGACCATTCAAGATGTGGACCTTTGTAAAATGGTGTCATTTCCACAGATAGCTGGGCCTGTTAGCATAAAAAATAAAAATAAAAAAGTCCTACCTCTATCTGCTAGGGAAAATTGAGAGCATGAGGAACACCTGCCTATCCATACTGATGTTGAGGAGGTTTTAAGGGGAAAGAGCAAGTATTTGAGGCACCTATGTGAATCATACATGGCACATTTATAAGCCTACACTGGGTACCAAAGCCTCCCCTCTTTCTTTTAGGTAATCTCTATGAAAAAATTAAAAAAAAATACTACCAAACATGAATTCTCTATTCTTAACATTTAAAACAAATGCAACATTTTGGTACGTACAGTTTTAATTCTAAGTTTTCTTTAAAATGAGTAAGTGTTCATGTTATCTTAAATGATTTATTTATAATCAAATAATACAGAGCATGTTAAGGGGAAACCAATTTTTGAGTCTCAAAGTGCTTTACAGAAATATTGTTTATGTGGAAATGGAAATGTATCTGTTCTGTTCAAGATATGCGACCAGGCAAGCATTTGTTTTAATCTGTCAGTAGGTAAATGGAAATCCTGCAGTCAAAAATGTAACAGAGGAAGTAAATTAGATGAAATTAAGTATTTTAATTCAGAAGATCCAAAACAGAAACTAATAGTCATTTTTAATAGTTGTAATTCTTGCCCGTGTGCCCAGGTGTCCAGATTCCAATGCTCTAGTTTGTGACTGTGATTTAATGAGGCTGGAGGAGCTTTGCAAAGTTATGCCCCAAATGGCCAAACTGAGGCTGTAGTTATGTGTGAACATCCGAGAAGACTCCAGGGATGCTCAATCACTTCAGTAACAGCAGAGGAACTCAACTGTGATAAGTGATTTTTTGCCTGTGCATATAAAATGGAAATGTCTTTTGTTTGCCCTCTTTCCATAAAGTTTTATTATATGATGTTGCATTTGGAAGAGCATAACATCAAAAAATGTTTTTTAAGGGATTTAGTTAAAAGATGGTCAATTTCCTTTTCATTATCTGCATTTTCATTTAAGGAAGTTTTATCATGATAAATTGTTAGAGCTGGGAGAGTTCCTGACCATTTAATCCAACTTCTGAATTTCAAAAAAGAAATATAAAGAAAAATTATTTTCCAACAAGGTCACAGGACACTGTAACCAGCATTTAAGTCTCCACTTACACCTCAATATCATTTAATGCTAATAATCAATAACTTAGGTTTCTCAACTTTAGATTAAATAATTGCTAATATTCATTGCTAAGAAAAACTCAACAAGTGTCCTTACTGTTTTTCTTTTTTTCATATAAGATGGGGCCACAATTATCACTAACATAATGAAAACTTATTATAATATCTTTTTGTATATTTTAAATAATGCAAACCTTGGATTTAATAAGTACATATTCATGTTCTGACAGCTTTAATAAAGCTATCAGGCTTTACTTAAGGAGCTGAGTGTGGCTTCTTAGGGTATTATTTGATTCTCACTTCAAGCTTTTAATACAAATAAAAGAATACCTACCTATTTATCTACCTAATCTTTTATTCCTATTTGTAGCTTTAAATATGAATAAATGAATATAAATGCATGCATATATACATGTGTGTATGTGTGCACACAAATGTGTGTGTGTGTGTGTGTGTGTAATAATTCAGCTCCTTGGAAATTTACTCAGATGAAAGCTTACAAAAAATGGAAGTTTGCATTCCATTGTCCCATACACTGAAGTTGATTTCTGCATTTCTCTAAACAGGTAATTTGTAAAATTATATTAATATAATTCAATTCCATAGAATTACAGGAAAAATGAAATGCCCCTTATTTCTGAATAAATCTCAAATTCTGCATACCTACCATCCTTACTACCAATTTCTAGTTGATGCTACAATGGAGTTTTGTGTGGAATACATTACATTTTAACTGATATTTTAGCTTTCATTTTTCTCCCTCTATAATCTACTATACTTGGGAGATCTTTTAAAAACATATCTAATCCCATCATTCTGCTCTAACCCTTTTATAGATCTCAACATCTTAAATACAACACAGAATCCTTCACAAGGCCAACACTTCCCATAGGTTGCAGCCCTGGCTACTCTCTACAGCCTCATCCCTCTGTTCTTTCCTTTGCTCCTTGATAGTTAGCCACCACGATGTTCTTTCAGTTCCTAGAAGTTCTTCAGCTTTTTTTCTGACTCATGGACTGTCTACCTGCTGTTTTCCCGGCCTATAATATTCTTCTTACACCTCTCCTTTTAATAGCTCTTTTCTTAAGTATTAACTACTTGCAAAGGCTTTATTTAATCTCCCTTCCTACACACCTCCCCTCTACCATTCACACACTGCATCAAGTCCTTTCTTAGATTCTAGCAAAACATTTTTAGTTCTCATCTTGGTGTTTACCAAAATTTGTTATTATACATTTTTGAGTTTGCATTATTTCAGTTGCTTCAATAAATTTATAAGCCTGTGAGTACAGAGACGTGGTCTGTTTTCATTACTGCTCCACTGCCAGTACTACTAGCAACATGCTGGACATGCTCGACATGTTGAATTATTTTTTTAAATAAATATATAAATGAATCAAGCCATTTTCTAAGGAGGGGTAAAGCTAAGATGTTAATTATATGGATGTTTAATGAAGGGGGTAAGATTACTAGAGATCTAGGTAATGTTCTACGGACATATTACGTATGGTTACTTGTTAATGATTGGAAATCTCAAATGATGCACTTATAAAAGGAAGTTTTAGAAAAGTTTAAAGAGAATGATGTGAAATTTGCTATAGAAAAGTGGTATTTCCTTTTGCACATTGTTCTCTATAATTTAAATTCAATAACATTATACAATTCATTAAAAATCAGTCATTCTACTTCCTTATTAAAATAATTAAAATGTTTCTGTGTTTTACCACTCAATTATTATTTGAAAATGGGAGCAATCATTTACATTGATAAGTAATTTTGCTCAGCCAGGTTTTGAGGTGTAAACATATGAATTCTTGTGAAAGTATATAAAGCAAGCAGTTGGATGACTAATGTCTAGGGGGAGCACCTGCAAAATTGCAAGCTCCATTTAAGTACTTGATTTGAAATACTGACCCATAAAATCAAACTCCTTCCATAAATAAAGTTGGATTGAACTACTAGAAATAAAAGCATGGGATATGGACTTAATTTGCTTCATTAGAGATTCCTTTATGCAATAAATCTTTCAAACTTCTAAAGTTTAAGTTGCATATATGTCAGATGTCTAAACTGGTACAAGTATTACTGTATAAAAAATGCAGTATGATGTGTAAAACTTTAGTGTAAAAAGAAATTAAAATTATAGCTTCTTCTCAACAGTCTCTTAGATTGTTATATGCTTTTGTATCTTTAAAAATATACTAGTAATTCTTTTGTTATAGACAGTGCTCCAATTGCTTTTGAGCCCCAAGATGTGGAGGTAACATGGGAAATACTGTCTATTTCACTTGCGGGGCAGAAGGAAACCCCAAACCTGATCATTTGGATACATAAAAAGTAAGTGCTGGGCATGTGCTGTAAATATTTTCCAATTTCTGTAATTTGTCTTACTTCAGCTAGTTTTCTAGAGTTGAAATTTCCAAAATTATCAGAATTTTTTTAGACACAAAAATATCTTTTAAGGGAGTTCTGGGAAGATGGCAGCATAAGTAGGGCAGCAGAAATATCCTCCCAAAACCATATATATTTGTGAAAATACAACAAATACAACTATTCCTAAAAGAGAGACCAGAAGATACAGTACAACAGCCAGGCTACAGCTACATCAGAGAGAACTCAGCCCCTCACGAAGCAGGTAAGATACGGAGCTGAACCAGGCAGGACCCGAGCACTCCCCCACCGCAGCGCACTGGTGGGAGGAAAAGAATCAGAGTGGGGAGGGAATGGAAGCGCAGTACTGCTAAATAACCATCCTTGGTGATCTGCACCGGTAGCACAGACACACATCGCATGGTGTACTGGAGATTACAGAAATGGAAGGGCAGGATCCGAGACAGAGACTGTGAGTAGGTCCCCACAGTGGGCTCCCCTGGGACAGAAGAAAAGCAGACGCTTTCTTAAAAGTCTTAAAGATACAAGGGCCCAACAGTGGAACAAAATTGTCCCAGTGCACTCAACCAGGCAGGCTGGGAATCTTGAGGAACTTCGGGCCACCTAACCAGCTCCTGGGTAAAGCAGCCCCAAAGTCCCTCACAGGGATAATCAGCCTGCCATTCGTTCACCCCGGCCTGTGCTGCGATGGATCCGCCACAGCTGTGGAACAGCAGGAAAGCAGCCCCGCCCACAACAACCACACAGAATCTCCTCCCGGGGGCCGTGCAGCTCACCGGGAAGGGCCGCAGAAGCCAGAGCAAGGGCCAAAAGGCACCAAGGGGTGTAGAACACACCCGGCATGGCTGCAAACCCCCGCAGTGCTCTAGGCTAGCCTGAGGGCAGCCCTGTCTATGGCAGTTTAGGGGATTATCCCAGAGACTACCTCCCAGTGTGCAGGTAACAGGCACAGGGTGCGGAGAAGGGTAAGGAGAACAACAAGCAGGAAGGGACTTTGTTCTCCTAGCTGACACACGTGGCACCTGCCTGCAACCACTTCTATCGCCATGAAAAGACAGAAGAATATGGTCCAGTCAAGACACACCCAGACAACCCCAGAGAGAGGGCCTGGTGGGATAGATTTAAACAATCTTTCTGAAAAATAATTCAGAATAAAACTCATAACCATGCTGACGGACCGACAGAGAAATATGCAAGAGCTAAGGGAGGAAGTCAGGATAGATATTACAGAAATGAAACAATCAATTGACGGGCTGAAGAACTGACTGGAGGAGGTGCAAGAGACTGTCAATGGAATAGAAATCAGAGAACAGGAGTACAGAAAAGCTGAGGCAGAGAGAGATAAAAGGATCTCTAGGAATAAAAGAATATTAATAGAACTGTGTGACCTATCCAAATGGAACAATATTCGCATTATTGGAGTACCAGAAGAAGAAGAGAGAAAAAGGGATAGAAAGTTTCTTTGAAGACATAATTGAGAAGAAATTCCCCAAGCTGGGAAAAGAAATAGTTTCTCAGGCCATGGAAGTACACAGATCTCCCAACACAAGGGAAACAAGGAGGACAGCACCAAGACATATAATAATTAAAATGGCAAAGATCAAAGACAAGGACAGAGTATTAAAGGCAGCCAGAGAGAGAAACAAGATCACCTACAAAGGAAAGCACATCAGGCTAACATCAGACTTCTCAACAGAAATCTTACAAGCCAGAAGAGAATGGCATGATATATTTAATGTAATGAAACAGAGGGCCTTGAACCAAGAATACTTTATCCAGCATGATTATCATTTAAATTAAAGGGAGGGATTAAACAATTCCCAGACAGGTGAAAGTTGAGGGAATTTGCCTCCCACAAACCACCTCCACAGGATATCTTAAAGGGAAGGCTCTAGATGGAAGCATTCCTAAGGCTAAAAAGATGTCACCAGAGAAAATAAATTCATAGCAAAGAAAGAAGACCATCCAAACACTAAATAAAGCCAAAAAATAAAATCAACTTTCCACAAAAACAGTCAAATAAAACACCTAATATATAAAGAATGGAGGAGGAAGAAAAATAAGGGAGAGAAATAAAGAATCATCAGACTGTGTATATAATAGCTTAACAAGAGAGTTAAGTTAGACTGTTAGATAGTAAAGAAGGTCCCCTTGAACCTTTGGTAACGATGAATCTAAAAGCCAGCAATGACAATAGGTACATATCTATCGATAATCACCCTAAATGTAAATGAACTAAATGCACAAATCAAAAGACACAGAGTAATAGAATGTATAAAAAAGCAAGACCCATCTTTACACTGCTTAAAAGAGACTCACCTGAAACCCAAATATATACACAGACTAAAAGTGAAGGGATGGAAAAAGATATTTCATGCAAACAACAAGGAGAAAAAAGCAGGTGTTGCAGTACTTGTATCAGACAAAATAGACTTCAAAACGAAGAAAGTAGCAAGAGATAAAGAAGGACATTACATAATGATAAAGGGGTCAGTCCAACAAGAGGATATAACCATTATAAATATATATGCACCCAACACAGGAGCACCGACATATGTGAAACAAATACTAATAGAATTAAAGGAGGAAATAGAAAGCAATGCATTCATTTTAGGAGACTTCAACACACCACTCACTCCAAAGGACAGATCAACCAGACAGAAAATAAGTAAAGACACAGAGGCACTGAACAACACACTAGAACAGGTGGACCTAACAGACATCTACAGAACTCTACACCCAAAAGCAAAAGGATACACATTCTTCTCAAGTGCACATGGAACATTTTCCAGAATAGACCACATACTAGGCCACAAAAAGAACCTCAGTAAATTTTAAAATATTGAAATTCTACCAACCAACTTCTCAGATCACAAATGTATAAAGCTAGAAATAAATTGTAGAAAGAAAACAAAAAGGCTCACAAATACATGGAGACCTAACAGCATGTTCCTAAATAATCAATAGATAAATGACCAAATTAAAACAGAGATCAAACAATATATGGAAAGTAATGACAACAATAATACAATGAAGCAACTTCTGTGGGACGCAGCAAAGGCAGTTCTAAGAGGAAAGTATATTGCAATTCAGGCCTGTTTAAAAAAGGAATAACAATCCCAAATGAATAGTCTAAAGTCACAATTATTGAAATTGGAAAAAGAAGAACAAATGAGGCCAAAAGTCACCAGAAGGAGGGACATAATAAAGATTAGAGAAGAAATAAATAAAATTGAGAAGAATAAAACAATTGAAAAAATCAATGAAATCAACAGATGGTTCTTTGAAAAAATAAACAAAATAGATAAACCCCTAGCCAGACTTATTAAGAGAAAAAGAGAATCTACACACATAAACAGAATCAGAAATGAGAAAGGAAAAATCACAATGGACCCCACAGAAATACAAAGAATTATTAGAGAATACCATGAAAATCAATATGCTAACAAACTGGAAAACCTAGAAGAAATGGACAACTTCTGAGAAATATACAACCTTCCAAGATTGACCAAGGAAGAAGCAGTAAACCTAAAAAGACCAATTATCAGCAACGAAATTGAATTGGTAATCAGAAAACTACACAGGAACAAAACCCCCGCACGAGATGGATTCACTGCTGAATTTTATCAGACATACAGAAAAGAAATAATACCCATTCTCCTTAAAGTTTTCCAGAAAATAGAAGAGGTGGTAGTACTTCCAAACTCATTCTATGAAGCCAGCATCACTCTAATACCAAAACCAGGCAAAGACCACCATGAAAAAAGAAAATTACAGACCAATATCCCTGATGATTATAGATGCAAAAATACTCAACAAAATATTAGTAAACCGAATTCAAAAATACCTCAAGAGGATCATACACCATGATCAAGTGGGATTCATCCCAGGGATGCAAGGATGGTACAACATTTGAAAATCCATCAACATCATCCACCACATCAACAAAAAGAAGAACAAAAACCATCTGATCATTTCCATAGAGGCTGAAAAAGCATTTGACCAAATTCAGCATCCATTCATGATTAAAACTCTCAACAAAATGGGTATAGAGGGCAAGTACCTCAACATCATAAAGGCTATATATGACAAACCCACAGCCAACATCATACTTAATGGCGAGAAGCTGAAAGCGTTTCATCTAAGATCAGGAACAAGACAGGGATGCCCACTCTCCTCACTGTTATTCAACATAGTACTGGAGTTCCTAGCCACGACAATCAGACAAAACAAAGAAATACAAGGCATCCATATTAGTAAAGAAGAAGTCAAACTGTCACTTTTGCTGATGACATGATATTGTACATAAAAAACCCTAAGACTCCACTCAAAAACTACTAGAACTAATATCTGAATTCAGCAGAGTTGTGGGATACAAAATCAATACACAGAAATCTGTTGCTTTCCTATACACTAACGATGAACTAACAGAAAGAGAAATCAGGAAAACAATTCCATTCACAATTGCATCAAAAAGAATAAAATACTTAGGAATAAACCTAACGAAGGAAGTGAAAGACCTGTACTCTGAAAACTACAAGACACTCTTAAGAGAAATTAAAGAGGACACTAACAAATGGAAATGCATCCCATGCTCTTGGCTAGGAAGACCAATATGGCTACACTACCTAAAGCAATTTACAGATTCAATGCAATCCCTATCAAAATACAAACAGCATTCTTCAATGAACTGGAACAAATAATTCTAAATTCTTATGGAACCACAAAAGACCCCGAATAGCCAAAGCAATCCTGAGAAGGAGGAATAAAACAGGGGGAATCACGCTCCCTGACTTCAAGCTCTACTACAAAGCCACAGTAATCAAGACAATTTGGTATTGGCACAGGAACAGACCCACAGACCAGTGGAACAGAATGGAGAGTCCAGACATTAACCCAAACATACACAGTTAATTAATATATGATAAAGGGGCCATGGATATACAATGGGGAAATGACAGCCTCTTCAGCAGCTGGTGTTGGCAAAACTGGAGAGCTACATGTAAGAGAATAAAACTGGATTACTGTCTAACCCCATACACAAAAGAAAACTCAAGGTGGATCAAAGACCTGAATGTAAGTCATGAAACCATAAAACTCTTAGAAAAAAACATAGGCAAAATTCTCTTGCACGTAAACATGAGCAACTTCTTCATGAACATATCTCCCCGGGCAAGGGAAACAAAAGCAAAAGTGAACAAGTGGGACTTTATCAAGCTGAAAAGCTTCTGTACAGCAAAGGACACCATCAGTAGAACAAAAAGACACCCTACCATATGGGAGAATATATTTATAAAGGACATATCTGATAAGGGATTGACATCCAAAATATATAAAAACTCATGCACCTTAACAAACAAAAAGCAAATAATGCAATTAAGAAATGGGCAGAGGACATGAATAGACACTTCTCCAAAGAAGAAATTCAGATGGCCAAGAGGCACATGAAAAGATGCTCCACATCGCTAATCATCAGAGAAATGCAGATTAAAACCACAATGAGATATCACCTCACACCAGTGAGGATGGCCAACATCCAAAACACAAACAACAACAAATGTTGGCGAGGATGTGGAGAAAAGGGAACCCTCCTACACTGCTGGTGGGAATGCAAATTAGTTCAACCATTGTGGAAAGCAGTATGGAGGTTCCTCAAAAAACTCAAAATAGAAATACCATTTGACCCAGGAATTCCACTCCTAGGAATTTACCCTAAGAATTCAGCAGCCCAGTTTGAAAAAGACATATGCACCCCTATGTTTATTGCAGCACTATTTACATTAGCCAAGAAATGGAAGCAACCTAAGTGTCCATCAGTAGATGAATGTATAAAAAAGAGGTGGTACATATACACAATGGAATATTATTCAGCCATAAAAAGAAAACAAATCCAGACATTTGCAGCAACATGGATGGAGCTAGAGGGTATTATGCTCAGTGAAACAAGCCAAGTGAAAGAGACAAGTATCAAATGATTTCACTCATATGTGGAGCATAAAAATAAAGAAAAAAAACTGAAGGAACAAAACAGCAGCAGATTCACAGAACCCAAGAATGGACTAACAGATACCAAAGGGAAAGGGACTGAGGAGGATGGGTGGGAAGGGAGGGACAAGGGGAAAAAGAGGCATTACAATTAGCAGACATAATGTAGGGGGAGGCACGGCGAGGGTTGTACAACTCAAAGAAGACAAGTAGTGATTCTATAGCATCTCACTATGCTGATGGACAGTGACTGTATTGGGGTATATGGGGGAAATTGATGATATGGGGAGTCTAGCAACCATAATGTTGCACATGTAATTGTAGATTAACCATACCAAAATTAAAAAAAAAATTCTTTTAACTCTCATCTTTTAACTTGCCCGAAGTATCTAGACGACTTCTTAAAATTGTATATTTCTAGACACCAATGATTGTGAAATTGACTAAAATAATTTTGTATTATGTCTAGAAGGAAATATTGGGATTAGTAACAAACTAGTAGGTTTTAAAATCTGAATGTAACTTGGTATAACCCCATCTTAATTATTTTATGTTCACACTGATAGTTTATATTTGGTGTTGCAACTTTCATATAGTAAATAAGTAAAGGATTGTGTAAATGAATTGGCAATGAATGATACATAAGATTATTCAAAATATTAATCATTTATTCTATTCTCATTGCACTGTTTGATAAAACACAGAACTGATGAGTCTAAAAGCCTATGAATCTATAATCAAGCAGTATAAGCTTTTTAAAAAGCTGAAATAGTCTAAAAAAGGAGAGGGGAAGTAACACAAAGGATACATAAAATGAACTATGTACTTGATACGATTCAATGATAGTACTTAGACAATTATTGTTATTTACATTACTGGTAAGCAGCATGGTTTTCATCTATCTCTTCCATTCTTGCACGAAATTTCATTGATTTTCTTCTGTCCTTGTGTATAATACCTCTAAATTTTTATGATTTTCTTCATAAAATATTCCAAGAAATAAAAGTTTGTGTCCTTTCTGTATATAATTTGGATTTGTAACTGTAGTCACAAAATCAGACATGTTTATAAAATGTGTTTAGTATTACAAAAACTAATAAACTTAGATTAAAAATGGCTTGGAAGGAAGGCAATTATGAATACTGTTAAATCTGGAATCTAACCCAGGAGACACTTAAACTGATAGAAGGCTTCAATTTATTTTCATCTGGAGATTGTTCAAGGGTACTTGAAAAACTGAAATATCTGCTTGTAATGTCTTAAAATCGCTTGCTCTGCCTTTTTACAGTTTAAATTCAGTCATTATGTGTTCAAAGTTATAAATGCACTGACTTGTATTTACAAAGGAAGAGATGAAAAATTGTATTGCCTAATACAAAGTATGATACAATGTTTTTAAATACAGTGCGTAAAGGAGCTAAGATACATGTAAAAGGACACAAAGACATTTAAAAAGGAGTAAAATGAAGGAAAGGTGAAGTATGGGTGAAAATATCTGTTTAAATACAAACCATTTCATATAGAAAAACATATAGAAATATTTAACATCAAGTATTAACTCAGTGATTATTTGTTGTTGAGAACTTTTTAATAAAAAATAATATACTGTATACCAAAAGTGCATGAAACATATAGTACAGCAAATAATTTGAAATATCTATTTCACATATACCAAGCTAAGAAAATAATACTGTCAATTCTTTAGATGTCCCTTCCTTAACATCCTTTTCTTATCCCCTGGAGATAACCTATATCCTGACATTTAGATCTTCAAAGGAGTACATTATGAACTGATTAGATACAAGCAAAGGTAGAATTAGAGAATTAGAAGGTAGATTTATTGGAGTCAAGTAGATTTCAGAGCAGTTAAAAGACATGAATACAACAATGTGAAGGTCCTGGGCATGTCCAGTAGAAGTTTAAGAAAGAAAGGTTAGAAATGTAAAGAGGAAGGCAATGTTTGCAGAAGTAACAACTAAGACGACTTTTCAAGAAATGAAAAACAAATCATGAGATGTCAGGTTAAGAATTATACTGACTCCTAAGAAGGACTTAAAGAAGAAACCTATACCTGATGCATCCATCATTATCAGCAAATTGAAAGTCAGAGATAAAATCTTCCAAGATAATTTGCAGACTAACTTCAAATTAATAGCAATTATTCTGACAGTTAACTTTATCAGCCAGAAGGCAATGACCTACATTTAGGGTGTTATGGAGAAACACATGGTTTCCTTCAGCCTTATATCACCTAAATTATCTGACAAGTAAAATATAGATGTTGTCAGACAAAGAATTGAACTTAACTTAGGAATATTTGCTGCAAGTACTACAAATAAATGTGCTTCAGTAAGTAGAAAATTGGATCCAAGGGATGATATGTTATGCAAGAAGCAAAGGGGAAAATAAAGTATTTTTAAACATATTGATAAATATGAATAAAGAGATT
Source organism: Smutsia gigantea (assembly GCA_032199065.1). Taxonomy (NCBI): domain Eukaryota; kingdom Metazoa; phylum Chordata; class Mammalia; order Pholidota; family Manidae; genus Smutsia; species Smutsia gigantea. Next base: position 65,204 of record JAVSCE010018753.1, read on the forward strand.
GATAAATAAAGTTGACCAAGTTTAAAGTAAGAGAAAAGTAAAATATTAGACAATACTAACAAAAACGTCAGAGAGAATTATAATCAAATCATTTTCCATGCCTCACTTTTGATGTAGAAAGTGATACTAACTTTGGATTTTGATAAGCCAAGAAACCCTGTTAAAAATCATGATAAAATACTAGAAAAAGAGGAAGAGACTATAACTTTTGCATAGGAGAAGGGCAAGAGTGAACAGCCATGTGTCAATGTCATTTTGGGGATTCTTTAGGCTTCTTAAGCAGGAAAGTAAAGCGATTACCAGTATGTAGAAATAACAATCAAAGTAAAATTTTAATAATGATTGACTAAATTCAAAGAGAAGGGAAGGTATTCAGCAGGAGAAAGGATGGGTAAAGGCACAGAATGGAAATTCATAAAGATTGGAGTCAAGAAAGAGGGTAGATCACGTTTGTTGGAATAAAGGTTTTACCTATGAGAATAATAGAAAAAGATTGCAAAATAACTCGATAAGCTTATGACTTTGGCTTTTAATTTTTAATCTTTGAGTGTCACCAGATGATATTGAGCAAGATAGTGACATGATGAAAGGGATTTCTAAAACCAGTCATACTTTTCTTAATGTTGAGTTTGTCCATCATGGAAATTTTGGCCATTATAAAGAAATGGAAACTGGCAAATATTATTATAAGAGTTACAGTAGATTACAAGCAAGTTTTACAATTATATTCTAACTTACAGTTTAAGATGCCTTCATATGTGGAAGGTAGTTTGAGTTTGTGGCAAGGATGGTAATTTACTCATCTCTGCCTGTGTAGCACCTGGCCACAGTCTAGTTCTCAGAATGTGTTTGTATGCTTGTTGCAATGAATTGCCTTTAATAAAGGTTACTGATACTTTTCCATGAAGTCAAATGAGTCTGTTGGAACATTTTCAAGGGAAAAAGCTAAGTCAGGTCTACTTATGCAAACCTTTGTGTTCTTACATATGATTGCTACATGGTTTCCATCCAACTGACAATGTGAAAGGAATGTATTAAACCATGAAGACTTGCTTTGAAGTTTTGTAGGAACATCACGATTCATGAGCAGACAAATTTTCCAAGAACAATGAGAAAGATATGAACAAGGAGGGAAGCACCCAGGGAAAGGAAGGATACATTTTAAATTTATGTGTGTGATGTACTACTGTCTATTTTGGTCATTTTTTAATAGAGTGACTGTTGGTGAGTTTTACTGCACTATCTAGCCAAAAGACAAGCAACATGTACATACTAGGTAACTTCTGATAGTTTTGGGTTCAGAGGTAGAATAAATTGTTTTGCCACATTTGCTTTATTTCTGCGTATAATATGTGTGTACATGTCTTTCTCCTCTATCCTTTTTGTCTGAATTCTCCATCACATGGTGGCTGAGACAAATGCTAGCTGGTTACTAGTCCGTCCTCCTATGAGATGCAACTTCCATGAAGGAAGGGACTCTGTGTGTCATATCAGTGTTCCAAGCATCTGGCAAGGGGTAGATTACCAGTTTATTATAAAGGATTTAACTTAAAACACCAGAAGGAAGAGATGCACAGGGTAGGCATTTGGGAAGGCATGTGGAAGATCCCCATGCTCTCTGAGTGAGACACTGTCCCAGAACCTCCACATGTTCACCAAACTCTGAGGCTCCTAGAACAGATTTTTAAGGAAACTCAATCATCTTCAGAAAAGATGCATTTCTGTTATTAATGGCATGTTCATTTGCAAATAATCTTGACTGGGTTCAGTGTTAGATGATTTTAGAATTGTGCTTAAAATCATTAAATTGCTTAATACTAAATGAGCTTTTTGAATTCAGACACTTTAACAAACATGTTTTCTGATATTCATAGCATGTCATTTTTTTAATAAGTTTATTATGATATCATTAATCTACAATTAAATGAATAATATTATGGTGATTACACTACCCCCTTCATCAGGTCCCCCCCACCCCAGCCCCATTACAGTCAGTGTCCATAATTTACACTGAGAAAAGCTCTGGCGATTTGTACTTACAGGAACCTCCAGTATCTAGTCTTTGACTGCATCTTGCACTGCTTGGCCATTCAAAAGCAATGTTGTTTTCCCTAAAGCTATTCACTTCAAAAATAACAACTTGAAGTTCTCCTTTGACTAATTGGTACTTTTTCTTCCAATTAGGCTTTTCAGTGGGTGAAGAACAGAGTGCCTCTGTCCTGTCTTCTCTCCTGCCCTACTCTAAAAATTTAAATTGCAATATGGCCATTGTCTGTTCCTTTATGTTTTATGACAAAAATTGCTAAGCAAGATGATTTCTCCATCTTTTTACCATGTTTAAGTTTTTACATATATGAAAATAGGCTAAATTATTATTCTTCAGTGTTGGCACATTTTTAAATTAGTAGACAAATGTTTATCTGAAAGCCTGAGACTCTGCAAAACAAATGAATTAAAGAAAGTGAATTCCTCCAATGGACTTTTTCCTCTATGAAGGGTGTTATTGGTGGGTGACATACAGTAGGTATTTAATAAATGTTCATTGAGTGATGAATGGTGGAGAGGGTAGATTTCCTTTTTACACCTAATACATTCATTAGTATTAAACATACTTGTGTGAACATCTGTATTCCTCTTCACACATGGTCATTAAATATTTTTCAAGGAGAAAAAAAATCCTGGCCAGAAAAAAGCCCTGCAAAAATATCCAACACATGTTGTGTGTTGGTAGGTTTGCATTTATCGCTAAAAACAACCCATGCCGGCACTCCCTCCCTCGTGGTTATTGATGTAATGTGATGTCACATATCCGAATGTTCTGGATGGAATTTGTCACTGCTTATACTCTGAGGACTTTCCATTAAAAGTGACAAATGGCATTTTCCTAGTGTCCTTAGGATGGTCCAGGTCAGTCAAGAGGGCTTAACATTTAACAACTGGGCAAGTCGGGTGTGCTTATTTAATGTGAAGCCATATAATTGCACTTGGCTTTGTGCCATGTTGGTTTGAATGTATTTCTTTCACACTTTGAAAAAATATGAAAGTACAGTGAACAACTTACAGACAACAGGTAAAATCACCTCTGCTCTTTTTTCAAAATGGGGATTCAGAGGTGTAACCCTGTGGAAGTGTCCCTCACATAGGAAAGATTGCCTTAGTGCCTAAATCATGCTGCCCTGAAAGGCAGAGCATGTAGACCTCTTTCTCTTCTATCACGTCATGACTTGAAATCTGTGTTCAGGGTATGGTTTCAGAAATGGGAAGGGAACAGTAGGATTTTAAATAAAAATAATTTGGACTGTGAAGAAAAAGTTAATACATTGATACTCATGGAATATATTTATAGACTCCTATATATTCAGTCTTGTTTGGAGTTTTAAATATGGTTGGAATTAAATAATATGTATGTAAACCATATGTTTCTAGCCATTCACTGGATGTGGGAGATGACAGTCGACTTAATTTGTCTGATGGAGGAACACTCGTGATCCAAAACATGCACAAGTCAGATGAAGGTGCGTTTCAATGCGTGGTCAGAAACTCGTCTAGGGAAAAAAAGACACAGAAGGCCGGGCCCAGATATTCCAGTCTTCCAGGTAAAGCTGCTTCTTCCTGATTGAACTCAATGTAAGTGTATCAGCCAGCAGGTATTCCCATTAGAATGACTTTCTGGCACCTCTTTAAAGTGTGTGATGCTTAAAAGGGAGACAGTTGCTATTGTATGTCACTGCATAATCTTGTTTTAGAGAAACTTGACTTTTTTTTCTCTTGAAGCTTCATTTCCTGCCTTAGTCTCTTCCAGTCACCACAGGTGCTGTTCTGACTTTGTTACCTGCTTAGCTTCCTCAGAAGATGACCCCGCCTCCTCGTGTAGAGGGAAACAGGGCACCTGGGCAGGAACGTCATCCTTTTAAACATTTCACTCAGTCCTTCATTCATAATTAATTCACTCAACAAAGCTTTATTGGATGCTCATTGGTCAACCCCTCAGCTTTCCAGGAGCTTTGCCATAATGTCAATGGCTGATATAAACCAGACACAATAACTGTGACAAGTTTATATTAGTGTCATTTTGAGATGATGGAAATACTGAGACACCGTCTCTGGCCTTACAGATCCTACAGACTATTAGGTGATTGCCATAATTCAACAAAATGGTTAGTTTTATGATGGGTAAGGAGAGGGGTTAGAGGCAACAGAGAGAGTTAGAGGCACTCTCCTATAAACTCCCCTTTATAGGAGAGTTGTGTGCTGGAAAATGTTTAAAAACTGGTTCTGTGGGGTTAGGAGGAAACCCTGACTTGCAGCATTTGGCAGTTTCCATGCTGTAAATGTTACCAAGTCTGAGCTCCCGCCACTCACCATGTGACAGGCCAATAAATCAAGACACAAGATGTTGGGGCAAGGAAAGCGGCTTTATTCGGAAAGCCAGCCGACTGAGAAGATGGTGGGCATGTCCTAAAGTCCCATTGTGTCAGTTCCAAGCTTCTTTTATGCAAGAGAAGGGGAGCAGCATGGGAGCGGGTTAAGGGTGACAAGGCTGCAGACAAGGGCACCAGTGAGGGTCCAAGGTGAGCTGAGAAGCTCTGTCTCCTAAGTTGAGTCTCACTGACCCAGGTCTGGTCACGATGTCCCTAAAACTCTCTGACAGGGCAGTCATTATGTTCATACATATTTCCCTATCTGGTGAAGGAAGCAAGGTTTGAGGAAGGAGAAATCTCAAAGTGGAAAAAAATTCCTTTTGATGATCAACAAGCTTATGTGCAGGGCTGCAGGCTAAGCAGAAGCCCTTTTCCATTTTTTTTTTTCTTTTGGCCAAAAGGTTAAGGCAGCAGAGGGGACAGATAGAGTATGCAGGCAAAGATGCCAACTGTTTCACTGGGTTACATAAATAATCCCACCATGGCCCATTCCAAGCTACTGACATGACATCACTAGATGTGGAGTGGGGAAGAGATGCGCAGAAACACACCACCGCATTATATTTCTGTGTGCACACACAGCATGTGCAAATCATCTCAAGACACCAGATACCAGCAAAATGTGAAATAGTTAAAAGGGGTGGATTTCAGAATTTGTCTTTGATATTAATGAAATTTATTAGTTGTAAGTTCATGTCATTTAATTCCGAACAATGGCTGTGCTTAATGACCAGCTTGCAAAATCCTGAAAATTTGGTAACCGGCTCCAACACACTCCTAAAAGAGGAGGAGCCCTTGGAACAGATTTGTAAAGCAATGCTCACTCAGGAAAAGTTTTTCCAGGACCAGTGACATCTAGGCTGAAAGCAAGAACAAGTGGGAGAAAGCCAGACAAATAGAGTTGGAATATTATTTTAACAAGAAGGACAATAAGGGCACACTTGTGGCCTGGGAGGTTTGGGAGTCGCATGAGGTCTGGGATTTGGCGAGGTGAAAGGCAGAGTCAGATATCAGGCTGCACTGTCAGGGTGATCAGAGTTTGATTTGTCTTTCACAAAGATCTCTCTGGCAGTGGTCTGCAGACCAAGCAGGGGGATGGTGTCAGAGACAGGCGGTGACGAAGGGAACAGGACAATGGCACCAAGCCCAGAGGTATCCAGGATAAATACGATTTGAGCTGGACATCAACTGCACTGGGGACTCCTTTCCTTGTTCACATGTAAATTCTAGCTGGCAAACCCCCTAGCTTCTTCCAGAGCCTCACCCTCCCTCCCCACACTTCAAGACCGATGCTGCACACACAAGGGTTCGGACCCTGACACCCTCCGGTCCTTCGCTAAGGCCCTTGCCCTGCTTTCGACAGCTGGCCTGAAATGTGCTGCTCTGCAAAGCCCTTCCCTCCTGCTCCCCTCGACCTGCCCTGCCTATCCACATTTCTGCCTCCTTGCAGCTTGCCTTGAGTTCTAAAGCAATTCCCAAACATTCAAGCTTGAAGAATTAATAAAAACAATCCATAGTTTTTATTGCTGATATCTTTCCTGAAATACTGCCTCTGCCTTCTCACTCATTTTTATGCATGAACTTTTTGCATTCCTCAAGCACCTTTGGCTGCATGTCATCTCATGTTTCCCATTTCTGTTGTTCCCAAACAGATCAGATACAGCCTCTACTGCTACCTTTTCTTCAAGTCTCTACAAATTTAGTTTCAAGATGTATCAGATTATCTTCTTTTCTGTTTCTGCTGCCATTGACTCATGTCAAAAACCTTTCTTACCTCAGTTATTATCATGCTTTTCCTATGCACCTCTCCCTCCTGTGGCACACTTCCTTCTATAGGACTTTACACCTAACTAATGGTTTTCAAGGCATAGGGCAGTTTTACTAACTACACGTTTTGTCCTCTGTTCTTGTAGCTATGACATGAATACATAAGCAAAGAAATGTGTCTTGTGCATCTTTTCAATTTCTATCATTTTCCTAATAGACTCAAGGCATTCAAGACTATTAAAATTGAATTAGATCTTGATTGTTGAATTAGATTAAATCAATTTATCTTTACAGGGTATATTCATCTCAGGAATTAAGGAGCTCCCCAAACTTAGATCCAATAATTAGGCATTTTTAATACCCTAATAAGTCTTTAATTTCTGCCTGAGTCCCCTTCCCCAATCCCAGAAAAGGTGAAACTCTTATATGAGTCAATAAGATTGGAAAGTCTTTATGGAAGTCTAGTATGGATGTCTTATGTGGAAGTCTAAATCTTGTATTTACAAGGGTACTTGGTGAAAGAATTTGTATTTGGCTAGAAGTAACTGAAAATGTGGCTTAAATGCACAGTGGGAGTGTGAGCATTGATTTACAGGCCACGAGCTGTGTGGGAGCCCGCCCAGAGCTGCCACTAGAGCCCACAGCACCAATGACATCTTTCTGTTCTTCCACCCTTTGCATGTTGGCCTCTTCTCTCCCCCTCATAACTGTCACTGCTTGGTCACAGGAGGGTCCTAGAGCCCAGGCTCATGCCCAGATTCCAGGCAGCAAACAGGAGGAAGAGCCATGTGAGCTAGACATTGCCCTTTTTTTGGGAAGGAAGCTCATGCCTGCATCTCATTGGCAGGGCTGTGTCACATGGATACCCCCAGCTGCAGGGAGTCTGGAAAGGAGGCATTTTTAAAGGGGATATTTGAACATTTAGCCCTTAAGATAAGGAAAAATAGGTAGGCACTGTCAAGTATCTCTGATGCCTCATAGCATCCAGGTCAGCAGTATTTTTTTTAATTATGTATTTATATTAAATTCAGACTTAATTTATTTTGGATTTAATGATTTGAGAATTTAATGTGCTTTAGCATACAGGCATATTTGAAATTTTAGCATAAAACTTAGCAAAGAGGCATTTTGAAAATATAATCATCATAAAACCACAATGTAGAGAAAATAAACCTTCTTAAAGCTACTGGCTGTATCTGTCTTGTTTGCTTTCCCTTAGCCAAGCCCAGTTTTGTAATCCAGCCCCAATACCCAGAGGGTTTTAAGTGGAACCAGTGCAGCTTTGGGTTGTATGGCCTCAGGGAACCCGCACCCCCATAGTACTTGGACCAGGGGTAAGGGAGAAGCACTGGACAGGATGCAGGCTCCTGACTACCTCCAGAGAATTCTTACAGAGCATCACACTGCACACTCGTGGGCGATTTCCCTGTCATTGCCAACACAACCAAGGCTCTGTTCAAGCTACGGCAAACATGATTGTATAAGGTATGGGCACAGAGGTCTGATTGAAATGTTCATGCTGCCACACTCAGACAATTATTTTTCCACTTAAGAAATAATGTCATGTAAATCAGTGGAGAGATTTTTATTTGCTATTTATTTTTTGACACTATAGAATTTAAAAAAAATTAATGGCCTTCACGTTAAAACCTGGATTTTTTTTTCACTTCAGTCTTTATCCAAATGCCATTAATCTAGCACCAAACACTCAAAAGATATTTGTGCTTCAGAATACTCTATAGTTGCAGGAATGACCCTCCAGATAAGAAAGTGAAAAGGCTGTGCCCTATGTCCATAATTTATTTTCTACTCACTGTAGCTTAAAGAATATGCTGGTGGCTCTTACAAATAGCCTGGGTGGTATAACAAAAGCAATAATGAAACTATTCTCAATGCAATGATTTATATGCATGGGCATGTCGTCATGTTGTAAAGAATTCCTTTTGTTCTTGACCCTGGGCTTCCTCTCTGCTGTAGTTATGATGTGTGTGGGTGTGGCTGTGTGTGCATGTGTGCGTCCACGTACACTCAGTACTCCTTGTGGGCCTAGAGGTTTAGTAGACTGCAGAATATAGTGCTGCCGGAGCAACGCCAAGAGCCTGCTCTATCCCAAACAGTTTTTTATCAGCTGACAAGAGCATGATAATATACAATTATCTATTTTAATAGAATTCCTGAGCCATTGACATTATGATTTAGTTAAGAAATGTTATTATTTTACTTAACGTATTTGCATAGGATGTGGTCTATCAAAAAACCACAGGCTGGGTTTCCCGCATTCGTCAATGTTTCTGAATTGTTTTGTCTGACATCAGCTCCTTAAGTAGCAGTAGATCAGTTAATTCCTTGTTTCCACTGTGGGTCTAAGGAGAAAATTGTGTTTCCCCTAGAATGTCAATATCATGAAAAACACTTTCTAGACTCCAAGAAGGTGTAGAAATGGAAATTTTCTTCAAGTTTTTAGTAACTCCTGGGGGAAATTACTTTCAAAGGACCATAGTAGCCAAACATTGCTTTTAGTCTTTCAGTGTTTCCAGACTGAAAAATGCTTTCGCAGAAATAGAGTTTGGTTTTTGTTTTGCTTGAATTATTTTATATTTAATGTCTGTTTTTAGTTCATAGTGCATAATTAAACATTACCCTATGACAATCTCATTTCACACCATGTCAGTCTTTTGTTTCTCAGCTTCTTGCATTTAGTTTCTATTGTGCCTATTTGTCCATCTGCATCAGTAGGTGTTTAACTACACCCTGACAACATTTACGGTCCTGTTCATTTCTCATAGGACAATACGCTAAGGATTTCCTTTCGATGGTTTGCACTGAAATCGCCATCTGCTTATCTTTTGTCCCTTGCAACTGTGCTTTTGTGTTATTTGTAGATCAGTGTGTCCAGGTTTTTAATTAGTCTTGAAACAGTCTATTAATCATTCAATACATTTATAAAAGAGGCTTCTTTTATTTGCCTAGTGCAGACTAAATATTTTAAGATATACCTTTTTCGTGCCATCTTAACAGATGTTCTACCAATTTTCTTTAGTTCTTTTAATGTCCATTTAAGCCAAGATCATGATTACCCAGAGCTTAATTTCCTTCCCTAGACTGGCTGAACAAATGATAAATAAAACGGAAAAAAAAAAGCTTCAGTGAAAGGTGTGAATCGCAGTGTTCATATAGCCATCAACAATTTAAATAAAATGTTTTTTTGTATGAGGCATCATAACTTGACCTAAGCAACACTTTTATCACTGGTGGTGGGACTGACGGCCACCGTTTTAAGTGGAAGAAGGCCCAGAAATGTCAACTCACCATCCCATCTAACTCCTCCCACCTACACAACCTGCCTTTGTGATGTTCGTCCTTTGGGTTTTCTCCCCATTTTCTTCATTGCCCTAGCAAGCTGTTAGGAATAAATGTGAAATGATCATTTACTTATGTTTCTTTTTTTTTTCATAGGACATAGAATATTAGAGAATTAAAAAATTTTTTTCTATGAGAACACATGAGCTATATGCTTTCCATCTAAACCTGGCTAATTGTGAGCTTTAGTTATTATTAAAAAGTTGAAATCAAATTTCCCAGTGCTGGTACTGACTAAATGACTCCCCTGAATTAAGTAAGACCTGCTTTTGTTATATAGCTTTTATTGTGTCATGAGTCCATCTTTTAATGTAGAAATAATTTTGTCCATTTAAAATCCCTAGCAATTTTAGGAGTTAGTGTAATGTCAGGAAAGAATGGGACTGACCTAGATTCTCATACTGTCTCTACTGTGTATTAGCTCTTAGAGTGATTCAGTTCAATCACCTGAATTCTTCATCTGTGGGAGACAGAGCCCAAGACTGCTGTCCAAGACTGTTTTTCTCTCACTCGACTTTCCTAGGACTCTAGTAGTAGCATCTTGCAGGCATTCCTGAAGGCTTTCATGAAATTGTGTGGCCTTATAATTTATCTTTTACCATAACTATTTAGCCTAGCACCTTACTTAAAATTGAAACTTTTAAAAATCTTTATTCTTGCACACAGTGGAAAACCTGAAACAGATATATTTTGCCAACTTTATTTTATTAGAGTTTTTGTCTTTTTAGATGGTGGGTGGGAGCAAGAGTAGTAGGCAATGGGCAAGGATCTAACAACAAAGAGAAGTGACCTGTTAGGCCATCTCAGAAAGCTGTTTAGAAAAAGATGTCATCATTTTGGTATTATTGGAGATCAATTGTGCCCTTTTTAAATGGCCATGTGGACTTATTTTTCATATCAGTAAAAGACTAATCAACAAATTCTATAACTGTATATGCTGTTTAGCTATTCACTATTGAAATAAATTCAACTGTGAAAGATCTGACTATTCAGAAATCTTTGGATTTTGACTTAACTGTGAATTATTCACAGGTGCTTTATCATGTGTTATAAGAACATTCATTATGAAGGCCATATTTTTTATTTCTAAAGTTAATAGAGCAACTTGCTTCAAATTTTATTATATGGTTGGAAGTCTGGAGAAAATAATTTTATTAATGATTGAGATACGATTTTTAGTTTTAAATGTGTCTATCACAGTAAATAACAACTGTGAGGATTTGAGTGAATGAAGCAGCTCCCATAAGATTTAGAAATAATTCCTTCTTATTAATGACCGCTTTTGTGCTTTACACACCAGATACGAGATACGTATGTTTCTTTTCAGCAGGTACAAACACACACAAGCACCTACCTGCTCTTATCACACCTTAGTGATCGGTAATTGGAAACAAATTTTAATTATGCAACATATTTAAGCGTATTTCATTTTTTCCCCTGGTATGAATAAGCACTTTTCAATTTTGATGCAAATTCATTCTCTTTAGCTCCTCTGCAATTTACAGTAAGCCCCCAGGATCAAGTAGTGCCAGAGGGTCACACTGCAGAATTTCTTTGTAAAGCTGAACAGAACCCACCTCCAATAACTGCCTGGACAAAAGTAGGTGTTACCATATGCACCCATGATTGTGGGAAGAAATCAAGAACTTCTTTTCAACAAGAGTATAAAAATCATTAAAGCAATCATCATAGTTATATCATAGGTATGAAAACATCACACAGAAAGTCATCTCTGATATAAATATGTCGTCACAATTCTGAATGTTCAAAGTTTCAACATTTGAATATGAAGCCTTCCTGACATTATCCTCTTTGGGACTCAGTTCCCTGATTTTTAAAATGAAATTATTAGAAAGTTCAGGGGTTTTAGATGTTTTTTAAAGTGTCATAATTCTCTTAATATGAAATGAAATTGTAAGCAAAATGCAATCACAAGTGAAACTCTATCATATTGGATGGGTGGATGAAAGACAGCTGCTGTCTTTGGAGTATGGGTAGGGTGCAGAGTCTGGCAGGCAGGGGCCACCATCCCCACGAAGGGGCCCGGGCACTTTCAGGGGGTCCTAAGATGTTACAGAACAAGGTCGACAATCTGTAAAAGACTTTGTCTAAGATTTCTCTGGGCTTGGAATTCCTAACTTCTGCATTAGTTCAGGTATTAGGTTAATTCTAAATATATCAACATTGGTGAATTTGTTTTGACTAAAATTTTTGTTCTGGTCTTTAGAAGGTTGGAGTGAGTAGGGGGCGGACTTTGGATCCAACAAGCCCAGATTCACATCCCCTGTCCCTCATTTCCTAGTAGTATGAACTTGGGCAAAAATGTGAGCTGCTGCTGACCAGAGTTCCCTCATCTTTATGTATGCTGGGTGTAATGATATTTCCTCTAGCCTAGGATGGTTGTGGGGATTTATTTGAATGTACTTATACTTGTAAACATTTAGAAGAGTAACTGACATATTTGTGTACTTATTCAATAAAGGTTAGCTATCGTTTTTTCCTTCTATAACAAAATACTTAATAAGCCCCAAATTTTCACTGGACTAGTGGAGAATGACAACACACTTACCTGTGAATGACCATCAGGAGTGTAGGCTCAGGACAAGCTCAGAGGTGCAGTGGTGGCCTGGGGTGTGGCTGTGGGCACTGCCAGCCTGAGCATCCCAGAACTGCTATTCTTGACCTGCTGCCTCAGACTTTAAATGCTATGATCCAGTAATGTTTTTATATTCCAAATACTGCTTACATGTGATAAACATGTAAGGTATGTATTTGAATACTGCATTTAGTAATCTGGGGGGAGATAATCCAGGAATAAAAACTGTTATCAGTATAAACAAATGCTAAAATAATTCCTCTTCTAGCCACATTTTGCCTTGTTTACACCATATTAAGTAAGGGGCAGGGGAGTGGGGCTATGGAAGGCGGTATGCCTCACCTCTGCAATGCCTCACATGCCTGTTAAGAATGTTAGGGTTTTTTTTTTATTGAAGTATCATTGATATACAACCTTATATTGGTTGCAAATACACAACACACTGGTTCAGTAGTTAACCATATTATTAAATCCTCATCCCCACTAGTGCAGTTACTATCTGTCAACATAGAAAGATGTTACAGAACCATTGGCTATATTCTCCATGCTATACTACAATCCCCATGACCAGCTTATATTATGATTGAGAATTTTTGTGCCCCTTTATCCTCCTCACCCTCTCCACCCACCTACCCCAACCACTCTCCATGGTAACGACCAGTCACTTCTCAGGGTCTATGAGTCAACTACTGTTTGGTTCATTCTGTTTGGCTTTGTTTTTATGTTCCACAAATTAGTTTTTATTTTAAGAGTTATAGGAAGCCACGGAGAGCAAGGCTGATAAGATTAATGTAATAGTTTTGAAATTTACACTCTAAGTGGTGAGTAAAGCTGAGGGGTAAGCATGAAGGTGGGGACTCCCTAGGTGGCTGAGCCTCTCCTTGGGGGTCTGGCTAAGGTGGCACCACTGCACCCGAATGCAGTGTGGGGGGACTGCACAGCATTACCCGACACCAAGGATTTCCTGAAAGACAGGGCCCATCATTTTCCCAGACAGGACAGCCACGCAATCCTAGCTTTCGCTCTTTGAGCCACAGAGGCAAACCACAGTTCTTTCTTTCCCTCTTTGCAGGAGGGCCGCTCCCTCAGGAGTCTCCACATGCAGTCCTCTCCTAGGTACTTGGAGAATGACCACACAGGGCATCACCATCAGGGTCCAAATGAATGCCACGCAGTCAGCCATTGGGAGTGTAAAACCCAAAGGGACTGCCTGCTGTGTTTCGGTTTACACATCCTGAAGAGAGCACCTCTATGTGTCCTTGACACCCATCACTTTGGTATTTTTATTGCATAGGACCTAAAAAATTGCAAATTTGATAATTTTTTCCAGTCTTCCTTTTTACTTTACAATTTTATTGCTACTAATAATAATTATTAATATCATTTTTTCCTTCAAAACACCACTTTGTGTTTTTTTGCAACATTTTTTTAAAGCTAAGTAATTAGCCATAGGTGTATAGACTGTCTCACAGAAGAGTACAGTTTCTCACAGCTGATGGGCTGAATCCTGGTCTTATATTAATGTATATTTTATGCTCAGAGTTACTGGAAATATCCTGCAGATACCCTGCTTCAGACTCATTCTGTAAAATATAAAACTCTGGTTTATCATAAACAGTAATATTATGGTATGAGGTGGTGTTAAATGTCCATAATTTGTTGTTAACTGACATGTAAGAAAAGAAAAACTCAAGGTTTAAAATTTTAAAGGTAATTCCAATGTAAGAATGAAAAATGCTTGTTAGCAAATACTACTGAAATTTCTTCTTAGTTCCTGGCTTATGCGGAAATGAAGGAACTTAGTTACAATACATATAGTATCTAAATTGCATTTTCTGCACTGCTTTACATTGAAATATATTTTCTCAAGTTTCTCCACAAATTTGCTGTAATTTGTTTGATGTAGTAGATCTAAAGTCAGAGGTAACACACATTTAGGTAAAAGCACATGGAAAGTAGAAGCAAAGGTCCGTCAGATGCAGCAATTTGGGCATGAGAAGAAATATTAGTGAAGCTGCAATGTTCATGGTGTTGGGACATAGACAGAAATCTACATCAAGCCAATATGATTGATTCCTTTCTCACTATATGGTAGACACAGTAAACAGCAAATGCCTTTTTTTATGGAAGTTGAAGTTCCATGAGAGCAGAAAGGATATTAGGCAGGGTATGCAACTAGCATCTCAAATGCATGAGGAGATTTGAAAATACTACTGTAGAAAGAGAAAGGGATGTACCGTACCCCCGGACACTCCCAGTTCTTTAGCTCATTCCATTGAAGAGGAAGAGCTGAAGGCTGGTCTGTAGAATGTTTAACACTATTTTTGAATTGGTTTTCATCTCACTCAACTGAAAAACCAGGAGGTTTTTACATTAATGCCATTTTAAAAGGGAGGACATATCAAATCAACACAATCAGATTAAATAGAGCATGAAGATGTTAAATATACTGGTCTTAGTTTTTTCCTCTTTTGTTATATCCTTTTATTTTAGTAGGTATCTACCATTGATCCTTAGATCCCAGTTTAGCAGCAACTCTCCTTCCCTAAGTAGGTCTCCTTTTCTTGACTCTCAACGATATCATAAGATGCCCCTGTTGAAATTAATTTTAGAATATACCGTTGAGTCTAATTGTTGACAGGTATAGAGGAGTTTGATAAATTTATCAAATATCCACAGCTGAGAAAATATAATTAGCAATAGGTATAAATGTAGATACAAAGAAACAAGTGTTTCCAAGGACAGAGAGCTATATATGTTAAACACAGATTGTGTGTGGACCATGGGCACAGGACCACAGGGAGAGAGAGTGGGATGGTTGATTGAGGCAGAACATATCAGATCTTGACTTCAGGCTATGGAACTACTGAAAGTGTTATCACATCTATTCTGCAGAATATTAATCAGCCCAAAGTGAATAGCCACTAAGGTTGAAATGAAGAGACACGAAGAACGAGAAACCCTTAGGGATCTGAGTATAACCAGGTAATGTGTTGGGAAACCTGAACATTCACATGGTGGGGAGGGTAGAGGACAATGAATTCAAGTAAACATATAACAAGTGGAACCACTTTATTTTGGAAATTAGGAATAATAATCTTTTTCATTTCAATAAGTACCCTGATAATATTTTGCAGGTCCTATTTTTTTGTATTGCGGCTCTTCTGGAAGTGTGTTCTGTGGATTGCTAGTGGACAGATTCCTGAGACCCTGTCAGGGCGATTTCTAGGTTCAAACTATCTCATAATGCTACCAGGATGTTACTGCCTTTTCCGCTAGGTTGACATTAGCACTGATGGCATAAAAGTAATGGTGGGTAAAAATGCTGGTGCTGTAACGTGAACCAAGCCCGTGGCACCACGCTGTTCTGGTGATCTTTGTATTCTTCACTTACAGTGGGGGAAAAAAGTAATTTTGCTTGATAATACTATTGATAAAACAGTGAGAAATTACTACTTTTATTAAATCTTGACCCTTTTAGCAGTATGTATGAGGAGGGAAATTAGCAAAAGAACCTGCCAATTGTCAAATTCTGGAAGAGTATCAAAGATTTTTCACAATTATTTAATAAGGCTTTCAAAAATATTCCTACTTTTTACAAATACTTGGCTTTGTGAGGCCATATTTTATACATTTACTTAAACCAAAATGAATAGTTACAAGAGATTGAATTTAAAAGCATTTATTCTGTTACTGAGATTTGCAAAGTACAGAACTATGCCACTCACTAATTCTATTTTTGGAAAATTAATCTTTATAAAAATGTGTTATTGACCTGAAAATTTGATGAGTTTATAGTTGTAATTTTAAAATAAGCAAATAAATTTTAAAGATCTTAGATTTAATTTCTAATAACGTGAACAAAGCTGCATATATATCCAGGGATGAAAGGTCTTTGAGCATCTCAGTAATTTTAAGTGTGAGTTATTCCTTAGACCACAGTGTTTGGGAAGTTCTCCTTTGCTGGATCACCTTTGCCTAATTTCTAGCTCTTCATTTTTCTCTTCAATCCCTTTGAACTCTGTTTCCACATCATTCACTTGCCTTTCTCATTTCTATCCTTGGTGCCCCTCACTGTGTTTTCAACACTATCTATTCACTTGTCAGACATGCTTCCAACCTTTAGTTATGCAGTGATTCTTCTGTTTCTGTTAATATTTTGCTCAGTGTTGTGCAAATATTACAAACATTGTATGAAACTGGTAATTTTATAGAAACATATAATTAATGAAAACTAATCCAGGAAGAGGTAGAAATGTAAACAGAATATGGCAGGAGAGAAAAAAAGTTGCCAAAGATCAGAGCAGTGCAGATACCCAGCTCTTACTCTCTGGCGTGGCTATATAGATAGTTAATTATTCTGAATATTAAACATGCAAAACAGCTTCCTCCAATAAGAGCATGTGGCCACGTGGTTTCCCAAGGAAAACCATCACATCTATAAAAAGCAAACAATTTTAGTTCCATTTAAATTGTTTCAGGGACTAGAAAATAGTGAACACTATGCAAATATTTTTAATAAAACATAGTCTTGATAACATAATCCTAATAATTCATTAACATATTAAAAAAGGAAACCTATCTCTTATATCTATGCAAAAAATCCAGGAATGTAAATAAATTAATATAATCACAGATCATAAAGAATCCAGTAGCACATTAAAAAATAATCAGTCCACAATTTAATGGTGTTTATTCAGAAATTCAAAGTTAATACAATTAATATGTTTAACATATTAATGAATTTAAGGAGAAAAATAATAATTCTTTCTACAGACACTAAATGGACATTTGATAAAATTCATTTTTTCTCATTAAAAACTCTCAATAACATAGCTCTGAATGGACATTTATTGAACATAATAAAATAAATCAACTGAATTCTTTAGCCAGAATCCTGCTTAACAGAAAAGGGATATAAATATTTTCACTAGAGAAGGGAGTAGACCAAGGATTTCTGCTATCATCACTATCATTTAATGTAGATTTGGAGAGAAAATCATTGCAATTAACCAAGAGATGCAAGAAAGAATAACCAGGAAAATTCTGAAAAACAGCCATACTTACAGAGGACCAATCATACTAAATAATAAGATACAAAATGAAGCTACCATAGTAGAACAGTACCCAGATAGTATATTTTAACACAACATAGTCTACAACCTGATTCAATTTCATAAGGGAATATAATGTATGAAAAAGAAGGCTCTTCCTTTCAGTGAAGAAGTGGTAACAATTCAGTAAAGATCCGGGGGTAACAGGTGAACGTATGAAAAAGCCACACTGGTTGCGTGGCACCCAGAACTTGCTCTGGAGATGCCCTTCACCATGGGAAGCTGAGGCCTGGGCCCCTCCTGACACCTGCACGCCTCTCTGCATGTCCGGATCTGGTCGGCTGGCTTCACAGTAATTTCTTTAACTTCACTGGTGCTGTGCGCTTTAGAGCTCCCTGAGTTTTACTGAAATAAAACCAGTCGTTTTAGAAACAAAAGTTGTAGTAGGTTTTCTGTTTCTCATTCTCCTTGTTGCTGCTGGATGAATTTTTGGACACAGAAAAGGAAATGCCACCGTTATGCTACCAAACCACCAGATCCACGTCTTCTCATTTGAAATCTTACGATGTACACACAGTCCCCTCCCTTGCCTGTTCTCAGGGCAGGCTGAGCGGGCAACTCCAGCGGGGTGAGGTGTCCATATGCCCCAGAAGGACCAGGCTGCAACTGTTGCTGTGTGCTGTCTTCTTCCTTATCTTCTCATTCTTCCTGCAAGTGGTGGCGCGGAGGAAGGAGAGCACGGGACTGGCCTACAGACTGGAGGCCAGTGGCAGGTGCCCATCTTGTGTTTGTGGCTGCTGGGTGTTACCTGGTTGTCAGGGTCTTCTGTGTAGCTGCTCTCCAGCGATCCCATGTGCATTATTCAGAGGCTATTCTGAGGTCCCCCTACTGCTCAGCCCCCTGGTTTGGCAGCCTTTCATCCAATTTTGTCTCTTTTAGCTGGTCTGTTCCACACCCCTGCTGTATATATATTATCACTATATGGTTTCCTCACTATATGGTCACTGTAAATATACTATCACCAGAAAGGCAGTTTCTTTATTATATAGCCACAGTAGGGGTATCACCTGACAGAGAGAAAAGGCAAATCACCAACAACAATTAAACTCACAATAGGTTTCATGTTGGCAGCTGAAAAAGCTACAAAATGTTAGAATCAAGTCTTCAGAGGGTTTCAAGAAAAATCACTGTCAATCTAGTCTTGTATAACCATCAATATTTTAAGAATGAGGGTTAAATGAATTTATTTTCAGTAAATAAATTGCCAACTACAAGACTCTTCAGAAGTTTCTAAAGGTTATGCATTTCAAAGAAGAAAAAGATCTTGAAAGAATGAGATTCAAAAAAGATGCAAAGGTGAGCAGAGAGACTGGTGAGCGTTTAGGCAATATTGAAATATTTTCTGTATCAAATAATCATAATAATTTTTAAGGTTGTACCCATTGCTTAGCTGAAGAAATAAATATTATAAATATAGTTAAATATGTGTGCCTCCCTCTCCCTTTTTCCTGCTCTTACTTCAACCCCAATAACCACTACTTTGGGTTTGATGTTTGTTATTCTCTCCGATGTCCCAGTAATTGATTTTTGAAAAACTAGTGTGACTAACCAAGATAACCTCGAGATTTGTACCTTTTGACTGGTACATACTGATAAAACTGACACCAATATGAAACTATTTTGGTTGTTTCCACAGCTCACCCAGTGTTTACTCAACTACCTCAGACAAAATGTGTAGGTTGGAAAGAACATAAACACTTCATGTCATGCTCGAGGAGAACTGCAGCCATGATTACTGGGACTACGGTAAGAATTCAGCCAAAAGTACTGGTAATACTTAACACAGACCAACGTATTGACCCACAGAAATACCCACTTGTTGACCTGCTGAAGTAGAGGTAATGATTCTCAGACTGATTTTTTGTTGTTGCGCAAATAACACATTTTATGCCTACGCAGGTATATTTGATGCTTGTTCTTTTTTAAAGTGACTGTATATGATTGTTGCTTAAGGCTTTTATAAAATTTATCCTTTCTCATTTGCTTGGTGATGAAGGCTTTATAAGCATAACCAAATTCCTCTACAGAAGAATTGCTTTTGTCAAAAATAAATTAAGTTTCAGTGGCTAGCAAGAGACAATTCTGAATTACTAACTGAGAAGTGGATTAAAAGTAGGTCATAAGCTGAAAGAAGAAAGCCATGAAAAGCTTGGTATTAAAACAAAGTGACCTAAAAAGATATGTCTGTGAATTCAAAACTACAATGACTTTAAAGAAGTGAGATCCTTATTTACATAGCTTACTTCTTGGGTTCTTTGAGCTCTGTTTTTTCAACATAATTGCTTTTAAGTTCTTTATCAAAATGAAGCAAATGGTCTCAGATTCCAGTGTTCTTAAAAATAAATGACATGGAGAAAACTAGAGGATTAAAGATGGAAGCGTGAGAGGTGAGACAGAGACTTCCTCCTAAAACTGCATATAATACAAAAATACAACTTACCCAACTAATCCTGAAAGAGCAACAAGAAAGAGGACTGCGCCAAACTGCATATACCTGGAGAAAAGAATAAACCTCATGGAAAAGGGTAATGTACCAAAGCCATGGTCTGGTGGGACCCAAGCCCTTCCCCCACCCCAGCTCACTGAAGAGAGGAAAAGAAACAGAATGGGGAGGGGGTGGAGGCCTGGGACTGCTAAATACCTAACTCCAGAGATCTGATCTGGGAGCACAAACCTACATTTCATGGTGTTTTCATGGTACTCTCATGATTAGGGTGTTGGAAAGCTAAGACAGGCAGAATACCTGGAGAGACTGAGATTCCAGTGGCTTATGGAAAGCAGGGATCCATATCAGGTTGCTCTGGGACAAAAGAAATGTAGGCAGTCTGAGAGACTTCCTAACAGCAAGAGGACTGCTAAAGGGGCAAGGATTGCACAGAGCATACTGCTCAGGAGAAAGGACAGGTAGCCAAAATTGTCTGGGTGCACTCTGCCCAGCAGGTTGGGAACTTTCATGATCTTCAGGAATTCCAGCTCCCTGGCTGGCTACACAGCTCCAAGGACCCCCTCCATGATATGCAGCCTACTGAGCCTTTCTCCCAGCCAGCCCCACCTGGCTTGCAAACAAACAAACCCTACCCTGGCATTAGGCCAGCCAGACGGACTCTACAGCAACTACAAAAGCAAAGCACAGAGGCTTATACCTGTGTGCTTGGCCCACTGGTTCTGGCAGTAGGGACAGGCATAGCAGCCGGGAAGCAAGAAACAGCTCTTTCCTCCCCCCAGACACCCATACTTCTCCCCTGTGACCCCCAAAATTGCTTCAGGGCTAAGCAGCTTCAGAAACTAGACCTTTTGGGCACTAGAGGGCACCATATACAAATATGAGACACGAAAGGAACCTGGTTCAAAGTAAAATTATGAAAACAACCCCTGAGAAAAATTCAAATGAAATCGACCTCATGAATCTGCCTAAAAGGGATTTCAAAACAAAAATCATTAACATGCTTATGGAAGTAAAGAAAAATATTCAAGAACTCAGGGATGAATTCTGGTCACAGATCTAATCATTACGGAACACAATATCAGAAATGAAACATAAAATGGAAAGTTTTAAAAGCAGATTAGATGTGGTGGAGGAGACCATAAATGAAATAGAAATTAGACAAGAGGAATACAAAGAAGATGAGGCACAGAGAGAAAAAAGGATCTCTAAGAATGAAAGAATATTGAAAAAACTGTGATCAATACAAATGTAACAATATTTTCATTATAGGAGTAACATAAGAAGAAGAGTGAGAAAAAGGGATAGAAAGTGTCTTTCAGGAGGTAATTGTTGAAAACGTCCCCAATCTGGAGGAGGAGATAGTCTCTCAGGACATGTAGGTACACAGATCTTCCAGCACAAGGGACCCAAGGAAGGCAACACCAAGACATATAGTAATTACAATGGCAAAGATCAAGGATAAGGACAGACTACTAAAAGCAGCCAGAGAGAGAAATAAGATCACATACAAAGGAAAGCCCATCAGGCTATCATCAGACTTCTCAACAGAAACCTTACAGGCCAGAAGGGAGTGGCATGATGTATTTAATGCAATGAAGCAAAAGGGCCTCGAACCAAGAACACTTTATCCTGCAAGGTTATCATTTCAATTTGAAGGAGGGATTAAATAATTTCCAGATAAACAAAAGCTGAGAGAATTTACATCCCACAAACCATCTCTATAGTGTATTTTGAAGGGACTGCTATAGATAGGAGTGTTCCTAAGGTTTCATAGCTGTCACCAGAGGTAATAAAACCACAATAATGAAGGTAGAACAGTTAATTACTAAGAAAATGCAAAATTAAATTATCCCCAAAGTCAATCAAGGGATAGACAAAGAGTACAGAATATGATACCTAATATATAAAGAATGGAAGAGGAGGAAAAAGGAGGAAAAAAAAGAATGTTTAGACTCTGTTTGAAATAGCACATTATGTGAGTTAAGTTAGACTCTTAGATAGTAAGGAAGTTAAACGTGAACCTTTGGTAACCATGAATTTAAAGCCTGCAATGGCAATAAGTACATACCTATCAATAATCACCCTAAATGTAAATGGACTGAATGCACCAATCAAAAGACACAGAGTCACTGAATGGATAAAAAAACAAGACCCATCTATATGCTGCCTACAAGAGACTCACTTTAAACCCAAAGACATACACAGACTAAAAGTGAAGAGATGGTAAAAGATATTTCACGCAATGAATAGGGAGAAAAAAGCAGGAGTTGCAGTACTTGTATCAGACAAAATAGACTTCAAAACAAAGTCACAAGACACAAAGAAGGACATTACATAATGATAAAGGGATCAATCCAACAAGAAGATATAACCATTATAAATATCTATGCACCAAACACAGGAGCCCCTACATATGTGAAACAGATACTAACAGAATTAAAAGGGGAAATAGAATGCAATGCCTGCATTCTAGGAGACTTCAACACACCACTCACTCCAAAGGACAGATCAACCAGGGAGACAATAAGTTAGGAGACAGAAACACTGAACAATACATTAGAACAGATGGACCTAACAGATATCTACAGAACTCTACACCCAAAATCAGAAGAATACGCATTCTTCTCAAGTGCACATGGAACATTTTCAAGAATAGATCATATCCTAGGTCACAAAAAGAGCCTCGATAAATTCAAAAATTTTGAAATTGTACCAACCAGTTTCTCAGACCACAAAGGTCTGAAACTAGAAATAAATTATGCAAAGAAAATTTTAAAAACCCACAAACACATGGAGGCTTCACAACATGTCCTAAGAAACCAATGGATTAATGACAAAATAAAAGCAGAGATCAAGCAATATATGGAGACAAATTAAACAATAATTCAACACCGCAAATCTATGGGATGTAGCAAAGGCCATGCTAAGTGGAAAGTATACAGCAATACAGGCCCACCACAGGAAAGAAGAACAATCTCATATGAACAGTCTAAACTCACAATTAACGAAACTAGAAAAAGAACAAATGAGACCTAATGTCAGTAGAAGGAGGGACATAATAAAGATTAGAGCAGAAATAAATAAAATTGAGAAGAACAAAACAATAGAAAGAATCAATGAAGCAGGAGCTGGTTCTTTGAGAAAATAAACAAAATATATAAACCTCTAGCCAGACTTAGCAAGAAAAAAAGAGTCTACACACATAAACAGAATCAGAAATGAGAAAGGAAAAATCACTACAGACCCCACAGAAATACAAAGAATTATTAGAGAATACTGTGAAAAATTATATGCCGACAAACTGGATAACCAACACGAACTAGACAGCTTTCTAGAAAAACACAACCTTCCAAGGCTGACCCACAAAGAAACAGAAAAACTCAACAGACCAATTACCAGCAACGAAATTGAACTGGTAATCAAAAACCTACCTAAGAACAAAATATCTGGGACCAGACGGCTTCACTGCTGAATTTTATCAAACATTTAATGAAGACCTAATACCCATCCTTCTTAAAGTTCTCCAAAGAGTAGAAGAAGAGGAAATACTTCTAAACTCATTCTATGAGGCCAGCATCACTCTACTCACGGACAGGAAGAATTAATATTGTCAAAATGCCATCCTGCCTAAAGCAATCTACAGATTTAATGCAATTCCTATCAAAATACCAACAGCATTTTTCAATGAACTAGAGCAAATCATTCTAAAATTCATATGGAACCCCCAAAACCCCGAATAGCCAAAGCAAACATGAGAAGGAAGAATAAATCTGGGGGGATTATGCTCCCCAACTCCAAGCTCTACTACAAAGCTACAGTAATCAAGAGAGTTTGGTACTGGCACAAGAACAGACCCATAGACCAATGGAACAGACAAGAGAGCCCTGATATAAACCCAAGCATATATGGTCAATTAATATACCGTAAAGGAGACATGGACATACAATCAGGAAATGACAGCCTCTTCAGCAACTGGTGTTGGCAAAACTGGACATCTACATGCAAAAGAATGAAACTGTGTTATTGTTTAATCCCATACACAAAAGTAAACTCGAAGTGGATCAAAGACCTGAATCTAAGTCATGAAACCATAACACTCTTAGAAGACAACATAGGCAAAAATCTCCTGAATATAAGCATGAGCAACTTCTTCCTGAACGCATCTCCTCGAGCAAGGAATACAATAGCAAAAATGAACAGATGGGACTACATCAAACTAAAAAGTTTCTGTAAGGCAAAGGACACCATGAACAAAACAAAAGCGCATCCTACATATGGGTGAATATATTTGTAAATGACATATCTGACAAGGGATTAACATCCAAAATACATAAAGAACTCACACACCTCAACACCCAAAAAACAAATAAGCCAAATAAAAAATGGGGAAAGGATATGAAGAGACAATTCTCCAGAGAAATTCAGATCGCCAACAGACACATGAAAAGATGCTCCATATCACTAATCATCAGAGAAATGCAAATTAAAACCACAATGAGATATCACCTCACCCCAGTAAGGATGGCCAGCATCCAAAATACTAAGAACAACAAATACTGGCGAGGATGCGGAGAAAGGGGAACCCTCCTAAGGGACTAGTGGTTATCAAAGGGGAGGGGTGTTGGAGGGCGGGTGGGGAGGGAGGGAGAAGAGGATGAAGGGTAATATGTTTATTACACATGGTGTGGGGGGTCACGGGGAAAACAGTGTAGCACCACGAAGGCAAACAGTGAATCTGTGGCATCTTACCACACCTATGGACAGTGACTCCATTGGCGTATGGGTGTGGACTTGATAATATGGGTAAGAGTAGTCACCACATTGTTTTCTCATGTGAAACCTTCATAGGAGTGTATATTAATACTACTTAATAAAAAAAATTTTTTTAATGAAAACTAATAAACCAACGCAAAGAGAAAATAAATAAATAAATAAATAAATGACATGGCATACACTTGAATGGCAGTTTTTTTAAAGTTTATTTTTATATCATTAATCTACAGTTAAATGAGCAATATTATGGTGATTACACTACCACCTTCATCAGGTCCCCCCCACCAACCCCATTACAGTCACTGTCCATCAGCATAGTGAGATGCTATAGAGTCACTACTTGTCTTCTCTGGGTTGTACAGCCCTCCCTGTGCCCCCCTAACATTACATCCACTAATCGTAATGCCCCTTTTTCCCCCTTGTCCCTCCCTTCCCACCTGCCCTCCTCAGTCCCTTTCCCTTTGGTAACTATTAGTCTGTTCTTGGGTTCTGTGAGTCTGCTGCTGTTCTGTTCCTTCAGTTTTTTGTTTTTTCTTAGTTCTTATACTCCACATATGAGTGTGAAATCATTTGGTACTTGTCTTTTTCGGCTTGGCTTATTTCACTGAGCATAATACCCTCTAGCTCCATCCATGTTGTTGCAAATGGTAGGATTTGTTTTCTTCTTATGGCTGAATAATATTCCATTGTGTATATGTGCCACATCTTCTTTATCCATTCATCTACTGATGGACACTTAGGTTGCTTCCATTTCTTGGCTATTGTAAATAGTGCTGTGATAAACATAGGGGTGCATCTGTCTTTTTCAAACTGGGCTGCTGCATTCTTAGGGTAAATTCCTAGGAGTGGGATTCCTGGGTCAAATGGTATTTCTACATTTGAGTTTTTTGAGGAACCTCCATACTGCTTTCCACAATGGTTGAACTAATTTGCATTCCCACCAGTAGTGTAGGAGGGTTCCCTTTTCTCCACATCCTCGTGAACGGCAGTTTTTATGGAAAATTTTGTGTAGAATTTGTGAAAGATCACAAAGCTATTTTCCACAACCGCTTGACTTATTTTTGTTGTTGCCATATACCAACAAGGCCCTATATTTTATCTCACTTATTTTGTGCTGTGGCTGAGCATTACACACTAAGAGTAAGTTTGATGGTCTCAAACTTGAAACTTTAGGCTCATGTTCTCTCAAATAGTCTAATTTTTTAAAATAATTCCTTTTTAGTTTAATATTATATAATTCAAATACTTTTTATTGAAATATCATTAATATACACTCTTTCAAAGATTTCACAAGAAAAACAATGTGGTTATTACATTCACCCTTATTATTGAGTCCCCCCCATACCCCATTGCAGTCACTGTCCATCAGTTTAGTAAGATGCCACAAAGTCCCTATTTGTCTTCTCTGAGCTCTACTGTCTTCCGTGTGACCCCACACACACCATGTGCACCAATCACGTAATTCAAATACTTTTATGCACAAATAGGAAGTGTGATAAATACACATTTTATTCAGTCTCTAATGCCTTACTTGACATTCTACTAAATGCTTTACTATATAATCATATCAGCAAAATATCTCAGAGTCTAATTTCAAAAAGGTAGCTTCTAATCAAAAACAAATTGATTGAGGGCTGATGATATGCCAGACATTTTACAAAAACTATCACATTTAATCTTTGTAATAACCCTCCCCAGCTCACAAGTTTGAAAAGAGTATGAGTTAGGATACTTTTGCTGCAAGCAACAGAAACTACCTAAAGTATACAGATAAAGAACTTATGGGAACGCTGATAGGTCAGAGACTAAACAAAAATCAGAACTGTAAGTTTAGACTGAGAGTTCTGGCAGTACATGGAGGAGGGAGATAGAAAGGGAGCAATTTTGAGGAGGAGATGCAGTGATGGTCTGGAGAAAGGCTCAGGGGTCTTCCTGATGGAAACACCCTCTGGGTCCTCCTGCCTGGGCCCCTGGCCACCTCCTGCCCCTTCACCTGATCCACTTCATTCTTCCCTTTCACCAGCTAGGTCCCTGCTACTTCCCATCTCCTACCTGAATAACCAGCTCCCCATCACCATGGCCTTGTCCTCTAGCACAGGCCAAGGGCAACCACAGAATCTGAACAACCAGGATATGCTTTTCACCTGAATCTTTATGGTTACATTCCCATCTACTAACCATCACTGAGGTGTGAGTTCTTCTGAAATAGTATCTCCCAACTATGTCCTATGAGTCTTTGGGGAGGGGCAGAGGAGAGGCATCTCCACCCCTACTGCACTCCAAATGCAGTCTCCTAAGGCCATTTCTTTTACTTTTCTTAAAAATTACTAGCATAATAATGAAAAGCACATAAATCCATACCCATTATAAATGTATATAATTTAATAATATTTCATATGGAATGTGGTTATTTTTATCATTTCAAGGTATAATTTTACCTGAGAAACACTGATGTATAAAAACTTGGCAGCTGTACAAAACTTCTGAATACATATAAAGAAGAAATAGAAGAAAAATCAGAAATATGAAAATATTTTGATGTTTTTAGTTGGTGGATTTGTGAACATTTTTCTTCTTTTCAAATTTTATTGTTGCTGCTGTCAGAATTCTTTTCTAGGAGTAACCAAGATAGTAATAAGCTGTAACAATTCATCCATTGGAATGATGATTTTCTAATAATCATTCTATTAAATAATGACATAATCGACCTTTGGATTGTCATATTTATTACTTTAGAGAGAGACAGACCACATTTTGTCAAACAAATGAAAGTATATTAAACAAAATATAAGATGCTATTTTTTATGAACCACATTTCTTTGGTGACAATTCTTTTTCACTCTCTAGGCAGTTGCTGAGATTGGGGAGAGTGGCCATTCCCCATCCATGGTGGAGGCATGCTCACCATCTATGAGGAGATATGAATGTGTGGCTCGGAACTCACTTGGCCTTGTGGCCAACGTGTTTCTCACAGTCATTGGTAAGTATTTCTACTCCTCATGTGATACCCAAACACATGTCTTTGAACAATTTCTACTCCTAATTCTAACTGATTCAGTTCACTACACAAGTTCCCATGTACTTTCTTTCCAGTCAAATATGTTAATATCAAATCAAAGCCATTTTAATTTTAAATATAGGCTCTTAACTGTAACTGTTAATAGGTATCAAATGCCAAAAATAACAATGCCAACAGGGAACATAAACAGCAAGGATTTGCAAATGTATGTTTTCTTAGGATTGAAAATTTTAGAATGTAAGATATATCTGTAGCCAAATAAATGTGGAGCCAAAGATTCAAGGATAAATGGAATTCAACATGGATTAATTAACTCTGGTCTAGTGCAGTTAATCCTACATTAAAATAAAAAAAAATCAATCAATCGATCGATCAAACTTCTAGGAAAGATTTGCACTTTGAGAACCAATATCTCAATATTTATAACTGGTCATGATAACTGACATTGTTTTACATTTCCTCATCAGTCTGGTTATAGAGCTGTAATCTCTGCTAATTGATTATAAATGGTGACTGTTTAAAGAAACTGATGTGATAGTTTTGGAAAATAGAAATTTTATTTAGAAAAAAGAAAAAATATCCCTGTTTTTCAGTTAATTAGTTCATATTGGAAGTATGAGAGTCCACTTGTAGGCCGACTTGAATAGACAGAATTGAAACCCCAGCTGTAGTTATAGAGATGGAGACAGGCTGGGGTGATTGACTGGTAGGCTGTCTACATGGGGAGGCATTCAAAAGCACAGCAGGGCTGCACATTGCCAGTTGACATCAGAGCTGCTTTTTTGCAGATGGGTTTAGGAGTTTTTGCCTTATTGACAGTTTGCAAACGAAATAAATGAGTTCAGCTACAAGTATATGGAATTCTGTGTTTGACCTGTTTTTTTTTTTTTTGGTTTCCTCAGATGCAGGCAGATTACATAAATAAGATTTTGTGGATTTCTTTCTTT
The DNA here is from genome assembly GCA_032199065.1 of Smutsia gigantea. Taxonomy (NCBI): domain Eukaryota; kingdom Metazoa; phylum Chordata; class Mammalia; order Pholidota; family Manidae; genus Smutsia; species Smutsia gigantea. The sequence continues at coordinate 93,647 of JAVSCE010018753.1, forward strand.
CTATTAGTTTTTCTGATCTTATGCGTCTATAAAAGACACTAGGTCACTCTTCTCATTATAAATACAGGTTTGCATAAGCATAGGTCTATTTAATAATATCACATATGCAAAGATATCACTATTTTCCTATCATATAGTACAATAGTTTCATTTTCTTCCACCTGCAAATTCTTCTGAGATATTAAACTTCTGAATTTGTTTGGGTATTTTATGTAATGCATATACTTTCATTAATGGCACATCAAACTTCGTATATTTATTATAGTGGAAGATAAAAATGTATTCTCTGTAGACTATTATTCTTAAAATTAAACAAGGTAGCTAGTAATCAGCAAATATTTATTCTAGGAGGGTCAGAAATTATTTATTACATAGAATTTCTTAAAATTACAAAAATCACAGTCTTACTCTCTACTCTTTATGAGCTCATGTTTTTCCTGATTTAAGATCCATGATAGTTGTGTTTCTTTTTATGAATTTATGGACTTCTCTTTCTGATCTTCAACTGTTTATGATACCCATGGAAAAATATCTTTGAAGTATTTTGGGAAAAAGGTATTACAAAATTTAAATTAATGTAACTTATGTTCTAGAGATGCTACAAATATTCACCACTAAACAAACACACACACAAACATTCTCTTTCTGCTTCTCATTTTCTCCCTGACTGTCTCTCTGTTTTGTTCTGCTATAAGTACACAAACACTATAGTCAAAGCAGTCAACATTTCAGAGCCTCCCACATAAGGATTGAATTGTGGCCAACTGAAATTTAACTAACCATTTTATATGTACACATTATAAGCAAAACTTTAGGTTAAACTATATTAATCACTCTATTTACCATATTTTAGAACAGTGATAAGTAGCATATCAATATTCTGTTCTCTTGTGTAAAAAACAGAAAATCAGAATATAGGGATAAAATAATACAAAAAAGTAAAGTTGTTCAATCAAGAAGAAAATCATTTATTTATTTACTTTTGCTCCTGGGACATTTATACATGAATATAAGGGAAGTTAATTTATATCTGCGTCCCATATCAAATAAATTTCATGGCATTAGAAATATATTTTTATAAAGGGGAGAAAAAGTATAAGTTCATGAATTAAAAGTTTGTAAAAAATTTTAAGATTTAAGACAAGGAGTGTATGTGTGTGTGTGTGTGTGTGTGTGTGTGTGTGTGTTCACACAACACCAATTAGCAGATCAGAAGGAAATGTGTCAATGTAAAAAAGCACTTATAGAATATTTTATGATTTAGATCCTTTCATTCATGGAGCCATCCTAATTAAAGAGGAAAGCCCATGCATTATAGCAGGATTTTCCATTCTCACTGCCTCCACTTAGCAATCATGGAATGCTGTAACTCCACCTGTTGTGTAGTAAGTAGTACAAAGAGGATCATGCCATTTGAGTTTCTATTCTAAATTGGGGAGTATAACTAAAGAAAGTAATTCAACATAATAAAAAATACACAGTAATAATTTAAGCAAAATCTGGGCATTATATATAAACATGCATTTTAATAATTGATGTTCAGAGCAAGGCATTTATAATAGAAAGTTTGTTAAGGATGTTCTTTTTTCATAGATGTAACATATTTTTAATTGTTTGAATATATTTAAATAAGCTAAAATTAACACAGTATTTAGTTGATCCTGTATTTACTGGGAATCTATCCTGCTGTTTGGGATGTGTTTTATTCCGCAAATATTACTCATGCCTGCACACTTCTTCCTCTGGATAATATTTGACATCTGAATGCTACACATTTTACTTTAGAAACAATTTTTGTTTAAAGCATAATTCATTTTAACACCTACCATATATATATTGATATGCTATTAAGTGTTGTGAAGTATAAGATTTATTTCTTGCTTGTAAAAATTGTTCAGTATGAGTACACAAGGCATTTATATTGAAAATTTGAAGTGTGAGATATGGAGAAAATTCCTGGGCTAAATCATCAGACTAAACTTTATTGCTCTCAGCCACTTTAGATACCTTATCCCATTACTGGAATTAATTTTCTCATTTCTTAAAAAGGTGGAACTGGACACTCTCATGAGTCCTTCTTGGCACAGAATTTCTTTTTCTGTGATAGAATTCAACTGTGCAATAATAGGAAGGAATTTATGGCATGTCTGAGTTATAGAACACTTACCATTGAAACATTTAAAACATATGTGGGCAAAGCTAAAAGTGAAATGTGACACAAAATTTACTAAATGAAAATTCTGGAGCACAAATGACATGCACATACTTTTTTTAATTATATAAAAATACATCTAAACAATGCTGTCTTCCCTGAACTTCTGAACTGAGTATCGAATCATTCGCTGGAAATTTCATTTTGGTTGACCCACAATCCTAATTCTAACTGTTAAGGTTGATCTTGGGCATGTTCTAACTGAATGCCTTGCTTTCCCCTGGGGACCTCTCATCCTCCCCACAGCCCTAATAGCACTCACATTCCTACAAGCTGGAGCCTGAGACCCTGGGATTTCTTCTTCCTTCTCCTCCTTTGCTCCACCTGCCTCTTCTCACCAGTCTTCCTCCAAAGATCGTTGTTTCTCGCTTCTCTTCTCTACATGCCCTCCTCTTCCATAGTTCAGCCTCTGGTCATTGGGCTTTTGAATAGCTTCCTACATGCTCTTCCCACCTATAATATTCTCTACTTCAACTATGTCCATAACTCAATAAATTAGTATTGAACTCAACTGAATGAGAATGAAGTTGACATTAGTTGACTTTAAGTTAGTGAGACCTTTTCTATTATGTTAAATAAGTAACCTGTATCAAGCCCATATTAATACTACTAATAAAAAATAATTAATATCTATTGCATCAGTTTACTTATTTAATTCTTGTGGGATCTAGTTATTTTCTAAATTTTGAATGAACAATTCATTGATTATTTGATGTTTTAATCCAGGTATTTGTCATTATCTAGACAAAATATCTCTTTCAAAACCACTGAAGTTGTTACACAATGAGTGAATTATGAAATTTCAAAAAACTTTAATTATACTTACTCAAATATATAACAAAATGTAATTGATAATTTAATAATTTGAAATTACTATTTTACTATATTAATTGACTTACTGTGGATAGGGTATAAATTTGTTTACATAATAATGACTAGATACAGGGCAATCTTGTTTACCTCACCAAACTTTAACAGTGCAGTAGATGCTGAAATATTTCTGTAAATAACAGCATATACCTAAAATACACACACAAATATTTATAATACCTTTAAGAATGTGGAACACATTTCCCATCAATTTATACATAAAATCTATAATGAACATATATGTCTATCCTGAAATAAGCCACATGTTTTTAAATTTTGTAGCATTCAATGTCAAGTTCGATAAATTGGCTTTGCAGGTTTGGGGGAGGGTAGCACTGAGAGAGTTTAGAGATTATAAAGAAAATAAATAATTAAAATAAAAAGCATGTCTCAAACATCAAAATCTAAAAACAAGTAACTGGTGCCTTTCCTTTCCCAGCCTCTGAAAAACAGTGCAGCCTGCAAGACAGTGAGCTCATTTACATTCTTAATGATGCAAAACGATGAGGGAGAGTTCTGCAGTTCAAAGAAAATTCTATGGCTGGCAGTGCTTACTGTTGATCTGCATGCTGAGGAAGTGTCTGGCTTCTGAGGACAGCCCTCCTGACTCAGTGCTATGCTTTTTTGGGAGAAGACAATGTGATCAAGACGATTTAGCTATGATCGTTCATGATTGAGCTATTTTTCTCCAGGAGGAAGGGAGGGGGAAATAAAGAATATTCAAAAAACCTTGTCAATTGTGAAAGAAAGTGGGCTTTCACTGAGGTCTAGGTATTTTGTAGTGACAGTGACAGCAGGGGACAGCTCTTTCATTTCACTGTCCTCCCTTTGGGTTCTGCCCCATCATCCAGAGCCTGGCCTTTGATACCGTGTACACAGAGCAGTTGAACCATGTGGTCCAAACTCCCCTTTCCTGAAAGGGCTCCAATTTGTCTTTTGAGTTTATCCTCAGTAAGTAATAGTCTCATAGGTCCATGGACAGAATCGAAAATAAATATTCATCAGACAATTTTAAGCTTATTTCATAGCTTTACTGAGGCCCTGTCTCTTCCTCTTAACCCCAAGACGTAATGAAGGAAAACGAATTAGTTCTCCCTCCACCTCTGCTAAATATTGCATAAACAAATGCAGAATATGCTCAGAATTTTCTTATTATCCTACCCTTTATGATATTAATTGGAGTGTTTTATGAAACAAATATGATATTATCAGTATTGTTTGATTCTAATGTGCACCAATAAACTGAATTTGCTTTGCATAATAATGTGCTGTTCTGAAAAAAAAATTATGGAAATTTTCCTGTTTGTACCAAATCAAATAAAACAATACTGAAATCAAATTAATAATAAAAAAGGTTAGCTTAATTTACCCTAAAACTATGAAACTTTAAAGAAGTCATAATTATAATGACATAAAAGTGAGAGTTAATATTACCAAGAACATTTTCTGTTAACATATTACATTTAATTTGCTTTTAAGAATCTGTGAACAACTTTTATATGCTATTTGTACACTTTAGAATTTGAAAGAATATTTACATATGATCTCAATTTTCCCGTTACTTTTTCCTTCCTTTAATACCTACACACTTGCTGGTTTCTTATTAACACAGAAATAGCATGTCAAGTTGAAGGAAATGACAGCATCAAGTGATAATTATGTGAGGTTATAGATTAGGTATTGGTTGTAACATAATAATCATTGAAAGATACCTTATATTTGCATGTGACATATAGTTTTCAAAATACTTTGCATGCCTTTTTTTATTGGACAATCATATTTAATAATCACATCAGTCTTGAACTATATGCTGAGCAAATCTTATTTCTGTTTTATGAAAGTGTCAAAAGATATCAAAGAGGTGGTGTACAACTCCTCACACTTGCCAATTTTATACAACCATAACAGCAAAACGATTATTTTATAACTAGAATACAAGTAAAATAATCAAACAAATAAAATTCAGATTAATGTGGTAAATAATGCTTTCCTAAAGTTTGATATCACTTCCCAAGTTCTGTCTGGCACAATTAACAGCATTCTGTGTTGTGGCTACCACTATGTGCTGTTTGAAACTGCAATGCTAGCACACATTTTATGAATATTGTTTCATCTGGAGTTGTCACACAGCTCTCTTATCATCCTCTCATTTCTAGAGATATTTTTTTACTTCTGTTTCTCAGCTTCACTGTGTTCCTCTTCTCTAATTTCCATCTCATTGATTGTCTACTCTACTTGCAGCCATCTATTATTCATTCCCTCCATTGTATTTTTCATTTCAGTTGTTGTATTCTTCAGCTCTGAGTGGCTTTTTTTCAACCCTTCCATCTCTTTTTTGAAGTCCTCCTCAGGATTGTCAGTACTTTTCCACAGATCAGTGAGCATATTTATGACTGTTACTTTGAAATCTTTATTCAGAAGATTGGTGATCTCCTTTTCATTTAGCCCTCTTTCTATCTGGGGTTCTGCGTTTTTTTCCTTTGTATTAGATAGATCTGCTATGCTTCCTGGTCTAGAAAATAATGATTTATGAAGAAGGTATTCTGTGGTGCCCAGCGTTCAAGACTCTGTGCTCACATCTGCCTGGTTCTCATTTATGGTGGAGCTGAAATTCCTGTTGGTGGGCTGTGGGTGGGGCCACCTTTCTTCCCATCTGACAGCAGTGGTTGATCTCTGTCAGCAGAGGCCCTTTGTGATTGTGTAGGGGAACCTCGGCTGGGATCATTGTAGGTAAGGCTACCCCTCTGCCCAGCTGCCAGCAGTGGCAGTTCTCAGTCTAGTGGCTTAACTCAGCAGGCCCTTTGTTAGCCAAGCAGAGGTGTTTTCTGTGGACGGTTGTGGGCAGGGCCACCCTCTGCCTGACTTGCAGTGATGGAAACTCAGCAGGGTGAGCGGGCTGGACAGGCATGTAGTTGTGCACAGAAACACCTTGGGGCTGAGCTGCCAGTGAAATGAAGGGGTTGGAGCACTTGGCTGACTCCTGTGAGGACCTGACCAGTTGGGCTGTGGAAGGCCTGGGGAAGTGTCCACCAGCCCTTTCTTCTGCAGAGAGTCCATCCAAATTCCACCCTTCTGGTACCCTTCCCATTGCTGGTAACTCTTTCCAGCTGCTCCCTCCATGTTGGGTCTCAGCAGGACTGATAGAGCATGTCTGTCCTCCATGAGTGTCAGGTGTCTCAGTCTTCCGGAGTGCTCTAACTCTCCCTGGTGCCAAGCCCTGAAATCATCAAAGCCCAGTGCAGTGTGGACTTATTGTCCTAGAACAGATCTCCAGGGCCAGGTGTGCAGAGTTTCTGAGTGCTTATTCCATCCCCACTCTGTTCCTCTCCCTCCCACTTATGGGCTAGTATGGCAGAAGGACTTGGGTCCTGAATGATTGCAGCTCTGCCACTTGGTCCTTCTCTGTGTGGTCTTTTCTTCATCACTGGGTATATAGATGGTCTGTTCTGCAGTCTTCAGGTCATTTTCAGGGTTGATTTTGTTGCGGTTGCTTCCTTGGAGTGTAAGTGGGAGGAGGTTTCTGCCTTGCCTTCCTCCTCTGCTATCTTTGTTTATCCCCTTTCCAATGACATTAATTTTAAATTACAAATTTTTAGGTGGTTTCAGTATTTACTCTTGTTTTCAACAGTACTGAATAGTTGTTTTTTCTATGTCACATAAATTGTTATTATAATTTTAATAGTCTCAAAAATGAACTAAATAATGTTATTTTCCTATGAGTTTTAAATATTTATTCATGATCATTTTTATCAAACATTTTTTTCACTTTGAAGTTAAACTTCATAAAACATCATCTGGAAAATATTTAATATGTTGAAGATTATCAACTCCAAGTGAAAAGTTTCCTTTGTCTATAATATTCAATTTTACAGAATTCTCACACATTGAAGAGCTATAGAAACAGCATGAATTGTTTTTCACTGAAATCTTTGAGTTCAATTCTTATTTTAAGAAATCCCCATAGGGATGTGATAATATTTACTTCATTTTAATGTTTAACATTAAAGCAAGGTGGTTGAAGAGATAAGCCTTTCATCTCTTCCCAAAGATGACAAAGTGCTAACACACCTGAGTCTTATTCCAGTGTTGTAAAAAAGAAAATATTTCACATGGCTTTACTAGATTTGGGAAAGTTCTAATTCCCTAAATAATGCTGTTATTGTTGTTGGAAGCTGTGCCTTACTTCTCTCCCATGGACAGTATCATACGGACACTGCATAATATTTTTATTGTTTTAGAAGTTTTTGTAATGCCATTTATATGACATCATTCCTAACTTCAAGGTCTTTTTGATACTTTTAATAATGAAATTGATTTCTGAAACAATACAGGGTGGATTAACTGGCAATGACTTTGTTGAGTCATCCATTCCTGATGCTGTGCAGAGGGTTGACAGTGCAATTAACTCCACACAAAGACATTTGTTTTCAAAGTAAGAATTTATTTTATTTTGATTGCAAAATTGTTTTCACTTCAGTTCTACTTAGTTTTTGTAATCTCCATAAATTGCAACAGGGATAGAACATGAGATTGCCAAAGCTTATTTTCTTTATGTGCGTGTAACAACTCTTTGGGCTAGCCATCACTGTCAGTTCCACCTCAAGGAAAAGGAAACCTGCTCCCCTTCTATGCATATGGCATAAACTTATGTCAAAGACCCACTCTATAGGGTCCCACAAGACATATCAGGCAATGGGCTTTGTGATGCCAGCATCCACCAGTCAGACCCAGTGCCCCAACCAGTCCGTGATTTGAGAGTGATTGTCAGGTTAAACATGTCTTGTCGTAAACTGGTAGTCCACAGGTGAAAATTTTGTTTAGGATTTGTGGTGCTTGATTTATTTTAACTTGCATCAGAATGTCTTTGTACAAGTGCAGTCTCCTGGTCCTATAAAATTCCCATCAGTCCCTAAGAAGCACCTGGGATGTTTTGCAACATTTGAATGTGTTAAAGAAAATAATTGCTTTCTTCATAATCAATAGATTATATACTCAGTCTTTGCAGTTGTTGATCATAAAAGAATGCCTTCAAATGCCATAATCAAGTATTGGTCTGCTCCCTGCTTAGCTTCAAACAGCATGGCCTGATGATCAGGCCTGGGGTTCTAGAACCATACAGTCTATTCATAGTCCAACTGCGATTCCTCTTGTCATCACTTTCTATCTGGGTGACCTCAGGCAAGTGGCTAGCCATCTTACTACCTCAGGCTTCTTGCCTGTAAAATTAGGATAACAATAGGATCTACATCATGGATGAACTTGCTAGAAGCATTGAAAAAGTTAATACAGATAAAGAACTTCAACAGTGTCTGGAACATAGAAAGGGCTTAAATAAAGTGAGCTACTTATATCATGACTATTATTCTATATCTAAAGCTATTATCCAGACACAGAGGACTAGACATGCTTCAGTTGACCATAATCTCTAAGACAGTTTCACATTCTCAGTGACTTTAATATCCTTTTAAACTTATTTAGTTCTGTTCCCCAAAGTTTAGTTTAAACTTATTTAGTTCTGTATAAACTGCTATTGTGTGCTGGTAAGTGGGCTTAGTATGTGGATAAAAAAAATGAATGAGGCATGGTCTCATCCCTAATACAATCTTTTTTCAGGAGAGGAGTCGATATATCAGTACCTGAGGTATGTCCTGTTTGTGAATGTAACAGCTGGATGTAAAGATGTCGTGATAAAGAAGATGGTTGTTTGTCAGACCCATCAGGGAGACTTTGTAAGACAGGGATGCCTGAGCAGGATAGTAAAGGTGTGAAGAATCTCCAGGTGGTTACTGGGAAAAGGAGAAGGCAGAAAATGCCAAGACCCACAGCTGAGAGTACTGTACACTATTTTAGAGGGTTTACTGAGCTCCCTAGGACCCATGCATGGACCTCACTACAGGTACTGCCTTTCACCACAGAAAACTGTTATGTAACTTAATTCACTAAAAATTATCTTTTGACTTCCACACTGTTTCTGACATTTGGGATTCCCTTATTAATGAAATTAATAGAACAGCAACCACAGTTCCCAGTGAAGCTTACATTCTTCCTGGTCAGCTGGAAAATATGTTTTTAAATGCACAGCACATATGAGGCCCACAGATTCTGCTGATTTGCCTGGCTAACAGTAATGTCCTCTGTCATTTGCGGAAAACTTTGCACCCCTAGTGATCTGCTGGCTCAGTTTCATTATCCACACAACCCACTTTTTGTGGAGCCGGGAAGAGCAAGGTAGATTTTTGAGCACACACTTCAGTGAATCCCAGAACAAGTGAAGCAGGGTCTCATTGATCCAGTGGGCAGGGGTCAGTCTCTGGTGGCATTCTGTTCTGAGAGCATGTCCATAGCCACCACTCAGCTTTTCATCTCGAAAGCATCATATAATTTAGAAATTAATTTAGTCCCCACTTTTACCAAATGAATGCGTGTTTCTCATAGGAACTGTATTTCAAAAGTAAGGATGATAAATATACATTCAAACTTGTCAACTTTTGCCAGTTATATATGTCTAGTAAGTCTACAGGGCCCATTTTATGTGAACTTACTTTTTAAATCCAAAAGATATTACTACTTCCTATAGAACATACTTTAGTCCCAGGGTAATGGTCCTACTTACTGTAATCACTTCAAAAATTCAGTGAATTTATTTGAATTCTTTTTACCACCTATAACGTATATATCCCTCTCAACTTTTTTTTTTGCTGCCTTGAAGTTCTTCTGTATTTTTCCCCAAATTAGACATTGATTTTGTAAATGTCAAATGAGAATGATACAGAAATCTTTCAGATTTTCAAAGACATAAATGAATGTGATCCTTTGCTGTACTTTATTTGTGGTGTGCACACAGTAGTTTCTATAGAGGTATCCTTTCTCTACTCCCCTCTAGAAAATAAACTGAGATATGGTACACAAGGCTTATTTGTGTGCCTGGCTCATACAAATAGTTATTCCAAAGGTATATTTGACAGCCCTAATGGTCCATTATGTCTTGGATTTCAAAGCTTCCCTAACTAAAATATCCAAATAAAATTTCCATATGAATCCATATTAGCATTTTGATTAGACTTTTGGCTTCTTAATTTTGAATACTACCAGTTATGAGTTAACCATGATCAGCTTGGCAAGAAGCCCACTTCTACATCTTTTCTAAGCTCCAGCTGAAGGTCAGGCCAATGGATCTTTCTGGAAGTCTTTGAATTCTCTACTAACACATTTCTACTACAAAAAGAAATAATTTTCAGGAATAACTTAGTCTCATCTCATAACTAGAAAATAAGAAGCAAGCAATATCTATAGATCTAGTTTTGCTAAAATATGCATCAGATATTCATGATAATTCATTACCAAACTGAATGTATTCTCTCATCTAAAGCATTTAAGAACTTTAACAATATTTTCCCAAGAGGGAAACAAAACACTATGCTATTCTAACTCTTTTATTATTTGGCAAGCTAAAGGTTTTTTTTTACCCACAGGGGCGGCTTGCCCTAAAAGTAAACCCAATATCCACATTTTCCTATACAGGAAGATTATTGTGTCTATTCAGAAGTAAGGTATCTGAGGGGTCAGCCAAGGGTGGGCTTACACAGGTAAATGACAAATGGTCCTGCCATGGTTAGCCAGTTTCTGATGATTAAATGGGGATAAGAACACTTACCAAACATGATTTAGGGAATAGTCTTTGCAGATTTGGGATAATGAGTAATTAATTGGATGATGTTCTGTTAAAATTGGTTCCAAGGCACATCTAGCTTGTGTTATATATTCATGAGGGATGACACATGGTGGTAGTTTAATAGTTACTGCTCATCTCTTCATATCAAAATCACAAGGGCTCATGTTCGCATGATCCACACTGGCATATCTTGACCCTTTTTTAGGAGCAAAAGGCTGAAAGAAAGAATTCGGAAATAGAATAAAAAGATTTACAGTCCTGGGAGGACTACAAATCCTTACCCACCTTAGACTGGTAAAGTCACAGAAGTAAGAGTTAGAGAAGAGGCTGGAACATATTTCTCTTCCCTTTTGCTCATTGTGTTTGTTCTTCGCTCACAAGAGAGATATCACTAAGCATTCCCCTACCTTTTGGAAACTCTTCTAAAATTATTTGCCCTCTATTTTATGACAAGTTTTGGGTTTAACCTAATGAAATGTTGTTGGCTATAAGGATACATGCTCCCCCAGAGTGGCGGTTGCCCAGGGCATCTAGAGTCAGAGGTGTCTCCTCTGTCCACCTCGGGGACTGCCTCCTCATTGCTACGCTGTTCTGCTTTTCAGAATTCCACTGTAGCAACTTGGTATCCCCACGACACTTCAGCCTCATCTCCAGTTCATGTGGATGCACGGTCCACAGGCATGTGCCAACTGTCCGTGTGCGTTTCCACGGTGTTCGGGGCCCAGAAGCGCACGTGTGACCACCGCGGCCTCTGACTCCTTCTGCACCTGCACGTGCCGTGGCCCAGACTACTCCCCACAGAGCCAGCGCCCACGGCAACAGGCACCCCATGGCAGACACGCACACATACTCCTGCCACGGGGCCAGTTCTTGGACCACCGTTTTGACCACACGGCACTGCTTTGAGCGCGACCCACCTCTCAGACGCTCAGCCCGTGCAGACAGCAACAGCTTCGTGCTTCTCTCCACCGTCACTCCTAGGCCCAGCCCCGGCTGGCTAGTGCTCTAGTCCTGCAGTCCAGCGCGTCTTCCCCTGCGTGAATGCAGTCTACCCTGGACAGAATAGCAAGCTGACCTCCCACGCTTGTGCGCAGGAGGGGAATCCGGGTTCTCCGGGCAGCACAGAGCCCGGGCCTCCTGAGGACAGGCTTGCTGTAGGACCCTTACACACTCACTGCCCTTCCCACAGGCCCACCCGGAGCTCAGGAGCAACTGGCCCAAGGGCTGCAGAATCTGTTTCCTGGCTGGGGTCACAGGGCCAATGAGCAGGTGGCCCTCATAGCCCGGTACACCTGTGCTTCCGGGGCACAACCTGATAGCCACGGAGCTGTAGCCCTGACCCCCACTGGGATGTAGACACCCTTTATGATGCAGCCAGGAAGACTGCCACAATCAGCTGTGACACATCACCTACAGCCCTGGCTGCCCAGGGTCCTGGGGCACCTGCATGAACAAGCTGAAGGCTCACCAGGGCTCCAGGCCCCATGTGAACTCTTCCGTCACTGCAGCCTTCAGATATGGCCACACACTGACTGACCCTATCCTTCATGACTGAATGACACCTTCGGTGAAATCTCCAAGGACACATTCCACTGCAGGAAGCTTTCTTCTCACCATCCAGAATAACAGAGGAAGGTGGAATAGATCCCTCCCTCAGGGCTATTCTGTGTGGCTGCGGACTTGCGGGTGGCTCTCAATGGCACAGCCTGCAGCTGCCCCAGAAGCTGTTCTCCAGGCCCACCAGTGGCCTTGGATTTGATGCAGAGGGGGTAAGACCGGGCATCCCACCTTGGGTTGACTTCAGAGTTTTCTGCAATTTGACTTCTGTTGAAAATTTTGAGGGTCCTCAAAATGGAATAAAGATTCGTAGTTTAGACAAACACTGAAAAAGGAAGTATGCAGGTCACCTGGATTTGAACATTTCTTGAAGAGGTGGGAGTATTAAAGGGCATTTTGTGTAATGGAATTTGGTTTCCTGGGGATGTTATTACAGAACCTCCAGTAGTCATTATTGTAGGAGAAGTGAAATATTAAAGGAAGACTTTCTAGAGACGAGAATCCCCATTTTAACCCCTGTGCCTGTTTGCTTTCTTTGTAAATGTAAATACTGCTGTGGGCTAGTAACTTCACAGTTTATCTCAAGGAGGACCAGTTGGCAGGTCTAGTTCATTCTTATTCTTTGGTGTTCCAAACAAGGCCCTTTTCTTGGTATGATAAGGTCCCAAGTTCTAATGTAAAGCCTTGTAATAAACTGGCCACAGCACATAGGCTTTCTTGGGCAGAGCACAGTAGTGAAATGAACACAGAAATCATTCTTTGTCAAAAGAACAAGTAATTCTAAATTTATCATCAGAATGTAAGTTGGGGCTTTTTTGCTGTAGCCTTAATGTCTCTCAGTAAAGTATCAGAATTATTTTCTTTGTATGTGATGCTGAAATTTTCTTTTAAGTTACAAGTAGAAAGCATTTTCAGGAATCAGCTCTAAGTGTCCCTCCTGCTCTCTACCCTTCCTCCTTAACATGTTAAAAAATAAAGAAATGAAATGTTTTATGAAAAAGTTTTAATAGCTGGCACATTTACTAATAGATCAAGGTATATTAATGTGAAATCAGAGAAGTTTAAAATTGTTCACAAGTTAGGGAACTAATTGTCAATACTAAGCCTTTTTTTTATATCAAAGACATAAATATTTCGATGCCACTAAAATTTGCCTCATACTTATGTAAAATACCCAAACTGTGAAAATGTATAATACTTTTAAAACAAATCAGAGTATCTTGCAGGTCTCATTTGCAACTTTCCTAGAGAAAGAATATTGACTTTGGATTCATGGCAGCCTGATTTATTTTTTTATTTTTATTTTTTATTATGGTATCATTAATATACAATCACATGAGCAACATTGTGGTTACTAGATTCCCCCATTATCAGGTCCCCACCACACACCCCATTGCAGTCACTGTCCATCAGCGTAGTGAGATGCTATAGAGTCACTACTTGTCTTCTCTGTGCTACACTGCCTTCCCCGTGCCCCTCCACACCCCCACCCATATTATGTTTGCTAATCATAATGCATGACGACCTGACCCTATTCTACTACCTCTTAGCGCTGAGAGCTTGGGAAAAGTATTCAAACAGTTTGGATCTCAGAATATCTATAAAAATGACAGAGTAGTCCCTCTCAGAGTTGTTTAAAGATTAAATTACATAAAATGTAGCTAGGTCAGTTCTGGTGCATTCTAGGTAATCAATAATAGTTTTATTATAACTTTCTCATCCCAGTAGTCAGTATCATTATTAGACGGTACGTCTGCTGAGATGCGGCCCTTGGCCAGGAGCTGAGATCCGAAATAAAGAACAGCACGGGTGGGAGCGGAGCCTGGCAGCGCAGGGGCAGCTGCTGTAATCAGTGTGGAAAGGACCGTCACAAAGATGGGAAGTGAAAGTCACGGGAGTGCAGAGCTGAGAAATGCAAGGTACGGTGGCAGTCACAGCAAACCACTCACAAAAGATGCCATTTGATCTCGCCTTGGGATTTCCAAGTGTGACAAGTGTGGGATGATATGGGCACAGCGGACGGTGTCCAGGGGGTGAGGGACTAGGCGGGAAGGCGTGGGCTGGGCGGCAGGAACAGGGAATAAATAGAAAGGTGAGAGACGGCGGCTAGCCCCGCGAAGGCATCGGTGGAGCTGTTTGTCTCGGGAGCCCAGCGGCCCAGGGGAAGCCTCGGCGAGCCGCAGCCTGCAGAGAGGCGCGCCCAGGGAGGGGGCCCGCGGGACCTGCAGCTGCTCACACAAGCCTGTGCCGGGTTGCGGTGCTCTGCACATTTTAAAAGCTTCCTCCGAGCACATCATCTGTATTAACAGGCGGGAGCCCTCTTGCTTTGCGCTCCAGTCGAGCGCTACATGTCCATTTACAGCTAACTTGGACATTCACTATCAACCTGAGGGCGCCCAGAGGTTCCTGGCAAGACACCCCACGGAAGGCCGCCCTCGTGTGTCGTCAGGTCCACATGGGGAGCAGCAGGCTGGGGCGCCACCCTGGCCTCCCTCGCCCTTGGACCAGCCGCCTGCTGCGCAGTCCGCACCTGGCCCGGGTGGAGGGGCGCAGCGTGCGCGGCCCCAGTGGGGCAGGGCGCCGCCTCTTCCCTTCCCGTGTAGGCTGCACGAATCCTGTCCGCTAAGGGTCGCAGTGAATTCGTAAAGTATCCCCCATAGACTCATCCAACTTTGAGCACAAAACAACACTTTGGAATGATTTTTACGGTCCCAAATCTGTGGCTTGCAGGTATCAGGAGCTGATTATGCGGACACCGGGCAGCCTTAGATATGCTGATTTAAGACGCAGAACTTCTTTACACTCCCGTTTCTTATTTTCCTTCTTGTGTTACTTTCCAAGTGTGGTTTTAAGAGTTTGTTTCTAAACCCCTTCAGTCAAGTTTGGAAACTTGTAGAGCGTATATCATTGAATCAACAAAATAAATACTGACCTGTAACATTAACAACTTGCTGTTCTATCAGGAACAGATTGATTTTATCAGGACAGATGAAGAACTGACTAAAGCAGGGAATCATAAAAATAACAGATATGCACAACTTACACATTTGAACTGGGTGCATTCGAGTGCACATTGTTCTGTATCCTCTGCAGAGGACAAAGTATGGTTTCTTGTTTTGCCCTAGCTGCTTTGATGTGTATCTGAGGTCTCAGTTACCTGGTTTTGGTATAAACTATTGCTCAGACTGACTTTTGTGATTTGATTACAAGCTCGTTCTAAAAGGCGAACAAGAATTTGCCATGGTCAACAGTATGACTATAGACCCCTTGTAAATGGTCATACGATTCCCCGGGAGTTCCTAGGTGTGTAAAATGGGACTGATGGGCATCCGTTTTTGACATGCCTTCCCAAAATATTGAGTTTGCTTTTCACAGAAATAAGTAATCTCCTCCTTTACACAGATACTTTATTATTTTACATAATATTGAGTTAAATTACATAATCCAAGTCACAAATCACAAGCCTGCCGACTCTGAGCTGACAGCCAAAAGGTTGAAGCCACAACTCAGGGAGGCGTCAGTACCACAAGGTTGCTGGTGGACCTCAACATGAGCAGGACTGAGAAGTGAGGATTTTCAGTGAAGAAGAGGTTGTTTGAAATAGTTGACGCATGTTGTACATTGCACCAGTTTTGTGATAATTAAAAATATTTAGGATAAGGAGAAGACTACATACAATTAAGAGAAAACCCATAGAATAATAACAGGACGCAGCAAGAATTCGCAGGATGGTGCCAGTCGACCCAGGTTCTTTCTCTCTGTTCAGACAAATTGAGCTGTGTGATCTCGGATGGCTTTAGGTGAGTTTCCTGTTTTTTTTCTTCTATAAAGGAAAATGTTTCACTAAAAGATCCATGATGTCCTTCTAGACCTTAGATTATAGGATTTTTGAGTTAACTACTGGGTAAGTGATAGATTAAGATAATAATTAAAAAGATGTCCTTTAATTGTTTTAGTCCACACTCATAATGTCTTCATACTCCAGGAATAGCTCCCCTCATTGTCACATGCCATCGGGTAGTGATTTCCTTTCATTTCAGTTGATTTTGAGTTCTTCTGTCAGTGTACCTCTCAGATATAAAATCTGATTTTCCTTGTTACTTTCTATTAGTACCTTCAGTTTGGCTCTTTTGAGTGGCTTTTAAAAAAGCCAGAAGAGCATATGAAGTCCATGCTCAGACTTTCCTCTCAAATGTTTGCCTTGCGTAATCCCTGGTCCATCCCATGGAAGCCACATGGGGACATTTTTTAATCCTTCTTCATTTCAAGAAGATTGGCTGAAATGGGTCCCCTCCAAGAGCTCAGGGCCTGTGGGCTCACAAATCACCAAACCCTGTGTGTGACGTGTGGAGCAGCTGCACAGAGACCAGGAGGAATTTCTCCAAGTCGGTGGTGTCAAAGTCCTAAGAGGCAGGTGGCAGTGGTGGGACTGTCGTCTGAGAAGGCAGACAGAGCTCACACACTGAGGAAAGACCTGGCCCAGGGTGGGTATGATGAGCCCAGGAAACTAAAAGTCTCTAGCTGGCTTGGGGAGTGCACTGCATGGGGGGGGGGAGGTTTAATCCTACAATTAGCATCCCCCTCATCCCACTCCAGAGATAGTAAGACTTATGGGTGAAATGGACACTTTTTTCCATGTGAAACTGCACATGGAGCCCTGACAGAGAAAGGAGGTAACAGGTGCTCTGGAACAGGCAGGTTGGGCAGTGCTGGACCCCTTGACTTCTACTCTTCAAGCCTCACTTCTAAATCCAGAGACCCACGCCCTTTGCTGGAAGGATCTGTGATGTGCACAGGCTTTTTACTTCCTTCTGTACCAAGAGCTGTGGGGACTTCTTTTTGTTTTTTGTTTCTTGGGTTTTTTTTTTGTCAAAAGTGTTTTCATTTTTAAAGAGGTGTTTTAAAGACCATATGAAAATAAGTTATTTCCTTTTTATAAGATTATTTTTGTTCTATAATATATAGTTTCTTTTTGTTCTTTGCAAAGCATATAATGAACAGAATGTGAAGAGCAATTGTCCATTGAGTGGCAAGCATACATTTTCAAACACAGGCCATTTTAAAAGCTAGTTTTGAATCCTCTTTTTGAAAATATAATGTGCATACTTTTGTGGTTATGGTTACTTTTGTTCTTGAGTGAGCACAAGTTTATCACCAACTATCATAGGGATGGTCAGCCGCCTTAGCTTTTTTATAGAATAGCTTACAATTCATCAAATAAGTAATTTATATGTAGTACATACCTATCTTGAAGCTCTTCATTTGATGATATTAAGACAACAGCAAAAGTTAGTTTCTGTCCCCTTTTCCCCCTTAGGACCACAAGGTCAGACTCTGCAGCAAAGCCCCCTCCGCTGCATGCACATCTCTCTCTGTCTCCCTGACTGTGGGAGAGGATGGTCACTGTTCTCATGACTTGGCCTCACTTCTTCAGAATTCCTCTCACTCTTCTAAATGTTTATTAACTTTCACATTCATACCTGCCTTGAAGGACCTTCTGCCAGCATCATTCCTTCACCATTATTTTGAATAGTTAGTATGTGTAGAAGCAAATTCAGTTTTGATGTAAAACAGCGATTCTTAACAATTTCAGGTAAGACTATTTAACAAATCTGTTAGAAGCTATGGATATTCCTTTTCAGAAAGCAGTAATAAAAGGAATACACACCCAAAACTCGGCATGTAGTTTTGGATGACTTGCAGATCCTGGGAGCCACCTGGACACACTTTTCCCATTGATTTAACAAATACTTACTCGGCAGCCCTTTCTTCCCAGGGCTTACCTGGCTATGAATCGGGTGCCCCTCCACCTACTATCTCCAAATAGCTGCTCCCTTAGCCAAAAAGCAGGCCCCAGATTTGAAAACACCATTTGTTCTTAGTACTAGCTCATCTGTCCTTGTCGCCCATCTCCTTTGGAGGGAGTGATTGTGTTATTTTAGTTACAGAAGGATCCTGGTCTGTGTAAATACAGCCAGACCTCTGGAGGCCCAGGACTTCCTCTTCACCTCTACTTCTCTCTGCTCAGGATTTCTCTTTCCCCCTCAGCTCCCTTGTCTCCTGTTTCGACATGTGGTGCCCTGAAGATGGCCTCCCAGAGCTCCCAAACTCACATACCACTTTCGATGGCACAGCTAGCCCAAGAAACCTGAGTATCATAATTTTTCGAGACAATTTTATAAGTATACTGTATTAAAAATTATTCCAAGTCATGTTGTTTGATTCCAAATGACATTTTTAGAGCCTTCCCTTTCCTGGCCATTTTCTTGCCATCAAATTTCTGCTTTCTAGAAAACACAGCTATTTAATGACAGGGTTCCAGGAGTACGTCCTCCTTGGCTGCAGATAAATTGTCTGATTTACCTTGAATCCCCAGAGCTGGTGCAGGGCCCAGGGCAGTGCAGTCTATCAACGGACACCGGATAGGTCATTAGGGAAAGTGTGGCCTGCCTGGTGAGGTTCCTCTTGGTTCCCAAGGGCCCTTGATTTGAAAACTTCTCTCAGGTTGAAACCACTGGCCAAATAAAGTTTTCTTAAGTGGAAACTAGGTTTTTAGACTTATCTGTGCCAATTTATTTTTTTCATCAAATATTTAGTGGCCTCAGTTTATTATGATATATTATTATTTCATATACAAAGGAATGAAAAGTTACAAGAAAGGAAATGACATATGTGTTTGATTCTTGCAATACTTTAACCCCAGTTTCAAAAAATGAAAAACTCATTCGGTTAATTCTGTCACTGTGCAACAAGGAAAACACATAGCTGAGTAAATAGAAAGTGACAAGTAGCCAGTTAAAATCGGCTTGTTGGTCTGTCATCCCACAGGGTCTGGTTCTTAGAAAGCACTAAGTACCATTCATTTAGCAAAAGCAGAATGCAAAATAATGAATTCAGCCTGTTAAGGCGTGACATTGAATGATGCTTAATGTTGCATCAGTTTTGAATTTTATACTGGTGAGTCTTCAGAAGTGTTTCAGAAATGAATTTATATGTATCTACCTATATCTATGTCTATACTTACATCTATCTCCTGTCTTTGAGAACTGGTTTTATCCCCACCTTTGAAAGTTGATGCTATCTATGTTAGATTAACAATAATTCATAATAATTGAACTGAATAATGATAATTCAACTGAATAAACCTATAGTATATTATACTATCATACTATATATTACACTAATATACACTAACATTATATTATAACATAATTGTTCCTGGTTGTATACAATATGAAATCATAAATATACTTTATGGAAAACTTTATAAGGAAGGGACTACATGCTTTATTTCATTTTTTAAGTCCTATTTTACCAAAAGCATACATCTGAATGCAATTTACTGTATTTTATGTGTATCACAAAATGTAAACTAAAATTGAACTTTTAGTCACTTATGGCAAAAGTTACATGCAATACAGTTCACACATTTTAAGTGTACAATTTGATGACCTTAAAACAATATTCATACTTGTGCAATCTGTACCCCAATAAAGACAGCACATTTTATTGCCCCAGAGACTTATTTCATGCTCTTTGCAGTGAATCTTCCCACCCCACCCCTCTCCATCCACCAGAGATTAGATTTCTCACTGTAGGTTAGGCTTGCCTGTTGTAGGACTTCATACAGATGGACTCATACTGTACATACTCTTTTAAGTTTTGTTTGTTTTGCTCACTATGTTTTTGAAAATTCATCTTTGTGTCAGATGTATAAATGACCCAGGTCCATATATATAGATGATATATTTTATTGTTGTTAATTGTGAGTAGCATTGTTTACATGAATGTATGAATATTTGTTTATTCATTCAAGTGAGGTGGCCATTTGGGTTGTTTTATCTATTCTGAATAATGCTGCCATGAACAGTCTATGCAGATCTTTTTGTGGACTGATGTATCGTTTCTCTTGGATAAAAGCATAGTAGTGTAATTTCTAGTCTGATTTCATTTGGTAACTGTTTATTCTTCAGGTTGGATATTTTCTGTTGATTTTTCTGTTAAATTCACTGACTCTTCTGATCTTCAATCTCCTCTTCAATCCCTCAAGTGCTCTTATATGGGAGGACTAGTTTCATCCCAGTTACAGTACCATAGCCAGAAACAGAATCTATCTTTCATTCTAAACTATGTGTCTGTGTGTGTCCGTTTGTTTGTTTATTTTTTTAAAATTTTAACCCTAGTGCAATTATTTAAACAAAACTTTGTACCTTTCCAAAGTCTATATTTTGGGCTTCTCTCTATTTCCACCTGAAATTTTACAGCAGCTCTATGTCCTCCTGCAGTACGTTCCTTCTTTCTTAGAGCACCAGGTCTATTGTGAAGTACAAATTAGAGCATATCACCTCTTTGCTTAAAAACATCATAAGATTTTTTCTTTCCAAGTAGGTTAAGAAAAATGTTGTACTTGGGAACAAATCCCTTCAGACTCTGGTCCTAATCTAAATTTTCAGCCTTATTTCTTGTCCCTTCCAACCCACACTTAGTCATTCTATGCTTTAACTATACTGATACTTGCTTTTCCCCTTTCCCTGAAAATGCCAGGATCTTTCCAGCCTTGTGCCTTTGCATAAGCTATTCCTTCTGCCTGGAAAACGTTCTTTTCCTTTACCTACTTGGCTAAGACCTCCTCAGTCTTCCAGACCCAAATTAAAGTTTCCCGAGATTGTTACCCATACAGAGACAACTTTTCCTCAGTGACCTCTTAACACATTGTACTTAATTACATAATTGTTTATGTGCTCACCTTTTTTCCTTAAACTGTGAACATTCTAGAGAAAAATAATATAGCTCCTTAAACTTTCTATCCTTATTTAAGAATGCCTGGTTCTTAGTACATTGTCGTTAACCAGGCAGAGGATTAAATGAATTTCATATGTTTTTGTTGTTGTTGACTGATTTCGGTTTTGGTTTTGAGATAGTTTAATTCCTGTTGGTTTAGGGATTTGGACTGTGTAAGTCATTAGCATTTTTAATATATCTTAACAAAGAACAGGAAACTTAAACACTTTAAAAAAGTGGAAGTCTAATCCGTTAGTGATTTTAACATGAGTAGAATAGAAGCATTAGGACTTAATGGAAACCCATTTTTAGTTAAGGAGCTAAAATATGGATTTTTAGCAAGCAAGCCTATATTTTCTTATTTCATAATGACCTCTGACACTGAACAGTTCCCAGTAGATAATCATGTTAACTACGGTAATGGACCAAAATGTTTTACCAACTTTTTATTTATTAGCCCAAATCTTAAGTAAAATATTTCAGATTCATATCACTCCTGATGTGTATGGGTTCATCCATGACAGAAATGCGAAGGTCACCTTGGAGTGGCTATGGCAAAAACATTCACTAAAATATTAAAAAGTGAAATATAACAGAATCTTCTCAGGTTTCAAGTGGAAAAATTAAAGAATCTAAAAATATGAGCAAGTCCTATTCCTCCTTCTGTGAGTTAAAAATAGAAAATTGCTTTATTACAAGCTCTTGAAGAAAAAGCAGGGCTAATTGGAACTAATACCTTGGCTAGCATATAAGTGGCTTATTTATTCACTGATTTCTTCCAGATTCCTGTTTACACAGTTCCAGGCCTCTGAGGGCTCAGTATTCCTGGGTCAAGTGTGGACACAGGTAGCTTTGTACCCTGGTGAGGAAAGGCTTTGGGGACGATGAGTTTTCCCAGGTCCCTGTGCCACACCTCTGAGGACACACGATACCTGCAGCAGAGCTGCCAGCCAGGCGTCTTGGCGCAAGAATCCGCCTTGACCTGTGGAAGAGGAAAAACCTGCAGCTTAGCCATCTCCATCACAAATCAATCGTAAACGAATCCTATGCCAGTTTCCCTATCAAGCCTTTCCCTTTTCTGCGGGAACTGTGGGTGGTCTGCTGAAGCTCACTTCTCTGACTGCAGCCCTTTTTACGCCAATCTATAAAACATGTTTATTTCTCAGCCACGTAGAGCTAAGATCCATTAGTGTCAGTACCTGTGGCAGAGAGGCATAAGTAGCCATAATTTGCTATAATCTTATATAATCTTCCCTGAGAAACTGCAGAGAGGAGCTGTGGGGTAGCCAAGGAATTGTGCTGTGACAGTCCCTTTATCCCTTTATCCAATGACATTAGGCTGGTGTGGTCGACTTGGACATGCTAATTGCCCTGAAAGTCAATTAAATAAGTATGGGGGTCTCATTAGGCAGTAACAGTTTTCTTAATTCCCTTCTTTCCAATCGCTTTAATTCAGTAACTCCTTTAAAAAGAAAAACTTCTTCAATGACTTAGCTGTTCTGTTTGCATTAAGGGCATCAATCCTCTCAGTAGCACATCAATTCCACAAACATTTATTAAATTACTATTATTTATAAATCAGGATTTGAGGGAGGAGGTAGCACAGATGAGTTAAATGCCATGCCTTCATTTAATGACCTCTAACCTATGATTTTAAAGAATTTGTCATGCTCCATTTCAGCCATCATGAGGCCTGGTTTGTTCTCTGTGATTTGCCAGCACCTGGAACAGCGTTTACAAAACAGAAGTCCAGGATTTCAGGGCCTGAAGCTTAAACCTATACCTGTTTTTAAAAACACATGTGGCCATGTGGGTACATATCATAGACCCTTCTGAGGGATTTAGAGGGACCTAGTGGTTCAAGCTCTGAAGAGTTATTTTCATTTGTTTCATAGTAAACCTATTCTGGGTAGTTGCTCAGTAACTAGTCCAACACATACAGATATTGTTCCCTGTCCAAGCACATACTTCTTGGGGTCAGTGACTCTACTGCATCTTTGCAAATGTGAGCAGACATAGAATGACCATCGTGCCTATTGTCTGGGTCAGTCCCAATTCATATCTGGGATCCCACAAATAAGAACAGATGAGTAGTCCAGAGAGAGAGGCCCAATCCCTTGCGGAGCTTCTGGGCAGGCCAAGAACTTCTAGGTATAAGCGGCTGTAGGACCAGAGCCATATAGGGAGCTATGAAAGACAGCGCTATGGAAAACTTCCCTGTCAGTGTGGACTCTAACACAAGGCGTGGCAAACCACAGTCTTCAGGTGGGCCATCTGTTCCTATAAATAGTTTTACTGTTACACAGCCACATCCATTAATTTGCATGTTATCCATGGCCATATTCCCACTAAAATGGCAGAGATGAGTAGTTGCCATAAAGATCCTATGGCCTGAAAAAACAAGAATGTTTACTATCCGACTCATTAGGAACAAAGCTGCTGATACCTGCTCTAATAGAACAAAAGCGTAGTAGAAGACTCATATTCTTTGAAGAATTATTCTAAATTGTTTCGACTTTGAAATGATACTGTTCATCTTCAAATTTATAATAGTCTCATATCAAAATGAAACATTCAGGTGTCAAAAAAGTCCCTAAATGGAAGTCATTTAGTCATTTTTCTTGTTAATTCTTTTAAACTTTACAGATTTTCTAAGACAGCAATGCAATAAATGAGATGCTGGTTTTTGAATAGTTCATGCTCCAAAATGAATATACTAGTTAAAGGTAGACCTTTTCTATATATGCCACAAAGGCATATACACTTTCTAGGTCATCGTCTTGTGAACTATGTTAACTTTCCCAAGGACACACAGTTGGCAAGTGGAGAGTGCAGACTTTAATCTTAATCTACCTAATTCAAAGTCTGTGCTTTTATTCCTAGCTAAACTAAAGTAATACAGAGCTGTGTATTAGTTTCCTAGGACTGCTGCGACAAATGATGACAGACATGGTTGTCTTCAAATGACATAAATTAAATCTTACCTTGTGGAGGTCAGAAGTCAGAGATATGTTCTCTGAGCTAAAAATCTCGATGTCCCTTTCTGAAGACCCCAGAGGAGGGACTATTTTCTTGCCTTTCCAGTAGCCAGTTCACATTCCTTGGCTCATGACCCCTTCCTCCCTCTTCAGAGCAACAAGCATGGTAGGGTTTTTTGTATCACATTATTCTGACCCTCTTCTGGAGTCAAACTGCCCTCTACCTCCCTTGTCTACCTTTAAGGATGCATGTGATAACATGGGCCCACATGTGTAACGCACACAGATGCCCCATCTCTGCATCCTTCACTTAATCACATTTGCAAATGCTCTTTTGCTATTAGTTAACAAATGTTCACAGGTTCTAAGAATTAGGACATGCGTACCTTTGTGAGGGTAGGGAAGAGCCACTATGCAAACTCACTATTACCAATATTTTCTTTTCTTTTTGAAAAATTGTCCCTGGTGGCATTTTGCTCTGGCTTTAGAACAGAAGGATACTGTGAGGAGCGTTAGCATACAGTACACGGGAATGAAGGCTCTGGCATTTTACCACACAGCTTCCAGGGGCTCTCTTGGATTCTTTCTCACTGTGTAGCTGTTTGTAACTTTTCTTAGTCTCACATTTCCCATCTCTAAAATAATAATAAGCATCTCATAAATTTATTGAGAAGATTAAATTGCTTAAGGTGGGTCAATGGTGCAGAGTGTCTGGCACCTAGGAAGCTCCCAGTAAATGCCAGCTCTGTGTATACATCAGAGTGCCATGTCTAAATGAATCACTTTGTCTATTAAGGTTCTTTTGTGGTTCCGTATGAATTTTAGAATTATTTTCTCTAGTTCATTGAAAAATGTTGGTTTCTTGATAGGGATTGCACTGAATCTATAAATTGCTTTGAACAGGGTGGCCATTTTGGCTATATTAATTCTTGCTATCCATGCATGGGGTAGATTGCCATTTATTTGTGTCTTCTTTAATTTCTCTCATCAGCATCTTATACTTTTCAGAGTACAGATCTTTCACCTTCATGGTTAAGTTTATTCCTCAGTATTTAATTCTTTTTGAGGCAGTTATAAATGGAATTGTTTTCCTGATCTTTCTGCTAGTTTGTTGTTAATGAAACAGAATTCTGTGTATTAATTTTGTATCTTGCAACTTTGCTGAATCCAGTTATTAATTCTAATAGAATTTTGGTGTTTTAGAGTTTTAGAGTTTCTATATATAGTATCATGTCATCTGCAAATAGTCACAGTTTTACTTCTTCCTTACCAATTTGGGTGCATTTTATCCCTTTATCTTGTCTGACTGCCATGGCTAGGACCTCCAGGACTGTGCTGAATAAAAGTGATGAGAGTGGACATCTTTGTCTTTTCCTGATCTTAGAGGAAGAGCTTTCAGCTTTTTGCTATTGAGTATGATGTTAGCTGTAGCTTTGTCCTATATTATGTTGAGGCATTTTTCCTCTATACCCATTTGTTGAGAGTTTTTATCATGAATGGTTGTTGAATTTTGTCAAACGCTTTCTCGACGTCTATTGAGATGATCATATTTTTTTATCCTTTTGTTAATGGTGATCACCTTGATTGATTTACAAATATTGTACCATCCTTGCATCCCTGGAAGAAATTCTTCTTGGTCATGATGGATGATCCTTTGAATATATTTTTGAATTCAGTTTGCTAATATTTTCTGAGGAATTTTGCATCTATGTTCATCAGGCATATTAGTCTGAAATTTTCTTTTTTTGTGGTGTTTCTGGTTTGGGTGTTAGAGTGATGCTGGCCTCATAGAATGAGTTTGCAAGTATTCCCCCCTCTTCTACTTTTTGGAATACTTTAAGAATGATCAGTAAAATCTCTTCAGTAAATATTTAGTAGAATTCAGCTGTGAAGCCAACTGGTCCTGGAATTTTGTTTGCTGGGAGTTTTTTTACTTCAAGTTCAATTTCATTACTAGTAATTGGTCTGTTCATATTTTCTGCTTCTCCTGAGTTAGTCTTGGAAGATTATGCTTTTCTAGGAATTTGCCCATTTCTTCTAGGTTTTATGGGCACATAATTTTTCATAGAATTCTCTAATTTTTTGTATTTCTGTGGTGACTTTTGTGACTATTCTTTTTTTGTTCTGATTTTGTTTATTTGTGTCCTCCCTCTTTTTTTATTGATACACCTAGCTAGATAGCTAGAGGTTTGTCTATTTTGTTTATCTTCTCAGAGAACCAGCTCTTGGTTTCATTGATTTTTCTATTGTATTCTTCTTTATTTTATTTCTGCTCTGATCTTTATTATGTCTCTCCTCCTACTGACTTTGGGTCTCATTTGTTCCTTTTTCCTAGTTTATTTAGTTGTGAGTTTAGACTATTTATTTGGGATTGCACTTGTTTCTTGAGGTAGGCCTGGATTGCTATGTACTTCCCTCTTAGAACCACTTTTATGGTGTCTCATAAATTTTGAACTGTTGTATTTTTGTTTTCATTTGTCTCCATGTATTGCTTGATTTCTTCTTTGATATGTTCATTGATCCATTGATTATTTAGAAGCATGTTGTTTAGCCTCTATGTTTTTGTGGGCTTTTTTGTTTTCTTCATGTAATTTATTTCTAGTTTCATATCATTGTGATCTGAAAAGATGCTTGATACAATTTCAATCTTTTTAAATTTATTGAGGCTCTTTCTGTGTCCTAATATGTGATCTATTTAGGAAAACATTCCATGTGCACTTGAGAAAAATATGTATCCTGCTGTTTTTGGGTGGAATGTTCTGTAGTTAAGTCCATCTGATCTACTGTGTTGTTCAGTGTCTCTGTTTCTTTATTTTCTGTCTGGATGATCTGTCTCTTGATATAAAAGGGCTGTTAAATCTCCAAATATGATTGAGTTGCAGTCTGTTTCTCCCTTTAGTTCTCTGAGTATTTGTTTTACACATTTAGGTACTCCTATGTTGGGTGCACAGATATTTAAAATGGTTATATTCTCTTGTTGGACTGACCCCTTTATCATTATGTAATGTCCTTCTTTGTCTCTTGTTACTTCCTTTGTTTTGAAATCTGTTTTGTCTAAGTACTGCTACTCCTGCTTTTTTCTCCCTATTTTTTTGCATAGAATATCTATCCTTTCACTTTTAGTCTGTAAATGTCTTGAGTTCTGAAATGAGTCTCATGTAGGCAGCATATAGATGGGTCTTGTTTCTTTATCTGTTCTGCCTCCCTATGTTTTTTGATTGACACATTCAGTCCATTTACATTTAAGGTATTTATTGATAAATATGTACTTATCACCATTTTCTGGTTGTTTTGTAGTCCTGTTTGATTTTTTTCTTCCTCTCTTATATTCTTCTCTTGTTATTTGATTTTCTTTTTTAGTGCTGTGATTAGATTTCTTTTTTTTTTTTGTACCTATTACAAGCTTTAGGCTTGTGCTTACCATAAGGTTCATTATTAGTTCACAAATACATAACAGTCTACTTTCATCACTCTATTTTGAACACAGACTAAAAGTACTTCTTATTTCTTTTTCTTCTTCCACCTGCACATTTTATGTATTAAATGTCATAATCTTTGTGTTTTGTGTATCTCTTGACTGATTTTGTGTTTAGTTGCTTTTACTACTTCTTTATCTTTTCTATAAACTTGATACTTGCTTAGTTAATAACTGGTCTACTACCTTTACTGTGAGTTTATTTTCATTGATGAAAAATATTTAGGCTTAAGAACATTTCCATCTTACAGAAGTCCCTTTAACATAACTTGTAAGGCTGTTATAGTGGTGGTGAGTTCTTTTAACTTTTGTTTATCTGGGAAAAAATTTTTTTTATTAAGGTATCATTGATATACAATCACATTAGCAACATTGTGGTTACTACATTCCCCCCATTATCAAGTCCCCACCACACACCCTATTACAGTCATTGTCCACCAGCATAGTAAGATGCTATAGAGTCACTACTTGTCTTCTCTGTGCTGTACAGATTTCCTCATGCCCCAACTACATTATGTGTGCTACTCATAACACCCCTTAATCTCCTTCTCCTTCTATTCCCTCCCACCCTCCCTAGTCCCTTTCCCTTTGGTAACTTTTAGTCCATTCTTGGGTTCTGTGAGTCTGCTGCTATTCTGTTCCTTCCGTTTTTTTCTTTGTTCTTATACTCCACAGATGAGTGAAATAATTTGGTACTTGGCTTTCTCCGCCTGGCTTATTTCCCTGGTGATAATACCCTCTAGTTCCATCTAGGTTGTTCCAAATGGTAGGATGTGTTTTCTTCTTATGGCTGAATAATATTCCATTGTATATATATATATATATATATACCACATCTTCTTTATCCATTCATCTACTGATGGACACTTAGGTTGCTTCCATATCTTGGCTATAGTAAATAATGCTGTGATAAACATAGGGGTGCATAGGTCTTTTTGAATCTAAGATCCTGTATTATTAGAGTAAATTCATAGGAGTGGAATTTCTGGGTCAAATGGTATTTCCATTTTTAGTTTTTTGAGGAACCTCCATACTGCCTCCCACAATTGTTAAACTAATTTACATTCCCAACAGCAGTGTATGAGGGTTCCCCTTTCTCCACATTTTCGCCAACATTTGTTGTTGTTTGTGTTTTGGATGGTGGCCATCCTAACTGGTGTGAGGTGATATCTCAGTGTGGTTTTAATCTTTATTTCTCTGATGATTAGCAGTGTGGAGCATCTTTTCATGTGCCTGTTGGCCATCTGAATTTCTTCTTTGAAGAATTGTTTGTTCATATCCTCCACCAATTTTTTAATCAGGTTGTTTGTTTTTGTTTGTTGAGGCACGTGAGTTCTTTATATATTTTGGATGTCAACACCTTTTCAGATATGTCATTTATGAATATATTCTCCCACACTGTAGGATGTCTTTTTGTTCTACTGATGGTGTCCTTTGCTGTACAGAAGTTTTTCAGCTTGATATAGTCCCACTTGTTCATTTTTGCTTTTGTTTCCCTTGCCCAGGGAGATATATTCATGAAAAAGTTGCTCATGTTTATATTCAAGAGAGTTTTGCCTATGTTTTCTTCTAAGAGTTTTATGGTTTCATGGCTTACATTCAGGTACTTGATCCATTTCGAGTTTACTTTTGTGTATGGAGTTAGATAGTAGTCCAGTTTCATTCTCTTACATGTAGCTTTCCAGTTTTTCCAACACCAGCTGTTGAAGAGGCTGTCATTTCCCCATTGTATGTCCATGGCTCCTTTATCATATATTAATTGACCACATATGCTTGGATTAATATCTGGACTCTCATTTCTGTTCCACTGGTCTGTGGGTCTGTCCTTGTGCCAATACAAAATTGTCTTGACCACTGTGGCTTTGTAGTAGAGCCTGCAGTTGGGACATGTAATTCCCCCTGCTTTATTCTACCTTCTCAGGATTGCTTTGGCTATTCAGGGTCTTTTGTGGTTCCATATAAATTTTAGAATTATTTGTTCCAGTTCATTGAAGAATGCTGTTGGTATTTTGATAGGGATTGCATTGAATCTGTAGATTGCTTTAGGCAGGATGGCCATTTTGACAATATTATTTCTTCCTACCCAGGAGCATGGGATAAATCTCCATTTATTAGTTGCCTCTTTAATTTCTTTCAATAGTGTCTTCTAGTTTTCAAGGTATAGGTCTTTCACTTCCTTGGTTAGGTTTATTCCTAGGTATTTTATTCTTTTTGATGCAAGTGTGAATGGAATTGTTTTCCTGATGTCTCTTTCTGCTAGTTCATTGTTAGTATATAGGAATGCCACAGATTTCTGCATATTAATTTTGTATCCTGAAACTTTGCTGAATTCAGATATTAGATCTAGTAGTTTTGGAGTGGATTCTTTAGGGTTTTTATGTACAATATCATGTCATCTGCAAACAGGGACAGTTTAACTTCTTCCTTGCTAATTTGGATGCCTTCTTTTTCTTCATGTTGTCTGATTGCTGTGGCTAGGATCGCCAGTAATATGTTGAATAAACGTGGGGAGAGTGGACATCCTTGTCTTCTTCCCGATCTAAAAGGAAAAGCTTTCAGCTTTTCACTGTTTAGTATGATGTTGGCTGTGGGTTTGTCATATATGGCCTTTATTATGTTGAGGTACTTGCCCTCTATATCCATTTTGTTGAGGGTTTTTACCATGAATAGATGTTGAATTTTGTCAAACGCTTTTTCAGCATATACGGAGATGATCATGTAACTTTTGTCCTTCTTTTTATTAATATAGTGGTTGATGTTGATGGATTTTCATATATCGCACCATCTTGCATCTCTGGGATGAATCCCACTTAATCATGATGTATGATCCTCTTGATGTATTTTTTAATTCGGTTTGCTAATATTTTGTTGAGTATTTTTGCATCTATGTTCATCAGGGATATTGGCCTGTAGTTTTCCTTTTTTGTGGTGTCTTTGCCTGATTTTCGTATTAGAGTGATGCTGGCTTCATAGAATGAGTTTGGAAGTATTCCCTCCTCTTCTGTTTTTCGCAAAACTTTAAGGAGAATGGGTATTATATTTCTCTCAATATCTGATAAAATTCAGCAGAGAAGCCACCTGGTATGGAGGTTTTGTTCTTTGGTAGTTTTTTTATTACTAATTCAATTTCATTGCTAGTAACTGGTCTGTTTAGATTTTATGTTTCTTCCTGGGTCAGCCTTGGAAGGTTGTATTTTTCTAGAAAGTTGTCCATTTCTTCTAGGTTATCCAGTTTGTTAGCATATAATTTTTCATAGTATTCTCTAGTAATTGTTTGTATTTCTGTGGTGTCCATAGTGATTTTTCCTTTCTAATTTCTGATTCTGTTTATGTGTGTAGATTCTCTTTTTTTCTTGATAAGTCTGAATAGGGGTTTATTTATTTTGTTATTTTTTCAAAGAACCATCTCTTGGTTTCATTAATTTTTTTTATTGTTTTATTCTTCTCAATTTTATTTATTTCTTCTCTGATCTTTATTATGTCCCTCCTTCTGCTGACTTTGGGCCTCATTTGTTCTTCTTTTTCCAGTTTCAATAATTGTGAATTTAGTCTATTCATTTGGGAATGTTCTTCCTTCTTTAAATAGGCCTGGATTGCTATATACTTTCCTCTTAGAACTGCCTTTGCTGAGTCCCACAGAAGTTGGGGCTTTGTGCTGTTGTTTTCATTTTTCTGCATATTTTGCTTGATCTCTATTTTAGTTTGGTCATTGATCCGTTGATTATTTAGGAATTAAGCCTCCATTTATTATTTAGGAATTAAGGTTTTTGGTTTTCTTTGTACACTTTATTTCTAGTTTCATAGTTTCATACCTTTGTGATCTGAGAAGTTGGTTGGCACACTTTCAATCTTTTTGAATTTGCTGAGGCTCTTTTTTGTGGCTAGTATGTTGTCTATTCTGGAAAATGTTACATGTGCACTTGAGAAGAATGTGTATCCTGCTGCTTTTGGGTAGAATGTCCTATAGATGTCTGTTAGGTCCATGTGTTCTAGTGTGTTGTTCAGTGCCCCTTTGTCCTTACTTATTTTCTGTCTGGTTGATCTGTCCTTTGGAGTGAGTGGCGTGTTGAAGTCTCCTAAAATGAATGCATTGCTGTCTATTTCCCCCTTTAATTCTGTTAGTATTTGTTTCACATATTTTGGTGCTTCTGTGTTTGGTGCATTGATATTTAAAATGGTTATATCCTCTTGTTGGACTGACCCCTTTATCATTATGTAATGTCCTTCTTTATCTCTTATTACTTTCTTCGTTTTGAAGTGTATTTTGTTTGATACAAGTACTGCAACACCTGCTTTTTTCTCCCTGTTAGTTGCATGAGATATCTTTTTCCATCCCTTCACTTTTAGTCTGTGTTTTTCTTTGGGTTTGCAGTGAGTCTCTTGAAGACAGCATATAGATGGGTCTTGCTTTTTTTATCCATTCTATTACTCTGTGTCTTTTGATTGGTGCATTCATACCATTTACATTTAGGGTGATTATCAATAGATATGTACTTATTGCCATTGCAGGCTTTGGATTAGGGGTTACCAAAGGTTCAAGGGCAGCTTATTTACTATCTAACAGTCTAACTTAACTCACTTATTATGCTGTTATAAACACAGTCTGATAATTCTTTATTTCTCTCTCTTCTTTTTCTTCCTTCTCCACTCTTTATATGTTAGGTGTCTTATTCTGTATTCTTTGTGTATCCCTTGACTAACTTTGTGGATAGCTGATTTAATTTGGCATTTGGTTAGTATTTAGTTGGTCTACTTCTTTTGCTGTGGTTTTATTTTCTCTGGTGTCACTATTTAGCCTTAGGAACACTTCCATCTAGAGCAGTCCCTTTAAAATTCACTGTAGGGTTGGTTTGTGGAAGGTAAATTCCCTCAACTTTTGCTTATAGAGGAATTGTTTAATCCCCACTTCAAGTTTAAAGGAAAATCTTGCTGGATACAGTATTTTTTTTTTGAGGCCCTTCTGTTTCATGGCATTGAATATATCATGCCATTCCTTTCTGGCCTGTAAGGTTTCTGTTGAGAAGTCTGATGATAGCCTGATGGGTTTTCCTTTGTAGGTGATCTTTTTTCTCTCTCTGGCTGCTTTTTATACTCTGTCCTTGTCTTTGATCTTTGTCATTTTAATTATTATATGTCTTGGTTTTGTCCCCCTTGGGTCCCTTGTGTTGGGAGATCTGTGTACTTCCATGGCCTGAGAGACTGTTTCCTTCCCCAAATTGGGGAAGTTTTCAGCAATTATTTCTTCAAAGACACTTTCTGTCCCTTTTTCTCTGTCCTCTTCCTCTGGTACACCTATAATGCAATTATTGTTCCATTTGAATTGGTCATAGAGGTTATCTTAATATTCTTTCATTCCTAGAGATCCTTTTCTCTCTCTCTGACTCAGCTTCTCTGTATTCCTGTTCTCTGGTTTCTATTCCATTCACTGTTTCCTCTACCTCACCTAATCTGCTTTTAAATCCTTCTATTGTCTGTTTCATTTCTTTTATCTCGCTCCTGAATTCATCCCTTAGCTCTTGAATATTTTTCTGCAGCTCCATTAGCATGCCTATGACTTTTATTTTGAATTCTTTTTTAGGAAGATTGGTTATTTCAGTATTACCGAGCCCCCTTTCTGGTGTTTGAGGGATTTTGGATTGAACAAGGTTGTTCTGCCTTTTCATAGTCCTGGAGCAATGGGAGTGGTCGTCGGCGAGTGGTGGCGCATGTTTCAGCTGGGAGGACAAAATCCCTTCCTGATTGCTGGTCCCCATGCTTGTCTCCACTGTCTGTCTAGTTATCCATGCACAGGGTATAGCCTCTGGGTTAATCCCTTTATCTGTCATGGGTGGTGCAGCCCTCAGGATGGCCTAGGGTGCTGGCAGGGTTCGCAGGTGAGTGGCGCAGGTTCTGTCATGAGAACAAAGCCCTTTCATGCCTCCCGGTTTCAGTGCCTGTCTCCGCTGTCTGTACTGGTCAACCACACATAGGGAGCATCCTCTGGTTCTGGGATGGTTAGCCGCGTGCAGGGAGAACCTCTGCATTAAACTGTGTAGTTTCTGTAAGTGGGGCTGCCCTCTGGCTTGTCTGTAGCAATGGCGGCGACAACCGGTTGTGCATCGCTGCTGGCGGGGAGGACGGAGCGAGAGGCTGCTTATCACCATGAGTGGTCTCGGGGCTGCACTGGCAACCAGAGGGATAGGGCACCTGAAGCTCCTGAAAGTTCCCAGCCTGCTGGGCTGAGTGTGCCAGTATGATTTTGTCCACCTATTACTCCCCCTAAACCCTTGCCTCTTTAGCCATCCTCTGACTGTTTAGAGGTCCTTTAAGGTGCCTGCTTTTCTTTTGTCCCAGGGCAGCAGGTTGTGGGAACCTGTTCACAGTTTTTGTCTCCGATTTTGCTTTTCAGCTCCTCTAATCTCCAGAGCACCATGCAATGTGGGTTTGTGCTCCCGAGGCAGATTACTATGGCTGGGTATTTAGCAGTCCTGTGCTTCCACTCCTTCCCTGCTCTGATTCTTTTCCTCCTGTTGGTGAGCTGGGGTGAGGGGAGTGCTCAGGTCCTGCCAGGTCGCAGCTTTTTATCTTACCTTTTTCCATGAGATGTTGACTTCTCCCAGATGTAGACTGGCTGTTGTACTGTTACTTCTGGTCACTCTTTTAGGAATAGTTGTATTTGCTGTATTTTCAAAATATATGTGGTTTTGGGAGGAGATTTCTGCGACACTTCTCACACCATCATCTTTTAGCTTCTCTCTGTCTATCTGGGAAACTTTTAGCCTCTCCTTAAATTCTGAACGATACTCTTTTTGGGTAGAGACTTCCTGGTTGAAGGTCCTTTTGTTTCAATACATTAAAATTTCATGTCACTCCCTCTGGCCTATGAAGTTTCTGCTGAGAAGTCTGATGATAGCCTGATGGGGTTTGCCTTATAAGTTTTTCTCTCTAGCTGCTTTCAGTACCCTCTCTTTTTCCTTAATCTGTTTTATTTTAATGCATATTGGTTGTCTTGGTGTTGTCTTTCTGGGGTTCCTTTTGTAGGGGCACTTTGCACTTCCAGGACCTAGGTATTTATTTCCTTCCCCAGATTGGGGAAGTTTTCAACAATTATTTCTTCAAAGAGACTTTCTACTCCTTTGTCTCTCTTCTCCTTCTGTTATCCTTATTATGCAAATATTGTTTTGTTTGGAATTGTTACACAGTTCTCTTAACAACCTCTTATTTTTAGAAATTCTTTTTTTTCTCTGTTTCTCAGTTTCATTGTTTTCCTGTTCTCCAATTTCCATCTCATTAATTTTCTCCTCTGTTTGCATTGACCTATTATTTATTCCTTCCATTGTATTTTCATTTGTGATACTGTATTCTTCAGCTCTGAATGGCTTTTTCGCAACTTTTCTATCTCTTTGATGAAGTCCTTCCTGAGACTGTCAATACTTTTCCACAGATCAGTGAGCATATATATGACTGCTACTTTGAAATCTAATCAAGAAGATTGTAGATCTCCATTTCATTTAGTCCTCTTTCTGGTTATTTCTGTACTTTTGTTGGCACATCTTCCTCTGCCTCTTCATTTTTTCTGGGTTTCTCTGTTTCTTCCTTTGTATTAGACAGATATGCTGTGCTTCCTGATGTAAAGAGTAATGGCTTTATGAAGAAGATGTCCTGTGGTGCCCAGAAACTCAAGATTCAGTTCTCACCTGGTTCCTGGTTCCTATTTGTGGTAGAGCTGCAGTTCCTTTTGGGGTGTGGGTGGGGCTGCCTTTCTGCCATCTGACAGCAGTGGCTAATCTGTCAGCAGAGGCCTTTTGTGATTGTGCAGGGAAACCTCTGCTGGGATCACTGTGGGCAGAGCTGCCCTTTGCCTGCCCTGTAGTAATGTCAGCTAACAGGGTGGGTAGCGCGGGTGCTCAGGGGAGGGCAGCATGGGGCTAGGCCACCAGCAAGGAGGAAGAAGCTTTTGGAGCTGGCTCCTGTAAGTTCCTTCCCAGATGGGCTGAGAGAGGGCTGGAAAAGCTGGGAAGGTGCCCCTCCACCTTCCAGGTAACATAGTCTTCCTCTGCCTTCTAGGCAGCAAAATCTAACCTGTGCTGGGCTGAGTGGGCCAGGTGGGGCAGGTCCACAGTGTAGTGCCTTGGGGCTGAGCCACCAGCAAAAGTGATGGCGCATTTGGGGCTGGCTTGCATGTCCAGCTGGGCTGACAGAGGGCTGGGGAATTGTCCTTTTACCTGCGGAGAGAGCTCTGTTCAACCCCTACCCATCTGGCACCCTTCCTGCTGCTGGTAAATATTTCAAACTGTCACTTGCCTTTTGTCTCAACAGGATGGAGTATGCCTGTCCTCCACAAACAGCAGGAATCTCAGCCTCTCAGAGTGCTCTAACTCTCCCCGGTGTTCAGCCCTGTTAATTACCAAAGCCCAGGGTAATGTGGACTTGTGTTGCCAGAGCAGATCTCCAGGGCCAGGTGTGCAGAGTTCCTGAGTGCCTATCCCCTCCCCACTCTGTTCCTCTCCCTCCCACTTGTGAGCTGAGATGGGGGAAAGGTCTTGGGTTGCACTGGGTTATGGCTCTGCCACTTTACCCTTCTGTTTGTGGTCTTCTCTTCTTTAGGTGTAGATGGTCTGTTCTGCCGTATTCAGGTCATTTTCAGGGTTAGTTGTATTTGCTATAGTTTGTATTTTCTCTTTGGTATAATATACAAATACCTTGGTGTACGTGTGGAAGGAGGTCTCCACCTTGACTTCCTATTCCACCTTCTTTTTGGCCAGAAGTTCCCAGTTTAGAATATTTTTGAAGTTTGAATTAAGTCAATAATTTATCTTATTCTGCATGATGCCAGATTTTCTTTGCAAAATTTGGATAGTTTAGTCCTTATCTTCAATATCTTATTAACTCTGGATGGCACCTTATAACTTTTAGCTAGAGAGGAATTTTTAAAATATGTCTTTTATCATCTGAATTCATGAGCTTATTTTCTATTTTTAACTATCTGAAGTAATATTTGAAAATGCAATTACAATATGTAAACATGTTACATTATATATTATATTTAACTTTGTTCTGTGTTGTTGAATCTTCCATCACTGGAAAATAGGCCAGAAAAGCAACTTTTAAAAGAGTATGAAATGTTTTATAAGGATTTTAACTGATAATCTCCTTTCACTAGTGACAGTTTGGCTTCAAGAGAATTTCTTGGGAAATAACCAATTCAGTAAAGTGAGCCTCTTTTTTGTTAAAATACCTAGAAATATTGAGAAACTATAAAATGAATTTAAACAAATGAAAAAAAAAAAGATGATTGTTATATGCTAGGAGGAACAAGGAAAACCAACATCCAAGGAGAAATCAGTAGTTAGTCCCAGGAATTAGTAACCCAAGAATCATAGGTTGGGGTTAATACTCAAACAGGACAAGGGGTCATGACCTCCAGCCTTTCTAGGCAGAGGCTGAAACAGAACTCCTGGCATAAAGGCTGCTTCATCTGTTCAGTGAATGAAGGGAACTGGAAAAACACCTCCTATTTGGAAAAAGCAGCAGCCAGATAGTTTTTTTACTAAACATCAGGGACTGAAGCTGGAATGAAACAGAAAGCTTTGTGAAATTTTTATCTAAGCGTGTGTTACACAGGAGGGGAATTTGAATTAAACAGTGTGGTGCAGGTGAGACATTCTCATAAAAACAGTCCTAAAACACATGACACCACTGAGATCCTGGCAGAAGCTTGTGTGAAATTGCATACTCTACCAGCCAGCACAGATGCAGTAACAGGAGAGACAAAACAGACTTCCAAGAAGGCCTCTTTCTCACATACACAAACAAATTCAAAAGCAAATGAGCAAATTAATAACCCCATGATAGTCAGCAAGGAGAACAAATGGAAAGCAGTAAAACAAAACAAAAAAGGAATTGGGATACAAAATCAAAGGCAGTGAGAACAATATGAAAGATACCATAAGTACATTTAACATAATTAAATAAGTAGAAGAGTGGATTGAAACTATCTTAAAGGAAAACATAAGAAACACAAATGTTTGAAAAATAGAATTTCAAGACATGATATACAGAATTTAAATTAATATCTCAATAGATATGTTAAACAGCAACTTAAAATAAAGAATTAATGAACTGCAAGACAAATCAACAGAAATCTCTCAGCATGTAGCACTGACAGATAAAAGATGTAAATCACAAGACAAATTAAGAGACAAGGAGAAAAGACTGAACATGTCAAATATTTATAGATGTTCCAAAAGATAGAGAAAGGAATGTGGGGGAGATACAGTTTGAGGAATTAATGGCAGAAGTGTTACAGAATTGAGGAAAGGCTCAAGTCCTCAAATTTAATTAACAGAACTCATCTATGGACTGACTTAGGAAACAGAACAAACCTCTGTCTTTGAGGCCTCTGCAGATAGACTAGGTTAGGGTAATCAACAACCACAACTGTGACAGGCTGAACATAGACTAATTGGAGATGAAAGAATAAATAAAAAAGCAAAAATTAATAAAGTGGAAAGTTGAAAAACAAGAGTATTGAATTGATATATTCAAAAGCTAGAAATAAGATCATAGGAGTAGAATTTCTAACACATTACTGTTTGTATTTTTAGGAAAATAATTTTGAAATTGTATTAAATGAATAATTTTTTAATTGATCTTAATATAATGAGAAAACTAATTTCAAATTGGACCCTATAGAAATTTGAAATAATCAAAGAATTGCTTTTAAGTAGTCTCTGGGCTCTAAGTAGGCAAATTCTTTCAAATCGTAAAGAACATATTGCAGTATGGAATGTATAAAAAGATGAAAATCTACTCAATTTACGAAATGAAACTAACCTATCTTACGGTAATAAACCTAAATAAATAAATAAATGTATCCTAATATATATTTTTTACAAGGAATAAAAATATGTTTAAAGTACTTGTTAGTCAAATCGTAAAGAGTAATAGAATAACCCAAAATGATTAAAGAAGGATAATTTCAGGAGTGTAATACTGAGTCAATATCAATATCCTGATAGCAAAAGAATATCCAGTTATAAAACTCAAAATGCCAAAATAACATTTGGTATTGTTAAGCACACATTCAAGATGAAATAATAGCCACAACAAACATCAACAATAACAACAGTATAATCTTAGTATTCTGGGAATACAAACATCTTTTTACCATATTCATTTATTCATTCCTTCAGTAATTAAATATTTATTAAATGTCTACACTGCTCCAGCTATTTGCTTAATAAAAGGCCCACTGCCAGCATTGTAGTAAATAAGGAGACTAGCTTAGAATAGGCAGATAACTAGCCACCGTGTGTCCAATCTCCACCTCTTCATCTGCGATAAATACTGCTAAAAGCCTAGATATGACTCAGAGCTCCTCTCGACATGGCTTTCAGGGCAACCAGCAGCTACTCCCACTGGGCTGGACCTGGCGTGCCAGATAAGGTCTCCTCCTGACCTCTCCTGGAGCCGCTCCCGCCGGAATCCAAGGCTGGCTCCCCCATTAGTTAGCATTACCCTTGACCATCAATGCCGTAGGCTGTATTGAGACAAGTAAGTGAATAAGGGATACAAAATGGAGACTGCCTCTTTTCATAATTAGAGAATTTTCACCATTTTAGGGTGTTGTCTTAAAGGGAGAATTGTGTGAAGAGGTGGAGCTCATGAGTGTGTGTGGTGTCATGGTTTGTGTGGATGGTTAAGGAAGTTGTGATCATGGGTTTTGTTTGTGCTTTGAAAGAGGAGCTTAGTTCATCTGTGAATGTGAAAGAGTAGAGCAGTGGGATCTTAGATTAGGGTGGAGAATGTCTGAAATAGTAATGGAGCAGAATGGAAGAGATGCAGAGTACTAGATCAGTTTTGGAGACACAAATGGAATTTGTAAATCAAATGTTTATAATTAAAATTAAATAAGACAATAAAAATAAAATACTTAACACTTAGCTGGACTGTAGACAAGGCTCTCTTTTACTTACCTTCTATCTATCTATCTGTCTATCTTATCTATCTATCATCTATCATCTATCTATATGTCTACCATCATCTGCTAGCCCCCAACAAATCTACCTTACTACTACTATAATGACATGTAGAGCATGACTTCAGAGACTTAGAAGAAATCTGCAGACATTTTTGTTAAGTGCCTTGAATTTCACCAGTGAGTGAATTTCACCAATGAATTTCTTTACTTCATTATCTTCATGTACTACAGTTTATGTTTTAAACATCTGTTTATGTCTCTGGACTGGCCTATGGTTTTTAGAGTAGGGGGTGTCAATTAATCCTATTTTTAATTCCCAGACTATTGACTGGAAAACTCTAGGAGTCATTAAGAACATGTGGACTGGATT
The DNA here is from genome assembly GCA_032199065.1 of Smutsia gigantea. Classification (NCBI taxonomy): domain Eukaryota; kingdom Metazoa; phylum Chordata; class Mammalia; order Pholidota; family Manidae; genus Smutsia; species Smutsia gigantea. Next base: position 133,524 of record JAVSCE010018753.1, read on the forward strand.
GTTTGTATCACAACAGGAACTAAAACCATGGCCTATTAGTGTATTTCCTTAAGTGTGGCATGCTTCCCACAGGATGCATGTTAGGTAATTTCATGTACTTTATAGACACGATGTTCAATAACATCATCTCACATAGTGAGAAAGTGTATTCCCTTTCCTTTTTAATTTTTTTTTCCATCTATTTGGTTATGAAGAAAAGTATCTGCTTAAGTAATGCATGCTATTAATACCCAGTACTTAATTGTTAATGAGACATTTAAGCAAAAAGAGAACACTTCTTAGGGCCAGAGATTTCAAAGAGTTACTGTACGTCAGTAGAATTTAATACAAATGTTTTCTTTTCAGCATTTGTATTTTATCCAATGAAACATACAACAAAGAGCAAATTTCTCATGTGTCTACCATTGGGATAAAGAGGGAAATTTAATTGTTAATACTTGTCATTTTCATGAAAGATTTTTTTCTTTGAATGATTTTCCAAATATGCCAGGGCTCCTTGTGCAGAGATAACCCTGTCCTTTGCCCTGTGCAGAAGTCGGTTCCCATCACCAGGATTACCTGGATGTATCTCTATCTTGCTTTGGATTCTCTGTCTTCATTGATTTTATGTTTTCATTCTGTTTGTTCTTGTTCTTTTTTCTAATTTTTTGTCCTTTTCTTTACATTTTTCTCAAACTGACCACAGGGTAAACTTTAATGATTATTTTTTATTACAATTTATTTTGTATCATTAATCTACAATTACATGTGCAATATTATGGTTATTAAACTACCCCTTCATCAGGTCCCCCCCACCAACCCCATTATAGTCACTGTCCATCAGCATAGTGAGATGCTATAGAATCACTACTTGTCTTCTCTGAGTTGTACAGCCCTCCCCGTGCCCCCCCAACATTACATCTGCTACTCGTAATGCCCCCTTTTCCCCCTTATCCCTCCCTTCCCAACCATCTTCCCCAGTCCCTTTCCCTTTGGTAACTATTAGTCCGTTCTTGGGTTCTGTGAGTCTGCTGCTGTTCTGTTCCTTCAGTTTTTTTCTTTGTTCATACTCCACATATGAGTGAAATCATTTGATACTTGTCTTTTTAGGCTTGGCTTATTTCACTGAGCATAATACCCTCTAGCTCCATCCATGTTGTTGCAAATGGTAGGATTTGTTTTCTTCTTATGGCTGAATAATATTCCATTGTGTATATATACCACATCTTCTTTATCCATTCATCTACTGATGGACACTTAGGTTGCTTTCATTTCTTGGCTATTGTAAATAGTGCTACAATAAACATAGGGGTGCATCTGTCATTTTCAAATTGGGCTGCTGTATTCTTAGGGTAAATTCCTAGGAGTGGAATTCCTGGGTCAAATGGTATTTCTATTTTGAGTTTTTTGAGGAACTTCCATACTGCTTTCCACAATGGTTGAACTAATTTGCAGTCCCACCAGCAGTGTAGGAAGGTTCCCTTTTCTCCACATCCTCGCCAACATTTGTTGTTGCTTGTGTTTTGGATGTTGGTGTGAGGTGGTATCTCATTGTGGTTTTAATTTGCATTTCTCTGATGATTAGCGATGTGGAGCATCTTTTCATGTGCCTGTTGACCATCTGAATTTCTTCTTTGGAGAAGTGTCTATTCATGTCCTCTGCCCATTTCTTATTTGGATTATTTGCTTTTTCTTTGTTAAGGTGCATGAGTTATTTATATATTTTGGATGTCAACCCCTTATCGGATACATCATTTATGAATATATTCTCCCATACTGTAGGATGTCTTTTTGTTCTACTGATGGTGTCCTTTGCTGTACAGAAGGTTTCAGCTTGATATAGTCCCACTTGTTCATTTTTGCTTTTGTTTCCCTTACCCAGGGGGATATGTTCATGAAGAAGTCGCTCATGTTTATGTCCAAGAGATTTTTGCCTATGTTTTTTTCTAAGAGTTTTATGGTTTCATGACTTACATTCAGGTCTTTGATCCATTTTGAGTTTACTTTTGTGTATGGGCTTACACACTAGTCCAGTTTCATTCTCTTACTTGTAGCTGTCCAGTTTATCCAACACCAGCTGCTGAAGAGGCTGTCATCTCCCCATTGTATATCCAAGGCTCCTTTATCAAATATTAATTGAGTGTATATGTTTGGGTTAATGTTTGGATTTTCTATTCTGTTCCACTGGTCTGTGGGTCTGTTTTTGTGCCAATACCAAATTGTCTTGATTACTGTGGCTTTGTAGTAGAGCTTGACGTCAGGGAGCGTGATTCCCCCTGTTTTATTCCTCCTTCTCAGGATTGCTTTGGCTATTCGGGGTCTTTTGTGGTTCCATATGAATTTTAGAATTATTTGTTCCAGTTCATTGAAGAAAGCTGTTGCTGGTTTGATAGGGATTGCGTTGAATCTGTAGATTGCGTTAGGTAGTATAGCCATTTTGACAATATTGATTCTTCCTAGCCAAGAGCATGGGATGCATTTCCATTTGTTAGTGTCCTCTTTAATTTCTCTTAGGAGTGTCTTGTAGTTTTCAGAGTACAGGTCATTCACTTCCTTTGTTAGGTTTATTCCTAGGTATTTTATTCTTTTTGATGCAATTGTGAATGGAATTGTTTTTCTGATTTCTCTTTCTGTTAGTTCATCATTAGTGTATAGGAGAGCAACAGATTTCTGTGTGTTAATTTTGTATCCTGCAACTTTGCTGAATTCAGATATTAGTTCTAGTAGTTTTGGAGTGTAGTCTTTAGGGTTTTTTATGTACAGTATCATGTCATCTGTAAATAGTGACAATTTGACTTCTTCTTTACCAATCTGGATGCCTTATATGTCTTTGTTTTGTCTGATTGCCATGGCTAGGACCTCCAGTGCTATGTTGAATAACAGTGGACAGAGTGGGCATCCCTGTCTTGTTCCCGATTTTAGATGAAAGCTTTCAGCTTCTCGCTGTTAAGTATGATGTTAGCTGTGGGTTTGTCATATATGGCCTTCATGATGTTGAGGTTCTTGCCCTCTATACCCATTTTCTTGAGAGTTTTAATCAGGAATGGATGCTGAATTTTGTCAAATTCTTTTTCAGCATCTATGGAGATGATCATGTGGTTTTTGTTCTTCTTTTTGTTGATGTGGTGGATGATGTTGATGGATTTTCGAATGTTGTACCAAACTTGCATCCCTGAAATGAATCCCACTTGATCATGGTGTATGAATCTCTTGATGTATTTTTGAATTCGGTTTGCTAATATTTTGTTGAGTATTTTTGCATCTATGTTCATCAGGGATATTGGTCTGTAATATTCTTTTTTGGTGAGGTCTTTGCCAGGTTTTGGTATTAGAGTGATACTGGCTTCATAGAATGAGTTTGGAAGTATTCCCTCCTCTTCCACTTTTTGAAAAACTTTAAGGAGAATGGGTGTTATTTCTTCTCTACCTGTCTGGTAGAATTCTTAGGTGAATCCATCAGGTCCGGGGATTTTGTTCTTGGGTAGTTTTTTGATTAACCCTTCAATTTCGTTGCTGGTGATTGGTCTGTTTAGTTTTTCTGTTTCTTGCTTGGTCAGTCTTGGAAGGTTGTATTTTTCTAAGAAGTTGTCCATTTCTTCTATGTTTTCCAGCTTGTTCGCATATAGATTCTCATAATATTCTCTTATGATTCTTTGTATTTCTGTGGTGTCCGTCGTGATTTTTCCTTTCTCATTTCTGATTGTGTTTATGTGTGTAGATTCCCTTTTTCTCTTAATGAGTCTGGCTAGGGGTTTATCTATTTTGTTTATTTTTTCAAAGAACCAGCTCTTGGTTTTACTGATTTTTTCTATTGTTTTATTCTTCTCAATTTTATTTATTTCTTCTCTAATCTTTATTATGTCCCTCCTTCTGGTGACTTTGGGCCTCATTTGTTGTTCTTTTTCCAATTTCTGTAATTGTGTCTTTAGACTATTCATTTGGGAATGTTCTTCCTTCTTTAAATAGGCCTGGATTGCAATATACTTTTCTCTTAGATCTGCTGTTGCTGCGTCCCACAAAAGTTGTGCCTTTGTGTTGTTGTTGTCATTAGTTTCCATATATTCTTTGATTTCTGTTTTGATTTAGTCGTTAACCCATTGATTAATTAGGAGAATGTTGTTAAGTCTCCAGGTATTTGTGAGCCTTTTTGTTTTCTTTCTACAATTTATTTCTCGTTTTATACCTTGGTGATCTGAGAAGTTGGTTGGTAGGATTTCAGTATTTTTGAAATTACTGAGGTTCTTTTTGTGGCCTAGTATGTGGTCTATTCTGGAAAATGTTCCATGTGTACTTGAGAAGAATGTGTATCCTGTTGCTTTTGGGTGTAGAGTTCTGTAGATGTCTGTTAGGTCCATCTGTTCTAGTGTGTTGTTCAGTGTCTCTGTGTCTTTACTTATTTTCTGTCTGGTTGATCTGTCCTTTGAATTGAGTGGTGTGTTGAAGTCTCCTAAAATGAATGCATTGCTTTCTATTTCCTTCTTTAATTCTGTTACTATTTGTTTCACATATGCTGGCGCTCCTGTGTTGGGTGCATATATATTTATAATGGTTATATCTTCTTGTTGGACTGACCCCTTTATCATTATATAATGTCCTTCTTTATCTCTTGCTTCTTTCTTCGATTTGAAGTCTATTTTGTCTGATACAAGTACTGCAACACCTGCTTTTTTCTCCTTGTTGTTTGCATGAAATATCTTTTTCCATCCCTTCACTTTTAGTCTGTGTATATCTTTGGGTTTGAGGTGAATCTCTTGTAAGCAGCATATAGATTGGTCTTGCTTTTTTATCCATTCTATTACTCTGTGTGTTTTGATTGGTGCATTCAGTCCATTTACATTTAGGGTGATTATCGATAGATATGTTGTTATTGCCATTGCTGGCTTTAGATTTATGGTTACCAAATGTTCAAAGGTTGCTTCTTTACTCTCTAACAATCTAACTTAACTTTCCTGTTAAGTTATTGTATACACTGTCTGATGTTTGTTTATTTCTCTCCCTTCTTATTCTTCCTCCTCCATTCTTTATATACTAGGTGTTTTATTCTTTTCCTTTAGTTAGTATTTGGATGGTCTGCTTTCTTTGCTATGATTTTATTTTCTCTGGTGACATCTTTTTAACCTTGGGAATGCTTCCATCTAGAGCAGTTCGTTTAAGATATCCTGCAGAGGTGGTTTATGTGAGGCAAACTCTCAACTTTCACTTCTCTGGTAATTGTTTAATCCCTCCTTCATATTTAAATGATAATTGTGCTGGATACAATATTCTTGGTTCGAGACCCATCTGTTTCATTGTGTTAAATATATCATGCCATTCTTTTCTGGCCTGTAAGGTTTCTGTTGAGAAGTCTGGTAATAGTCTGATGGGTTTTCCTTTGTAGGTGATCTTTTTTCTCTCTCTAACTGCCTTTAATACCCTGTCTTTATCTTTAATCACGGGAAAGTTTTCAGCAATTATTTCTTCAAAGACACTTTCTATCCCTTTTTCTCTCTCTTCTTCCTCTGGTACTCCTATAATGCGAATATTGTTCCTTTTGGATTGGTCACACGGTTCTCTTAATATTCTTTCATTCCTAGAGACCCTTTTATCTCTCTCTGCCTCAGCTGCTCTGTATTCCTGTTCTCTGATTTCTATTTCATTAACAGTCTCTTGCATCTCATCCAGTCTGCTGCTAAGCCCGTCGATCGCTTGTCTCAATTCTGCATTGTCTTTCCTCACTTCCCTCACTTACTCCCTCAGCTCTTGCATATTTCTCTGTAGATCCATCAGTATGGTTATGACTTTTGTTCTGAATTCTGTTTCAGGAAGGTTGTGCCTTTCCATCCCTTCAGGTTCCCTCTCTGGGGTTGTCTGGGTCTGGGTGAGTTTTGTTTGTACCATATTACTCTGCCTTTTCATGGCGATAGAAGTGGTCACTGTTAGGTGCCACATACGTCAGCTGGGCTCTTCAAGACTTTTAAAAAGAAAAAGGAAGAAAGAAGGAAAAGAAAGAAAAGAAAACAGAAAGAAAAGAACAAAAAGGAGAAAAAAACAAATGCCCACTGGGAGGAGATTCTGTGACGATGCTGTAGGGGGTGCTGTTGCTCCACTATTCTGCAGCCGTGGCTGCGCTGCTCTGCAGGGCCCTTTGTAGCTCTGCCTGGCGGGGTGCCGAGTCCTCTCATGTGTAGATGTAGGCTGTGTGGTGTCCTGTATCTTCTGTTCTCTTTTTTAGGAGTAGTTGTATTTGTTGTATTTTCATAAATACATATGGTTTGGGGAGGAGATTTCCACCGCCCTGCTCACACTGCTATCTTCCCGGAAGTCTAAAGTGACTGTTTTTATTAGGACATGTAATTACACAGTTCTATACTCTGATTTAAAAATGTGATGACTATTTTTAGTTCTCTATAGCGTATCAAGTAAAATAGCTTAGTTTATTTTCCTCCCTTAGAGTAGTAGTAGCAAGAAAAGTTCTGTAAAAGCACAAAAAGGTAGTATTATATATCGTTCAAAAAAAAGTGAGAATTCAATTTCCCCATTTGCTTAAATATCTGTGCCATTTCAGTCATAGGGGTAATGTACCTTAAAGGTGGAGCTTTTTAGCTCTCCAAAATGAATACAATTTTAATTGTAGAAGACTTTTAAAATAAAAAAAAGTATGGTGTCATAAAATCTTTCAGGAAACATTTAGAGCCCTGAGAAAAGCTTCCAGTAAAATGTCTTTTGAGAAATTTTTCTTCCAGGCTAAGAGTCTACTTTTTCATTCTGATGTTTTAGTGACTCTAACTTAACCAGAAGGTTGTATTGTACAATGTTTCTGATAGGACTAATAATACTAGTGAGGCAGTATGTTCTCATTGTTTTAATTTCTCTGATTAGAATGTCATGTGCTACTCTGAAATGGAAGCAGTCACCCTGAGGCAGAAGGAATCTCATTTTGTACGGAAGTACACAGGGCATTTTGCCTTTTTGAAGGACGGGTTTCATATTTTCTGTCTGAAAGCTACGAAATGATCATGTCTGTTCTAAAAATTTAGAAGAGTCTTGGAAAGCTTTTCAATAAGGACACTTTTTCACAAAGCACTATTTTCCCAGTGTTGTGGTTAAGGCTTTTATTTTATGATTAAAGTCAGACATTGTTACATTATCTCCTTTCACTCTGTGAGTCAGCCGGTATAACCCTAGACAAATTTCATGCAGTATCTTTTATCCTTGTGTCTCTCTGAATAATGGAGTTGAATGAAAGTTCTTATTATCCATCCTTCTACAGCAGACTTTGTGCCAAACTGTCCTTATGCAATAAGATATAGATTGACACTGTAGTCTTTGTGGCATGAGTGAGCTCACTTCAGGGTCTACACATCTTTTCTTTCAACTCTTTGTATGTGAAAATAGTAACAAAGTACCACTTTTAAACATAGAAAATTAGTTTATTCTTATTGATCCTTGTGTTTTTTCTGTTTTGCTTTGTTTAACAGTAATAGGAAAGATGAGAAGCTAAATTTAAACACCAAGCCAGGAGACTTCCTGTGAGGACATCTGCCACGGGCAGCACTCTCATGCCTGCTTGTGTAGGGTGGATGGCTGAAGGCACCTGCTGCTGGCAAGGTGGCTCCTGGGCGTGGCAGATGGGAGGCCCCCGTGCACCTGCTGTCACATTCTCAGGAGCAGGGGCCAATCAGATACCATCTCAGATGACAACTCTTCACAGCTATACCTATGCTGTCTTTACATTGCATTACTGTTTTTAAGTATGGAACAAATGTTGTTGAGCATTAGGTTCTGTAAGGAAATCTAATAAGTGAAATAACACACCAAATGTGTTAATACAGAAGCTGAATTATTTTCCTACTAAGGACTAATTATACCAAGAAAGGGGAGAAACAATGTCCACAAATGAACAAGTTTAAAAAAAAATAGAGCTGACACTTTTCTGTGTAATGCAGATGAATCACTAAGACATGTTTTGAGAACTTATTGATCTTAGACTTCCCTCTGACGAGGCTGGAGCCCATTATTATTATTGTGTCAAACGTACATGATTAGTAAATTACTCGATGTGGTATTCATGTTCAGCACCATTAAAAGGATCTCAGTGTTTCCTGGAGCTTTGTGGTAAGCCACAGAAAAAGCAATAAGTAACAGTAAGGGTAAGAATGGTTACTGTTTAGCTGAAAGGACTGAAATTAACAAAACCAGCGTTACACTATCTGACAAAAAGTTCAATGTTCTAATTTCTAAAACCTCAAACTACCATTTCTTTTCAGAACTCTTACAATTCATGAACATTAATGTATTTAACTTCCTGATTTCCATTCACCATTCTGTCTTCTATGTTGAATAATTTAATTTTGTCCCTTCAGAATGCAATATATCTTTTTTACTTATCCTAAGAAATTAATTGCATGATACCTTCAAAGACCCAACAAAATTACATTAGAAATAAGCAGACGGGAAGAAAAGAACAATGGTAACATTTTGGCAGGAAAATTGTTTTGGAGATTAGGAGTGAATTTAGTATGGCATATGGTAGCTAATAACTATATTAGTTTCCTAGGGCTTTCCATAACAAAGTACCACAAACTGGGTGACTGAAGACAAGCAATTTATTGTCTCACAGTTCTGGCAGTTAGAGGTCTGAATTCAGGGTCCCAGCAGGATCACGATCCCTCTGTGACCAATAGAGGAGGATCCTCTGTCTCTCAGTCTTGGTGGTTTGCCAGCAGTGCTTGGTATTCATGGGCTTGCAGACACAGCACAGTCTTGGCCTCTGTGATCACGCCGCATTCTCACTGTGCACCTGTCCCCACACTCCCCTCTTCTAACGAGGACACCAGTCATACTGGCTGAGAGCCCACCCAGCTTAACTGATTACATCTGCAAAGACCCTACCTCCAAATGATAAGACCACACTCACAGGTAGTAGGGCTTCAACATTTTCTTTTTTTTGAAGATTTGATTCAACACAATACAAATTTAAATTTTATTTTTAATGCAATAATATTTATAACTTATTTTGTTGTAAATACAGGGTAGGGCACACAATAATAAAGAGAAACAAAATGTTTTAGTACAATAGTTAAGATGTTCTAACTTTAAATTGGAAAGACACTTTTCAAAATAAGTTTTGGACATATGTTCTTCAAATCAAACCTAGAATTCTACTTATAAATATAATATGGGCAGTCCTAAAGGCCCATGGAGTCTTTCTAGGAATCCAAAAAGAAGGAACGCAGGGAACTATCTAACTTGCTTTTTGGGGCCAGTAACATTCTAACATTAAAAAAAATAACAGTATGGAAAATGACTTTTATAAGATAACATCCCATATAAATTTAGATAGAAATTTCTAAACAGAACGTTGAAAATCCAAGTTGAGCAATGTATATATAAAATGTGACCGAAACAGATTCATTCTGGTAACATAATTGGTCCAAAATTTTTAGAGTACTGATATAATTTATAGGATGAACAGTTTAGAAAGAGAAGCAGTGATTATTTCAATATTTGTGAAAAACATTGCATGTAAAATGCAACATCCCTCTTAAGTTTAATAAAAGTTCTTAGCATTCTAGGAAAAATGGAACATCTTAACTCATTAAAGAGCATCTTAAAAGATCTATTGCAATTAACTAAATGTTAAAAGCGTCCCATTTAAAAACATGAATAAGACAAGGATGGCAGCTATCATGATTTATATTCAAAGCTGTATTGAAAATTATAACCAAGACAGTTAAAAAGAAAGAAATACTTGAAAGGATAAGATGAAACTCTCATAATTTTTTTGGTTTTTTGCAAATTCTGTCTGTAGCAAACTAAGAGAATATAAGACAAGTTAAACCACAATATTAAATGAGAAGGAAACATTCACCTAAGTTATACAATATGTTAAGAATAAAACTGTGTGATGGCTATTAAAGAATACCTACAGACGAGGGAACAGCTGTCTTATTCAGGAATAGTAAGATTCAACAATAAAGCATGCCAGTGCTCCTTAGAAATGATGGATTTGTTGTAATTCCAATTAGGATCTTAATAGTGCTTTGTTGTGGCATCAACATGCTGATTGTAACATTAACTTGGTAGAAAGGATGACCAAGAAGAATCCAGTTGAGTGATTTTATGCCCCACATAGCAACACCTATTATAAAGCTTTTAATAATCACGACATTGATTCCAGACTAGGTGGACTGATAGAATAGAATAGAGAGCCACAAAGACATGTATTCATATATGACAACATGATATTTGAAAGAACTGGAGACAAACTAGTGAGAAATGAGAGCACATTCAATAAGAGGTATAGCAACAATAAGGTTTCCATGGATCAGAATAAGTATCAATTCCTATCTCACATCACAGATGAATATCAGTTCCAAACCAATGGGGGACTTATATCTGGATTATTTACATTTTAAAAAGCATAAAGGAGATATCTTCATGCTATTGGAAAAGCAAAGGGCTTAATAAGTAAGATTTAAAAATACTATAAAAATTGATAAAACTGACCTTAAACTTAAAAAAAAAATCAAGTCCAACACAGAGTGATAAAAACATCACAGACTTGGAGGAATACATTTGAATACAGATGGTAAAGTATTAGCATCAAGAATGTATACAGAACTCTTAAAGTAAGAAAGCAAAACATAACCCAAAAGAAAAAATGTGTAAAAGGTATAAATAGGTATTTTATATCAGAAAAAAATAAATGCCCAATCAATATACAAACTCTACTCAAGTACTTAATTAACCAGGAAAATGCAAAATCACAGTGAAATGCTATTGCACATCCATCATATCAACAAAATTTTTAAAAGCAGACATATTTTTCAAGGTAGCACTAAGAAAAGAATGGCTACTTGATTCTAAATCTCTCAATCTCAATCTCTCCTGCAAAACTGTACAACTAACAGAAGGAGAGAAAAGTGGATGCATCATAAAGCACATGACTCATACATTCAGAATTAGTAGGAGACAGAATGGAGCAAGTTCATCAGGTTTGAACATAATCACCCAGTTGCAGTGGAACTGCCATGCAAGCTCCACTTGCGTGGAAAGTCTGTTGGTGGGAGAGAAGGGTGGGGCACTTAAAATATCTCTGTGGACAAGAGAAAGGTGAGCAGGGCATAGAGTCTCTACCTACAGCAAGAAAGAAATCTCTCTAGAGAGAAAAACTGCAACACTAAATACTAAGTTGCCAAATGTAGTTCTGGAGCACAGACATCAGTTTCAGGACTGAAGGTAACCAGAGCCAGCTTTGTTTCTAGAAAGGAGATAGATCCATAAAGAAGGGGCTGTGCCCCTTGGGATTTGATAGTGAAGTGGAATTAAGAATGCTGTAGGAATGAATGAGAAATAAGACATGCCAGTGCCACCCCCTCCCATCTCTGCAACATAGCAGCTGGAGACGTGTGGAGCACTGTAGCGACAGAAGGGTACACGCTGAACTAGACTTCCACTTCATGACATGCCCAGGAATAACAAAGAGAGAAGACCTATGTCAAAGAAAGCTATGTTACAAGAAAATAAATTCAAATCAAAACATTTCTGGGAAAAAATTCTCCCAGGGAAAAAAATTGAAACAGAGGGAAACCATAATACAATGTATCTGAATTAAACAAGCACTCCAACACTCCAGGCTGGTAGTTGAAGATATAAAAAACCCAGCTATTATCAGAAATTAAGAAAAGAAATGTAGAAGAAGGAGCAAAAGGGGAATGGGAGGAGGAAAAGAAGTCATGAAAGTTGACTAAACTAAAAAAACTGTGAAAGATAGACTACAGTGTGCCAAGGGATAAGGGGGCCCTTAAAACATCTCTGCAGACAAGAGGAAGGGGGAAAGGGCATAGAGACTGCAGGAATAAAGAAATCTCTCTTGTGTTCATAGAACAAAAGCTGAAAACACTTTGCTTGGAAATAGATCATAGAGAATTTCCATGACAATATGTATTTGTACATTCACTTTGGATGACAGTTTGCACTCTGTTGAACGTGCAATGTGCAAATGGGTATGCCTCACACAGACTTGCGGGTGCCCACTGTGAGAATATGAAGTGGTCATACATTGTGGGCAGCAGTTTGGCACCATCTAAAACTGAAGATTTCAAAATCATTGCCTGATTTTGTAAGTAAAGTTTCATTGGAATACAACTGTGTCCATTGTTTATGTTGTCTGTGGTGGCTTTCATGCAAAATGGAAGAGTTGAGTGATTACAACATGTGGGCCCACAATGCTGAAAATATTTACCATTGGGTTCTTTACAGTAAAAATGGGCTGATCCCTAATCAAGAGAAATCTCTGTACATATGAACGTGTATGAAAATGTTCATAGTACAAAAGCTGGAAACATCATCCTTATTAATCACCAGTAGAATAGAACACTGAATCAGTGCAGCATCCAGTAACGGACTGCTGCGCAGCAGAGAAGATACAGTTGTATGGATGTGAGCAACAACGGGACAGAACGTCCAAGTGAACAGCTGAGTGAAGAAAAGGAAGTGTTGACAGTTTCCATCTGTGTCAAGGTTAAACCATACAAAGCTAAACTACATGCAGCCCATGGAATCATACCCATGAAATACAATGACAAAGTAAAGTAAGGCACAGGTTCAGTTGATCTTGTGTTTTCCCTTAGGGGCAGGGAGAAAAAACGTCTCCGTATTCTCCCGAGGCATCTCCAGAGTACCAAGTCAAATTTTCTTTGTTTGAGTGAGTAGTGTGTCCAAAGCTCTTTGGCTTAAATCATCATTTGCATTATGATTTTTTCTTGTTTTAAAAAGTTGCTTCAAATCTCAGATCAAATGATCATTACCTTTTAGCAAGAGAAAATTTATCTAACACAGTATTTCCACAAATTGGTTTTTCACTCTGTTTAGCACACTTATCGTATATTCTGACCTGTGCATTTCTGAATGCTTAATCAATTAATGTGTTTACTGAATGCTTCTGAAAGAATTAGTTGTATTTATATGTGTATATATATATCTGTATACTTATAGGAAAATTGTAAAGAATAACAGTGGGTGTGACATGATTTTGATCTTAAATGCTCTTGGTTAGGTCATTACTCTTCTCCCTGCCAACTGGGTGATCTCTGAATTCTTCTGTCATCTCAATGCTTTTACCTATGAAATGGGAATAAAAGTAATATCTGCCTTTCCTTTTTGTGTGTATAACATAAAATAATGCTTAGTAGTCATTTGTATAAATAATGCTTTCAACAGCACTTTCACACTCTAGCGTGAGATGTCTGTCTGTCCTTTTTTCAGTTGTATGGCCCTCTAGACAACACTGACCTCTGGCACACCCTCATGGTTGAAGACCTGATTCCTGGTATGACAGAGGGCCCAACACTGATGTGCCTGCTGGTTACCTAGTTTCAGGGACTAAGAGATGGAGAAAGGTGAAGGAGATTATGTTATTCTTATCGAAGATAACAAAGTTGGTTTTTTGTCCCAAAATTTGTATGTGTAATAACATTATAGTGTGATTCCATACTTTCTATGATTCAAAATACATTGAATACAAGAAATAACAGCATCTGGTCAAAGAAATTTTCCAACCACTGATAATACCAGACAGCATTCATTCTTATGAATTCTTGTAATCTTGGTAGGAAGAAAGGAAATGGACCATCTAGGAAGGTGATGTAAGTCAGAGGTTAGGAGGACGCACTGGATTCACTACAGGGCACCACTGCTTGGAGCTGTTTAACTGTGGGATGCATGTCACTCTGAGCCTGTTCCCTCATCAGTAAAGTCTTTATAACAGCAGTGTATAGACTTTGTAGATTGTGGCAACTGTAAATGATGTTGGAAATGCAAGAGTTGATGCAGGCTGAGACTCCTTCCCTCCATCCTCACTGAAGACCTGTTGTCTCGAGACCAGACCTTCTTGCAAAGCTCTGTGCTGAGGGTGTTCACAGGTGGAAAGATAATTAGGAATTCTCAAAAATCTCTTGGTTTGTCCAAAATATTTATTGTAATTAAACTTGAATTCTTGAAATCACGAGAGACAGCTGGCAGGAGAATGTAAGTAGTTATGTAATCTTTTCACTGCTGCAAGACAAGTATAAAAATGAAGAAATTGAAAATTAACCAGCCTGGCAGCCCCCACCCCCACAAATTGGCATGGCATGCTGTCAGCTCTCTTCTATCATGAAGATCAAATGCGTTCCAGGGTGTCATATTTTCTGAATCCTTATATAGTCTCCAGGAAAAGCCAGGATTCTTGTGAACCTGTTTGACAGCTCAACCTTTTGTGTTATTGCAGAACTGATAGATGTAGAGAACTTAAAACACTGCCTCGAACTTGGTTCTTAATTAAAGTTCTACTAAAAATTATTCTTTCCTTAAAATATGTTTTCCCAAAATTCCTCCATTTATGAATTATATTACAAAGAAGGGAGTAAAATATATAATTTTTTATTGGACATTGGCAAACATAGTATAATATTAATTAAATCAATTTTGTAAATTACTTTTAGCACTTTGGATTTATTGCAACATATAACCGGGCTAGGATGTTCAGTTGGTGATCATTTGAGAATCTGTGAATCATAAATGAAGCAAACTTGGGAGAGCTTTGTGTTTTTGAGGAAGCCTTCTTCTCCATGTGTATTACTCTGCTTGGGCCTGCCATAACAGGGTGACCCAGACTGGGTAGCTTAAATAACATAAATTTATTGTCTCAGTTCAGGAGCATAGGAATCTGAGAACAGTGTGTCGGGAGGGTTAGCTCCTACTGAGGCCTCTCTCCTTGTCCTGTGGGCAGCCATCTTCACCCGGTGTCTTCACGTGGTCTTCCCTGTACATGTCTGTGTCCACATTTCCTTTTCTTATAAGGACTAGTCATGTTGCATTAGAGCTCCTCTAGTGGCCTTATTTTTACTTAACTACCTCTTAAAGCCTCTATCGGCAAATAGAAGTCACATTCCGAGATGCAGGCAGTTAGGATTTCAACATATGAATTTTTGAGGTCACAGCTGAGCCCATAATGCCATGTGAGTGCCAACAAGTCTTTTGCTTCTCATCTTAACATACTGTTTAAACCTAGCAGAGAAATGTGCTCAGTCCTCAAATATTTCTTGAAGGATTGAACACAAGAGCTCACTTAGTTCCAAAGCATGGGATTTAAGAACTTTATAAATATTGGAGGTAATTCAAGCATCCTTAGTTGGAAAACAAACATAACCCTCTCCATGGGCTTCTTTTGCTGAGCTCTTCTTTGCTCATGTGATTGCTTGGCATGTGGCTCAGTGCTCAGGCCCCAAGCCCATCCCCCTGTTTTCTTCCTTGGCCACCAGGTTCTGCGATGAAAACCCCGAGTATTTATTCCCACACAACTCAGCTGAAACAGGTGTCACTGGGCTGTGTGCTTTGTGACAGTGGTGACAACATTCAGCAATCTAGGCTGATGTCTTCATGAAGGCAGAACCACGGCAGGATTATGTGACTTCAGATGAGATGCCAGAGGTGGATTTGTGAATATGGCAGAACTGCTGGGAAGGTCAGTAATGCCATCATTAGCTGGGTCAGATTTATGTGTGTGCACATCTGTTTCATTCCCAGTGTCAAAGATTATGCTACCTAAACAAAGGTACACAAAGAAAAATAAGACAAAAAGCTTTCTTCTCCCACTAGAAATCAGATGGATGT
The DNA here is from genome assembly GCA_032199065.1 of Smutsia gigantea. NCBI lineage: Eukaryota > Metazoa > Chordata > Mammalia > Pholidota > Manidae > Smutsia > Smutsia gigantea. Next base: position 149,139 of record JAVSCE010018753.1, read on the forward strand.
TGATGGAGGGGATGGCAGGAGGGACAGAAGCTAGCCCCTGTTCCCATTTCATCAACCTTGTTGGAGTGGAGAGTTCTCACTGCAGTTCAGATTGCTACACCAAAAATCGAACTCCAATCATTTGGTGTTGAATATGTATACTTCCTGCAGGTCTGCTGGCCAGAGAGAAGGCAAAAGTAGGAACCCAGTAACTCAGACTACTCATTCTCCGCAAGATGTTGCAGCCATGTTCACTGGAAATTTGGGGCAGTCCTGATAGAGCTAGACAAAGAATTTTTTCTAGTAATACAACATAATCTGTAACACCTACCGTATCTCCTCTTATAAGCCAAACTCTACCTAAGGTGCTTCATAAACATCTATTTTGTCCTCACTATATTTCTTAAGAGATGTGGCTTTATTCTCCTTCAGTAAAGGAAAACGTGGCTTAAAAACATCAGATAATAACTTGGAGTAAGCTGCAACCTGGGACCAGAGAGGACATGCATTGTCTGCTGATGCCTAGAAATGAGTGAAGGGCTGGGTGGTTCTGGGCAGAGCCTCCGCCGCTGTCTCACGTGAGCACACGTCTATCACATGCCAGCACGCTGCTGGCTCCTCACACCCTTACTAACACGGGCCACCAGGCGTCACGGCTGCCACATGGACAGGCTATGGACCTGGAGCAGCTCTGACGTTCTCTGAAGATGAAACGATCACCCCATCACAGAAGTGGTGCTGGGCGTTTGGAGAGAGGGGAAGAAATTGTCAGCCCCCAACTCCCAGAGAGGGATAAGTATGTGCTGGAAAGATGAGAGAATGTCTAACCAAAGGCACAGTGGCACTGAGCAGCTTTCTTTTTCTCAGTGTGGTGTTTTATGAGATAGAGCTCTGGGGAGATGGTATATTTTCCTCACCTCAAACTCTGGGTGATTCCGGCCAGGAATAATTAAATATTTCCAGCTCATGGGAACCAGGGAGGCAATATACAAAACAAGATGGTTGGCAGGTGTTAATACACCTTTTGCTTTCCACCAATCCTCCTCAGGCTGGACTCTGGGCCCACAGGCACTGGGAAAAATAAATGGCAGGGTGTGGGCTACAATGAAAATAGGTGAGTTCTGGAAGGAAGCAATGACTCAATTCAGGAAGCAAAAGCTGCGGTCTCCTAGTGTCTATGTATCCATTTCTAGATGTTCAGACCTCAAGCCCAGTGATAGATGGTGATTCACATATAACACGTATTGCGCATGGTTTTCATGAGGATGTCAAGGAAGGTATTGGTATCCCCCTCTACACAGCAGGAAAATGGTCTCCTAAATGCTCCATTCATATTAACCCTATGGCTGGCTAATCTGTGCACAGCACCTCCTGATAGCACCTGCTGGGAAGATGCGCAGTGACAGTGGGTAGGTGCTCCGTGAGGGTGCCTCCCTCTCGTGTCCCCCTCTCCTTGCATCCTCTGGCTCTGATGGACCATCAAAGTCAGACATCTCAGGACCAAGAAGAGAGATCCTTCCATTATTTAAACTGTAACATATTTTTGAGTGATGTTTATTATGGAAAATGTGATGCAAAGATTGAACAGGTGAGGGAGGAGGAAATCTTGCCTATGTGAGGTGTTCTTGTTATTAAATCCTAGACCCAAAGCCTCGTAAGAATGCTTTCTCTCTCACAGTGTCTCAAAAAACACCTGACAAATGAATAGCCGGTAGTAAACATCTCCTAAAAAGTTGGTTAGAAGAATTCAGTGTTTTCTTTCATGGCATTTCACTGTCATTCTCAAAGCCATGCTTGGCCGCCTGGCAGCGCACCTCTTCCTTATACAACAACGCCCAGAAGTCATCTCAGGAGCCCCTAAGGGTAGAGGTACCCACAGGTGGTTTCAGTCATAAGGCAAGTAAGCCGAACATTTTGTAATAAGAGCCATTGTAAATGGATGCAACTTTGTTTTTACTTGTACTTTTGACTAACAAGCATGAATTTTTCAGAAAAACAAGTTAAAAAATATTCTTTAAAATGAGAGACATTTGGTAACTGCTCAAAATAAGTGGGCCACTTATTTATGGCAGGGGCTTCTTATGCCTCCCCATTAGCACCAGATCTTCAGACTGAGTCATTCAGATCACAAGAGGAATTACCTCCTAGCTTGCTGCTCTGCACTTTCCCTGGGGCACAACATTTTAACAGTCTGAATGCACTTGATCCAGAAGTGCTTGTATTAGACACATTGTGTCCACCCTCAGACCTGAAGTTACTTTCCAGAGAAATAGGGATGTATTAAAGGCCCTAGAAATTATTATCTTTATTAATCAGTACACTTACCTTGGTCATGTTTTATTTCTATTGATGAGTTCTTCACTCTCCTCTAATGATTTCATTTCAGATAAAACAAACATAATAATGGTGTTTAAGTGATTTAATTGTTTTAACTGACATTATCCTAGAGAAAAATACAGAGCTCTGTTTGGGATTTAAATGGCCACTCCAAGCAACCTTAGTGGTTTATCTTTGTTAGAAGAAAGGTATTATTAACTGACTCTCATACTTACAAAGATATTTTTTCAAGACTATTTCTTCAGTTCTGTTCCTCATAATAGCAGCTCACCGGTTAATACTGATTATCACCAAGTTCCAAATACAAATTTAACTATAATAAAATAAAATCTTGGGAAAATTATTTCCCCCCAAATGAACAAATACATTCAAATTAACTCCTCATTATGTCCAAAACAGTACGAACGTAAATGCAGTTGAGCTTTGGTAACGACACATTATTATTCTTCACAGCTAGAAGGCATAAGAACTAAAAGATGGACATGGGTCTTGTCTGTCACTTAGCATGATGCTGTGGTTTGTGTGCGGGATGAAGCTCTGGAGTACTGTAGGGTATTAAGGAATTGAACTTTGCTTTCATTTTGCATGCCATTTATTACATCTCATGAATAATTTTTTCCACCTTTTTTACCCATGATTTTAAATTTCTCTTCACTGAAACTAGAGACAATGCTAGAACAGCAAGCTTCTTTATTTTTTCCTTTTTGCTATTTATCCATTTATGTTTGCTTCATACTTTGTGTAAACTTCCCCAAGTCATTCCATATTTTTTCTTTTAATTATTGCCTAAGGTTTAATGGGTGTATTTTTATATATCAGATTTATGTAGCCATACTTTATATAGCATTGTTTATACTTCCATAGGCTGGATTATTATAGAATTTGTAAAGCTGCTTAATTAAAGGATATGTCTTTTTCATAAACATTTTAATCTGATTTATTTCTAAAATGGCAAACTTTACAATTCTATAACAATCACAACAGTACCAAATGATTGATGTTACAGCTCCTTTGTTTTAGTTTTTGTTTTTTGATAGTCCAGTGAATGAAAACTTGATTATCTCATGTTTATTTTTAATTTGCATTTCTCTATAACTATGTTTAAACACCTTTTCAGAAGGCTGTTGGATTTGGGGATTGTCTCCCCTGTGCATTGTGTATTTCTCCTCTTATCTGTCCGTGAGCCCCGCACATCCTACGTTATAGCAGTGGTGGGAGCAATCATCCCTGGCTTATTACTGAGTTGAAATGATTTTGTCATTTTATCTTGCAACTACATAACTGCTTTCTGTGTATACATATTTCTTTATTCTTAAATAGGCTTCTTACCCTGCTTCACTTATCTTCAGAAGGAGCAGCTGCTACATCGTATTCATGCTATTCTTTCTCCCTCTGCACGCCCCCATCCTCAGGTGTGCAGAAAGTTTTATTAATATGAGATCCTTCTTTGCTTATTTTCTTCATTTCTTATTTCTTCACTTACTGTTATTTAGAGCTTTTCTTGACAGGGTAACCTTTCCTATTTATTCACTTATGTGCACATGCATTATGTACATTAAACACATAAAATGCATCCTGTACATCTATGCTATGGTAAGCTCATGCTTTCTACTCCTCACTATTTTCTCTTTCTTTTCTCTTTCCTTGAGGTGGTCTGTTTTGTTTTATTATTTAGTTTTTTTCTCAAGTAATGCTCTCATTTTAGGCACTTGTGTAAAGTGATCTGAGCTATGTTTCTCTTCAAATATGTTTTTTCTCTCTGAAAATTGAAAGCCATCTTACTTTGTATAGGATTCCTGAATTGTAGTCTTTTTTTCTCATTGTTTGTAGATATTCCGTCTCTGATTTTCTCTCTTTTTATATTGCATTTGGAAGGTTAGATGCCATTTTTCCCCCTGTTTCTCTTAACTATTTATTACTGCGACCCTATTATATCTTCTTGTTCTTTGCCCTTCCAAGAATTAGATCAGAACTTCCAAGTTCCAGAATTAGATCAGAATATGCCCAAGTGTGACTTTTCTTACCCACCCAGTCTCAAACTTAGAGAAAAATTTCAATTCACAGATTTACATTTTTCTTCAACAAAATCTGAACCTCATTATCTCCTTAATTATTGTATATTCCTTAAGTATTGTATATATGTTTTTCATTTTGAAATATCCTTGAGTGTTAGGTCTGCATCATCTCCCCTCCAAATCTCTTTTATTTTCCTTCATATTTCCACCTATTTTATAGTTTTGCTACATGTTTTGATATTTTTTTTTGCACATGACAACTAACACCAAATTCGTTGATTTCAGTCTCCACAGGGACCATCCTCTTTTTTAATTTCTTAGTTCCGATATCATCTAATCAAGCTTTAGGAAGTTTTTTTTTTCTTTTTTAGTTTTCCTGCAATATTTGGGCTGCCTTAAATCCTCATTTTATTCTCTGTGTCTTCCATCCCTGGGGCATGCTCTGCCTTGTCACCAGCTCTTCTGTCCTGGCTGGGGGCTCCTGGCATGGACAGTTGCATCTCCTCTCTGGGATCAGAGGGGTTCAGGTTAGGTTGTTGAGGCTACCTCTGTGCAGAAACCTAGCAGAGGGTGACTGCTGGGCTGGGCTGGGCTGGGACATCAGCCCTCCCAGCCTTGGGCAGGAAGGCAGCCCATCTCTCCATGGTGCTCTTCACTGTCTGAGAAGCAGAGACACTTGGCAAGCCCTGAAAGCAGGAGTTGGCAGGGAAACCTCAAGAACCTGAATGTCCAGTCCTCTAGGGCTGAGCAACTCCGAGTTCCTCCCCAGGCTGGGTGTGGCTCTCAGGGCCTGTGGCCCTTTCAGGAGGATTTCTTCCCAGGGCCTCCAGGTAGTGTCACCTTCCCACAAGCACACACGGGTCTGATTCTGTTCTGAGCAGCTTGCTCCAAGGGGAGGCCCACCCCTGGGCTGGGGATCCAGGGGAAGACCCACACTCAAGGCTGGAACACCCAGGAGCCCAGGCCCATGCACTGCATTCCTGCCTTCCTGGGACAGGCTATGCACCTGTTGGGCCAGGCCAGACCCCTCTTCTTGCCTTTTGTTGGGCTACATTTGGATCAACATCTAAGCCCTTTGGGGGAAACATGGTACATGAACTTTGCTGTGACAGATATGGCTATTGAAGGTTACAAGGGGCCTATTTAAGGGTTTTATGCACGCTATTGTGTGTGGGGCAATGTACTGAGGCCCACTGTGGGTAGCTGCTTTGACTGGATCAAAGGTAGGAACTGGAACTCAGTTACACATCATGGGGATCTTTGAAGATTAAAAGTGCCCTTTAGAGAACCTCAGGAGTTAGCATAAGGATAAGGTAAAACACATATCAGCTGTTGACTATGCTATCCATCCTCCCTTCTGTCTTCTTGTCTTGTCTGCCCATGTTTTCTAAGAGTCCATTTCATTCCAAGATGATTTAGTTTTAATATTGCTCTAAGATCAAACTTTTTCCTTGGGATGTGATGTCCATCCTTTGAAGACGATTAATTTTTCTCTTTTTATTATCATTAAATAGACATCCCTTCAACTCTACACTTTCTTCATCTTGCATCAATTAGAACTACATTACTCTTCTGATTTTGCATGTTAGTTATTCTTTCAGAACACTGTAATTTATCCAACTCTTCATTGAAGTGTGATGTCTGTAATGACATAGTTATCAAGCTTTATTGTAGATATTGGATTGATTCTCTAATCTGAATTCCCTTCCTAACCAAGTAAGCTGTCTATTTAAAAACAAAAGTCACACAGCTGCTTCCAAAACATTCAGGGAACACCTCTTCCCTAGGTATCCCATTTGTTCTATTTGGCATTGATAACTTCTTGCTTCTGCCTAATGGGTTTATTTTTCTGCCCATTCTCTGTATTTTGACATATAGATTTGAACTGTGCTATTTAGACTCTGATCCTGTCAGTATGAGCAAACCGCATCTAAATATGTGTGAACTTACATACTTAGATGTATCACATTGGCTGCCATCTACTAGGATGAGCTCTTTCAGGGACCAATTCCAGAAATTCCCTGTTTAATCTCTTTGTTGTGAGCAGTGCACTAGAAGTCATTCTGGGAAGCCTGTAATTTGCAAAGGCATTGCTGCCAGGAATACCAGAGAATACAAGAAAACGGCAGAGCAAACTGGGAGCTCTGTCTTGATTCTACCTACAAATTTGAGTGAGGTAGATACATGCCTTTGGTATGCATTCTATAGGACAAAATTAGGCTATTTATAAGCTATTTCTTAAATACAGCACTCTGGAATGATTAATGCTGGTCAGGATAAAAAGAAACAATATCCTAATTCAAATCGTAGAAGATCTGGCCAAAGTTTTTTCCCTATTGTCCATGAGGATTCTATTTTTCTGAATGCATGAGAAAATGCTATTCAATCTACAACTAAATTATGTCAAAGCACCTTACAAGTTGACTCAAAGCTTATATAAACATTAGACTAACTTGTGAGGATAACTATCAGGTGAATCAATTGTTTGATTTGGTGTCCATATTTCAGCCAGCAGAAAAGTAATAATTCAGTACGAGATGCATGGGTTAGGAAACAGTAAGTTCTCAGTGAAAATATGGAGAAAAGCATGAGGAACAAAGGTGTTGAATAGAACCTTAGCTGCTGAGGTTATAAGTAGCAAGTATTCAAAGTATTGATTGATTTGCTTTGCTTTTCAGGAAAAAGGAAACTAGAAACCTCATAAACGAAATGCTTATCTTGTAATTACCAAAAGATCGTAGCATTCAAGATTAGCAAACAATGGAAAAAAATGAATATAACAAGAAAATTAGGAATCTTATTTTACCAGCACAGAAAACAGTGCAAAATTTATCAGATTTTAATGGAGAATTACTATTTTATATTACTTAACATAATTTATAAAATATAAAACATTTCCCATACATTTCTGAGTTCTTTTCTTCCCTTAGTTATCTTGGTTATAATTTTCAGGGATAGAGTTGACTGAGAGATCATTTGATAAAAGCAAGCAAGCCAAAAAACAACTTCATTTTAAGATTAGGAAGCAAAACTTGAAAACATCTAAGTCACTTGCCCCCAGATAGTTATTAGCGGAGCTGGGACAGAGCTCAGTTGTCCCAGTTCCAACTTTTTGTTTTTATTTTTCCTTATCTGAGCTAGTTCGTTTATTTTTTTCTGTCTACTTCCTATTTTTCTTCCAATCTCTTTTACCTGTAGTAAATATGGGGACTCTTCTTTAGCTGGATAACCTTCGCTTTCGGATCCTATGCTTATGAATTACAAATACAACACTCTTGACATTTTACTGTCAATTTAATTACCGGTATCATTTGATCAGTAGATCAAGAGTCTGTATAATATTGTAGGCCTTGAAAGTGCAATTAAATGATAGTCTCAAGTTTTTATTACACTCTACTTATTTCTGAAAATTCTATAACTGGCACATGTTTGTGCCAAAGATCAAATAAATCAAACTCTAATGATAAAATTGATTTTACATAAAGCAGGAAACGTTTCCTTGAGTATCAAAAAGAAAATGATTTACTCCCCCTTTATTTTAAAAATGAAAAATAACACCTAATTCAGGTGATACATTTCTTAAAACAAAAAACACCATGCCACTTGATTAAATAAAATTTCTTTCAAGTTAGTTTCACAAAGAGCCAGCAGATATATATTTTCGACTGGGATTTATGAAACCATCTGTTTTTGTAATTTCCAGCTGCATACTTTACTTATGTTCTCTCTTTAAAGCAGTGAGCAATTTTAAATACAGTGTATTTTGTACAAATATAAATATATTTATGTTTACTCATGACTTTAGTTCAAATAAATTGTACTTATGTTTGTAAACTAATGAAAGTTTAATTTCTTCCATAAGAGACTAAATTTATTACAGTAATATTTCATGATGTTATGACTGTTTTATGCTTAACTTATAAAATGCCTTAAAGTACTTCTAAAGAAGTAAGATTTCAGCAGCTCCTATAAAGCTTTAATGAGCCAATTAAATTGCAACAGTGTTCTCAGGTTTGTCTCTGAAAGTTGTTGCTATTTTTAGTAGAATTCCATAAGGACATATCCCACTCTGTTCTGCTAGTACATCATATCTTATATGACAAACTTGTTCAAGTCAAGGTGAGAATAAAACTCATAAAAGGAGGAAGGGCACTAAATAGCCCTGAAGTAATACAAAACATGATGTGTTCAAATGGTGATACAGCTAATGAATCAAACTCTACTGATAACATTGACTTTACGTACAGCATAAAACATTCGCTTGAAAATAACCTATCATAAGTTCTGAGGATATTAAGTTATCTTCCAAATACAGCGTTCTGCATTTATTTGTAATCTATGACAGGGGGGAATAATATTCCTATATCAGAAATCAGTTATTAATAAGCAACGTTTCATTACATTAAGAAATGGTCTCTTAATACCAAAATGTTATTTTCCTATCATATATGTGTATCTTATATTGCCATAAAATTTAAAAATTCTCATTATATTTAGAATGATTAATATTATTTAAGTATTGATGCTTATAAGTCATAAAATTTCACTTCAAATATGCTCTCATGAAATACGAAGGTACTTACTAGTAAAACAGGATGTACACTCTGTAGATCACTAAGGGAATATCAACAACGTAGAAACTAAAGGGATAATTAATGAGCCATAAATAAAAATTAAAGAAAGCTAGTAAGACCTAGGTGTAGCTGAAGTTTCAATGCATTAAGATAATTAGAAGTAGAAAATGTTTGAATAAATCTAAAAGCAAATTTAAACTCTATAGTACAAGAGACATACATAAGTAAAATATTGAGAATGAAAAATATAAAAGCATAAGTAAAAGTATGTCATGCACGCAAGTAGATGGAAACATGAGTGTCAATTACAATACAGAAGAAAGTTGAAGAAAGTTTAAGGAAAGAAAGCATTAACTGAGACAAGAGAGTATACTTTTATTACAATCTACATGTGACAGTGGGAAATGTTATTTTTTAGGATAAGTTAATTTTTATTTAAACAGTTATTAGATCATTCTGAAGTTCTTTTAATTTGTGACAATGTTTTAATTGAAGTATAACTGACATAAAATATCCTTTTAGTTTCAGGTGTATATCAGAATGATTCATTGTTTTTATACATTATGAAATGAAGCACACAGTAAGTCCAATCACCATCTGTTAACCATACAAAGTTATTACCATATCACTGACTATATTCTTTATGCTGTACATAACATGCTAATAACTTATGTAATTTATAATTGGAAGTTTCTTTTTTTAACCCTCTTCAACTATTTTGTGTGCCTCTCTAATGCCTCCCCACTCTGGTAACCAACAGTGTGTTACTTGTATTCATGAGTATGTTTTTTGTTTTGTTTTATAGATTCCATATATAAGTGAAATCATATGTTTTTTGTCTTTCTCTGTTTGATTTGTTTCACTTAGCATAATATCATCTAGGTCCATCTATGTTGTTGCAAATGGAAAGAGTTCATTCCTTTTTTAGAGCTGGGTAATATTCCATTGTGAATTTGTACTACATCTTTACTCATTTGTCTATTGATGGACACAGGTTGCTTCCATATCTTGGCTATTGTAAATAATGCTGCAGTGAACATAAGGGTGCATATATCTCTTTGAATCGGTGTTTTTATTTCCTTCAGATAATACCCACAAGTGGAATTGCTGGATTTGTATGGTAGTTTTATTTTTAATTTTTTGAGGAACCCCCTTATTGATTTCCACAATGGCTGCACAGTGTTACATCCTCACCAACAGTGTAGGATGGTTCCCTTTTCTCCACATCCTCACCAACACTTGTTATTTCTTGTCTTTTGGATAATAGCCATTCTGACAGGTGTGAGGTGATAGCTCATCATGGTTTTGATTTGCGTTTCCCTGGTATTGGTAATGTTAAGCATCTTTCCCTGTGTCTATTTGCCATCTGTATGTCTTCTTTGGAAAAAAATGTCTATTTAAGTCCCCTGCCCATTTATTAATTTTGTTACTTGTATTTTGGACATTAAATTATGTATGTTCTTTACATATTGTGGATATTAACCTCATCAGATATATGATTTGTGAATCTTTTCTGACATCCAGTAGGTTACCTTTTTGTTTTGTTGATAGTTTCCTTTGCTGTGAAGATGATTTTTAGTTGATGTAGTCCCATTTGTTTATTTTATCTTTTGTTGCCCTTGCCTAAGGAGACTAGTACAAAATAATATCACTAAGACTGATGTCATAGACCTTACTGCCTGTTTTCTTCTAGGAGTTTTATGTTTTAGATCTTACATTCAAGTATTTAATCCAGTTTAACTTTATTTTTGTGTATGGTATAAGATAATTGTCTGGTTTCATTCTTTTATATGTAGTTGTTCAATTTTCCCAACAACATATACTAAAGAGTTTGTCTTTTCCTCATATATTCTTGCCTCCTTTTTCCTAAATTAATTCACCATATATGTGGGTTTCATTCCTGGGCTGTCTATTCTGTTCCATTGATCTATATGTCTGTTTTTGTGCCAGTATCATACTATTCTAGTTATTATAGTTTCAAATCAGTGAGTGTGATACTTCCCACTTTGTTCTTTCTCAAGGCTGCTTTGGTTATTGGGGATTTTTGTGGTTCCATACAAATTTTATGATAAAAAACTCTCAACAAAATGAGTATCCAGGGATCATATTTCAACATTATAAGGACCACATATGACAAACCCACAGCTAACATACTCAACAATGAAAAGCTGAAAGCTTTTCCTCAAAGATCAGGAATAAGACAAGGATACCACTCTCACCACTTTAATTCAACATAGTATTGGAAGTCCTAACCATAGCTATTAGTCAAAAAAAGATAAAAGGGAAATGAAAAGGTACTAAATATAGAAAGTATATTTAGTGGAGTCTCCACTGAAAACTCTTAGAACTAATAAGTGAATATTATAGTTACAAGTTACAAAATTAACATACAAAATTAGTTGCATTTCTATACACTGGTAATGAGCTATCACACTGAGAAACTAGGAAAGCAATCCCATTTATTTCTGCATCAAAAAGAATAAAATACCTAAGAATAAATTTAACCAAGGAGGTGAAAGACGTATATGCTGAAAACTGTAAGACATTGATGAAATTGAAGATAACACAAATAAATGGAAAGATATTCTGGGCTTATGGATTGGAAGAATTAACACCCAAAGCAAACTACAGATTCAATGCAATCCCTGTAAAATTCCAATTATATTTTTTTGTAGAACTAGAGAAATTATCATGTTTGAAATAGCTTAGCATCCATTCATCACATTTTAATGGAATGCATTTAAATGTTATTAATGAGATGGATTTATGAGAGATGTATCCAGCTTGTACTCTGTAAGCTAAAATTAACTTGATCTTCAAATATTCATGGAGAATTTTTGAAAGTTGATTACGTGCTGTTTCATAAGAAAAATTAAAATTCTCAAGAGCCACCTTCACATGGGCAATTTTCTTCAATCAACTAATGTAAAATTATATTATTTAAATTATTAAATTAAAATAAAATTGTTACTTGGAAATTTTGAAATCATTTGAGCAAATAAATATTTTGTCAAGAAGGTAATGTAAGTTAAGTGAAATGTTTAAAACATAGTAATGACATTATGTATCAAAATGTGTGTATCAAAATTTTAAATATGTAAATTGACAACATTCATAGCAATGATCTTCCTTGGGAGTATGAGGATATGAATGCCTTTTTAGTTGTTTTCTCACTTTCTAAGAAATCTTAGAAACCTTATTTTCTAAGTTTGATATAAAGAGTCTTTATTATTTTTTAATATTCTCTCCAAATTTAGTAATAAAGATTTTACTTTATAATTTTTGAAGAGCTATAATTATCTTTAAAAAGAAATAATTTGTGGTTAAAAATATGTTGATCATAGAGTATCTCTTTATTGTGAAAAATGTCTTTTAGACTCATGAAAGGAAGTCAAGTGCAAATGTAAAAGATAAATGATAGTTGGATAGAAATACCCTTAGGTAGTCCCAAATTAGTCACTCCTTCTATATTTCCCTCCCTTTAGTGTGGGCAGAATCTGCTACTTGCTTCTAATCAGTGGAATATGGCAAAGGGGATGGCACGTCACCTCCATGATTATGTTACAGTATTAAGACTCTGTCTTACCAGATGGAGTGAGAGACTTTCTCCCACTCATCTTGAAGAAGCAAATAGCCATCTTGTGGACTTCCCTCGAAGAGGGCCATGTGATGGTGAACTGTGGGAAGCCTCTATGACCTGCAGGTGGCCCTCAGTCATATTTTTCTGAAAAAAAAATGAGTTCTGCCAACAGCCTTGATGAGCTTAGATGCAAGATTCTTCCCTAGTAAGCCGCCAGATGGGAATGCAGCCCAGGGCACATCTTGATTACCGCCTTATGAGACTCTGAGCAGAGGACCCAGATAACCTGAGGCTGGAATCCTAACCCATGAATCTGAGCTGTTACAGTATTGGCTTGCTAGGGCCACCCTAGCAAAGGACTACAGGCCAGGTGGCTTCACAACACATTTGTCATCTCACCATTCTGGAGGCTAGAAACCCAAGATCAAAGTACTGCAGGGCTGGTTTCTAACCAGGACTCTGATGGAGAATCCATTCATGCCTCTCCCCTAGCATTTTCTGGTGGCTGCTGGTATCATCGGTATTCCTTGGCTTCTCCTTTATTACCTCATTCTCTGCATGGTGTTCTACCTGTATATGTATCTGTGTCCAAGCATCTTATTTTATAAGGACACCACTCACTTCAAAATAATTGTGGTGGCAGTTTAGTACTGCTCACTAGCTCATACCAAACATCATCTAAAGATACGTAAGCATACTTGGTTCCTTCATTAGGAGCTAGGAACTAGGAATTCTATTTTGCCCTTACAGTGTACATTTATAATATAAAACCACAGCACTGAATAAACTTGTTTCTAAACTCCCCCCACAAATTATCATTTTTTATGATTTCTATAAATTATCATTTGTACTTTTTTCCTTCTTGCAGGCAAATAAGAGGTGCTAAAATGTAAGCAACAACTATTGAAGATAACTTAAAATCAGAAAGTGTATATATTCTTATCACTTTCTAAAGTCCATCATCATTGATATTTTTTTATATGTGAATGCAGCATTAAGACCAGTGTTCCACATCTGCACAGTTTTGCTCAATACATGGGAAACTGCATGATTGTAGCAGCTATTGTAGCTCAATCTGCCCAACTTGAACTTGCTTACCCTGCAAGGCATGTCAATGCACTCCAACAAATTTGAATTACCAGGGATATTCCTAAAGCAACCTGCTCTCTTCAGAATCTTCTCATTTGGTTAAATTAATTGTTAGTGTCCATAACCCTTATCCTGAAATATCTCCTTACCATGTGTCCACTGCTGGGTCACAATAAATGTGGTCTAAGTTTGAATGTGACCCCTAGGGACACAAGTTTGTACAAGTATTAAAATAAACTTTTCTTTTCTCACCATTCACTGCCAAACAAGATTGACACATTTCTACTAGTCTAATTTGGTGATGACTTTAAATAGAATATTGTTGGGTTTTATAAGTTCTGCAAATTGTTCTGTGCTATTTCTCACTATAAAGAAATGTGAACTTAAAAAAACAAATCCTAAAATGTATACACCCAATTGTTTTGGGGAGAAATATTCTTTAAATTCATTTGGAATTACCTTGAAAAATAGTCTACAAACACATTTCCTAAAGTTTTAATTCAAGAACATTTTTTGAATGCCATTTATATGCTTATGAACAAAATCATATTTATAACTTTGGCATTATGCTAAAGTTATGAACTAAATTAAGTCAATTATTTTCTAAAGTTTATTCCAAAAATAAGAGTCACATTTGAGCTTACTCTGTGTAGGACATTCTTGCAAAGTGCTTTACTTATATTAACTCATTTAATCTTCTCAGCTATTGCATAAAATAGTTTATATTGTCCTCCTCTCTTAGAGATGAAAGAATGGAGTCAAAAGACTCCAAAATAATGTTTTGCAAGTGTGGAAGACAGAATACAAACCCAGGTAGCCTGATTCCTGAAATAATACATCTAAAAGCAGATAAAAAAACAAAGAATTGGATATTTTAAAATAATGACTTGGCCTCTGATTTCATTCATTCATTTACTAAAATATTTACTAAGTGTGTATCATGCACAGATGCTAAGCTATGTGGTGGGGATAATCTGGTAGGAAAGACAGAGTACCCCTTTTCTACATCTTCTTAGCCTGTGGAAGGTGGTAGATGGGTATATGCAGAGAGGGCTGAAAGCGTGTAATGAATTTCCTTGTGACCTGGTCTTGGCAGTTCAGGAAAGGCTTCCTAGGGAGGTGGCATGACACCTACGGTGTTTGTTACTCAGGTAAACTCAAATACAGTTGGAGCTGGATCATTAGCCATGCATTGTGCATTAGATAAAAGGGGGCTGGAGAGACAAGAAGACATGCACAGAGAAGGGCTTTGTTTGACACTGTGAAGATCTAGGACTCCACGCACAGTGTTCAGACTGGGGATGAGGTAGGGGTCAGCTAAGGTGCCCTGAATGGGAAGATGTGCACCCACATTGAATTATGCTTCTTGGAAATGAGCCATATTATTGTATCTTCATCCATACCCCTACTGGTTTCTTGAAACACTCTGCTGTATTTTAGGTCCCCAAGTCAAATGTAGACCAGAAATTTGATGATACTTTTCAGTCAATCTGAATCAAGTCATTTCCTTTTTATCTCCCACTCTAGACCTGATTATTCATTCATTCATTCAGCTAACAAATAACAAATAATGGTACCATTATTTTGAAACCGTGCAAACTAGAAATCTAGGTGTTACTTGCTGCTTCTATATTTCTTACTCTGTGTTGTAGTGTACAAGTGTAAAAGTTCCAGGTTGGACTTTTGAGTCAGACTGTGTGGATTCCAATCATCACTTATTCATTAAAAAGCTATTGTACTTTTGAGACAGTGATGTTAACAACAGGGTGGTGATAATATCCACTATGGATTATTGTAAAGTTTTGCATAGATAATTCATATTAAACCTAAGAACAGAGACTGAGCACATATATATGCAAAAATATAAAACCAAATTATCCACCAGACTAACATACTGTTTAAATTCAAATGTTGTTTGCATGAGAGCCAGAAATTCAGCAGCCAAGGATGCTTTTCCTCTTCAGCTGTAACTAGGGATAAATAACAGGATGAAAGAAATATATATGCCAGGAATAAACCATTTTAGCTGTCACATTAAAGAGCTGCATGGTCATTGCAGACCTAGTGGTTTGTTCAGCCAAGTCCTGCCACTGAGGGACACTGTTAGCATTCATTCTTGATGGGACAGGGTTTGGGTGGAGTGTTTGCCTGCATTTCTCTTCACATGTGTGCATTGCTATGTACCCATCACAACAATACACTACTCTTTGCTTTCAGGTTTTATGTATATGATCTTGCATGTTCTATTGGTGCCTTAAAAATCAATAAATTTTACAGTTCTGGCTTTTAAAAAATAAATGGGAGACAAGAGATAATGAAAGTTGGCTTACAGCTCCTTTTCTCTCTCTTTTTTTTTTCCTTTTTATATGAGGATTGTAGGTAACTATTTGGCCTAACTGGAAATGCTGTATTTACCCACTTGTAAACTCTTCAAAATCAGGAATTATGCCTTATTCATTTTTTATTTTCCCTACAAGGCTTAGCCTAATACTTTAACTTAGTACATTCTACATATTTATTAACAAAAGCTATATGCTATTCACAAATAGAAAAACTGAGTTTTATTTAATGATTGAAGCATTTTTTAGTTTATTCTTTCTGTTTCTATTTTTTCCTCACCGAGATCTTCAAATATTTACAGATTATTAATTATTGATAAGGCACTAGGTTGAGGTAACAGTTTAAAGGTGGCTCCTATAGATCCACTACAGAATAATGGATAGCACATATCAATAGTATGATGGATGATATATATGGCATATACATATATTATAATGGATAGGATATGTGTACATAGACTGATGATAGTATATATGTAGTATAATGGATTTATACATATATATATACACATATATATATACATGCACACATAGTATAATAGATGGTATGTGTGTGTATACATATAGTATAAATTATAGTAATATATACTTAGTATAATGAATATGTAGATATAGATATAGATAGCTTTATCTGTAATAATTCTGCAGTTATAAAAGTAGTACAAGAAACATTTTAATAGTGTGCCTTTCCCATCATTTTTCTTGCAAAGCTGCCCAGTTGAGGTAGTTTTTCACTGCCACCATTCTACCTCCCTCCTTAATTCTCTGGCCCCAGGAATTCAGTACTTTCGTGTTGCATCTTGATTGCCCAGATCTTCCACCTGTCCCAGGCCTTGCCTGCTAAAGAGACTCAGGCTTTGAAATGACTCAGTCTCTCTGTTTTACTTACATTGCCAGAAATCTTTATTCAATTATGGCCCTAGACAACAAAGTGATAATTGTACACTTTGTTTTTCTTCAATGAACTTTTTTTGGATTATATGAACAATGACTATTTTTTTTTATTGAAAACTGGGACAAAACAAAACAAAAGGCAGTGTCAGAAATAAAAAAGGAACATAATTAACAACATACCCAATATTCTAGACATATCACTCTAACCATTTTGAGATATGTTCTTTTCAGTCTATTTTCTGTGTTTTAATATTGATGAGTTCATATTTTATAATATACAGTTTTATTTTTTGTCTAATTTTATATTATTTTCTGTTTATTTTGTTATTTAATATATCAGCTTTAATTTCATGTTCACATTTGCTTACCAGGCTATCACAAGGCCTATGCCTCTTGTACTTAATTTACATATGGAAAGGTGAAGATTTAAGTTGTCTTTAAATCCTCTTCTCTAATAAATAACTTGCTATTTGCCCAACACAAAAAGCTGTGAGGCAAGCTCTTCTTCCCCTCCAGTTTATGCTACCCAGTGTAACCTTTTAGATTCAGTTGCATAGTAATTGTATCAAGTTCCATTTTGATCTGTTTTGTCCACCAGAATTAACACTTCTTTTTTTTTTAGGAGAAGGGGCTTTCTATATAGTAGTTTTACTGTCTGGAAAGGTAGGCTCCTACCTCATTTTTTTTTTTCAAAATATCTTAGCTTCCTGCCCATCTACTTTCAGATGAAATTTACAGGACATTATTTTGTCTAATTTTGATATAGAAAAGGTTTTGTAGGGGACTCTGTCTCCTCTTGGCCTGAGCCAGGAGCTCTGTCCTCTCACTTTCTCTCTAAATAAAAGCCTCTGACTTGTTCTCCTCAAAAAAAAAGAAAAGTTTTTGTATATCATTCTAGTATCACTTTATTGGGGTAAAAAATCACATAACATGAAATTTACTATCTTAACCTTTTTTAGACATACATTACAGTAGTGTTACCTATGTACACAGGTTGTGCAGTAGAGCACATTTTTCCAAACGAATCTCTAGCTGGTAGCAGATGTGGATAAGATGATTTGAGAGGCTCACAATTTCAAGCATTCTACCCACGTTTGTGTTCCTTCCTTATGGTTAAGTCCTCTAGGAAACGTAATCTGCCCAGTGATCAGCATCCTCACTAGATTCAGCGTCCCTCTCCCTGTGGAGCCTCTGAAGCTTTTGAACTCCCTTGTCTCTCATCCACTGTAGCAGAAACAGAGATGCAGCCACATGCAAAGGCAGAAATTGGTGACTCAGCGATATCACTGCCTGAACAGATGTCTCTCTCTGCTCTCTTTACGTTAGAGAGATAAGCTAGGCAGGAAATTGACATCCCATCTCACAGAATGCTCATGTGGATACCTTTCCCCAAGACTGGAGGAGTCCAGGACAGTGCAGAGCATTCACACAAGAATCCCGAAAGAAGAACTACACCTATCCTGGTGTTCAAGTTGCACACTTAAGTGATCTAACTAGTAGGCAGGTATAGAAATACCTGATTTCTTTAGGCTATGTACTATAGATTGACTAAATATACAGTTTGAGGGGTTTTGTACATACTCTGTTGACTCATTTACATATAGGATAAATTACATGAAGAGGAACAAACAGATTCTGTAATATGTATGGGTTCCTTTTTCTTCTGGAACATCACATCAAAGGCATGCTTGGCAATTAAGTTTTTCTCAGAAGATGCAGAAAATTGCACATCATAAATGTTATTTCTGACTCCTTAAATCATACTAGGATGTGTTTCAAACATTCTGTTTGAAAATATGAAACTCAGCATACTGTTTATAAGAAAGGTAATAATATTTATCAAGTTAAGTTAATTTTAATTCATGTATAGTGTATTGCAAGGAAGGCTAAATTTGTGACCAAGGTGGAATATTGAACTCTTAGAAAATTGAGAAATGTCAATCTTATATCCTCAAAATTTCTTAGGACTTCACTTGTGACACTTCTGTACTAGCTTCATATATACTTATTTCTTTGCAAATTTTTCCCTACCATTGACATGGAAACTTCTTATCATAGAAACAGTAGTTTGAACATGGATACAACCAATAGCTCCATTTCACTGAGTTAACGCTCAATAGACACTCATGTAATTAAATTACCAAAATAAGCATGGCAATTCACAGCCCCATGGGTGAGGCCACGTGGAAGATGCTATCTTACAACTTTGTTTCTTGTAGCCTCCCTCTGGGTAGTAAATTCCATCAAACTCAAAATACATTTTGGGATCCATTTCCTCAATAGCAAGTGGGAATTTGTGAAGTGTGTAGAAATGAAGAGACATGGTTCTTGTCTTGCAGGATTCACAGTCTAGGAGAGGAGGTAGTTTATATGATATGAAAGATGGATGAAGGCTTTAGACACATGTTCACATCCTGTTTCTCCTGTGTTGTAACTCTACACATTATATGAAATTTCTGAGTTTGTTTCCTCAGCTGTAAAATGGACATAATATACCTACCTTATGGGACATGTTTCTAAAGCACCAGTGCTAATACGCTGCCTAGCAGTTGGTAGACATTCTGCAGAAGCTACAACAGCAAACACTGTCACACATTACATGCCAAACATTCTTTTAAATGCTATAAAATATTAACTCATTTAAAAAAGTGTTCACCTTAGTACTGGAATGAAATCCAGTTAGAATGCTGTGTAGGGCAGAACAAGGGGTGAGTACCAGGCCTTTAGACAAGCTGTGCAGAGAGACGCCTTGCAGGACAGTCTAAGATTATGATAAAAGCTAAGGGCTGGCCAGTCTGCAAAGGCAATGAGCAGAGCAATGGGAGCAAAGGAGAGTGCGTTTGTTTGGAGAGTGTGGTAGGGCTGCTGTGTCTAAATCGCTGGGTGTGTTCAACATTTAGGGAGGATGAACATTCTCAGTGAATGTTCTGTAAAAGGGGATTGAGGCAGAGAGAGAAGAGCCTTACCTTCCAGGCTGAGGAAATTAAAGCCCTCTGTGTGTTCCTGGGGCTGCTTCCCCAGAGGTGAATGGAAGTTGAGCCCAGCTGGTAGCCCCAGGCAGAACCAGCCTTAAATGATATAAGTGACAGAAAAAGTCACTTGGCCCTTTATTTAACTTGGCGTTTTGTGTTGTTTGTAACTGACTCTACTAGGCGTGGTGTTCCACCCGTGTATAACCAGAAATGGATGTGAGACCCACATGTGTGTGGGCAATTTCCCTTTTCTTACAAAATGGTAGTGGGGATCTGGCCATTCCTGTTGCATCCACAAGTATGTGTTGTGGATGACAACACCTGCCACTGCCGTTTGTCCTGCCCTACAGCCACATCCAGGTCTGTCCACAGAGATATGTTTCACCTGTTTTGAGGTAAAAGTTAGCATGTATTTTAATCTAGACTCTGTAAGACTGGTGGCCTTGGGGAAGTCCTACTTCCATGGTGCCTCTGTAAAGCAGCTGAAGATTGGTTGGTCTCGTTTTTAGCCTCCTGCCAATCTTACAAACTTCTACTAGAACATATACCTTGCCACCACGAGCTCTGTTTATTGTTTATCTGGTAATAAAAAGATAATAAAAACTTTATTTTGTCTTGTAACTGTACACTTCAGTAATCCCCTGAAGACTGTCCTGTTGTGCATAAATGTACTACAGCTGTTTAGGCAAAAGACGGTCAGATTCCATCAACCACTGTGCACAGATCCCTCAGGCTGTGATCTCACTTTTTCTTTTCTCTGCATGTTCGTCATACACTACTGTAGTCATAAATTAAAATTACCTAAACTTAATAAATATTATTATCTTTCCTTACAAACCCTGTGCTGTTTCATGTTTGCAATAAGAATTTGAGGTATAGCAACATCAATAATGTCCACTTTTTCTTTCTCTCTTTTGTTTTTTCATAAATCTTCCTAACTGGTATCCTCATTTCTCTTTTCTCCTTCTACATTGTCTAAAACACAAATCTGATCATGGTGAAAAAGACCCTCAGCAATCCATGGATGTAAAACAGTCTGTGTAGTGGTTAAGAAAGGGCTTTTTAATTAAAAAAAAAGAAAATCCTGACTTGCATCACAGCTGTGCAATGTAATAGTTATGTAATATGAACATGCTAACAACTTTCTAAACAGGCTCGCTTAAAGTGTCTCGTTGCTTCCTGGCAGATGGAGTGGCCTAACGTGGGCTCCAGCACTTAGACTATTGCCTGGTGCAGAGCTGACTGACTGCAGAGACCATGTGGATGAAGAACCACAGTCTTCTTTATACAGCTTCCCTGACTCACCCCTACTTCCCCCACCCTTACACCCCTATTCCTCCAGGCAAAAGTCTTTGCTCTTCTTAGTCTTCCTAATACAAGTGTTTTACTTCCTGCTTGCAGGTCACGGTCTTCTCCACAAGAATGGGAGCAGCCACTGGAAGTATGCTCATGCCTACCTTAGCCTGACGCTTGTACAGGACACCGACCCAACACCCACCTCTTCACTGTGAAAACCATCATAGGGCACACCATCTGATCTTGCCATCATCAGCCCCTCCCCATGTTCCTGCAGCCAGTACTTTAAGTCTTGGCTATATCATTACACAATCATCCAGACTTGTTTGAGGTGGAATCTCCTTGGATCAGACACCGGGGATGTACAGGGCAAATGCACTATGAAAGTAAAAGGGATGAATCATTTTAATTAAAGTGATCCATTTTTATTAATATGATCCATATCAACATCTGAACATTTGAGCCAATTTTAATATGGCACCATAGTAAAAGCTGGCATGCGGCACTGCTGGTTCATGGCACCTCTCATTCACAGTGTCTTAAGGGATGTAGAGGAATCTAGTGACTGAGGTACTGGCTTTAGTAACTTCTGTTCTTTCTTAGTGCTTTCCTTTTCTAAATCCCCTCTCATGTAAGCTCTACAACATATCCCTAATTTAGAAATTGTTTTACACACATAGGATGTACTGTTTCTGGCAAGTCATTTTCTTACTGAACAACAGGAGACATATAGCAAGCAGAATAAAGCAGACATTTTGGAAGTTACGATGGCTTCTTTATAAGGAACAAGGTTTAACAAAAGTTTGAGAAAAAATGGAAAACTTTAGACACAGATAGAATGTCAACTAAACCAAATCTATGTAAGAATATTTTTAACAATATATCATAATCATAGATGGATGGAACTTTCATTTCAATTTCCCCAATGTGTTATTTACCACTGGGTGAATACAATTGCAATATTTCCAGAATCTCTCGCCTGGCCTTAGTGCATCTCCATATCAATAGGTGTTTCCAAGGGGTGGAGAGAAATAGTCCATTTCCATATCAATCGGCAATTACAAGGGTGAGGGAGGACATATCTGGCATGGTGAAGTTGGGTGGGACCTCTTCTTCTGCAGCCTGGTGGCAAGAGACTAGATAGAGCACAAGTGGACTGCTTGTAAGAAATAAATGGGTTTCTCCCACTTTATTTCTCCCTTTGACTGATTTTGGTTTCAAAGGTATCTTGCCCTGGGATTCCACCCCACCCCGCCCCCGGAGTTACACTCTGTCTTTTGAGAACTTCAGCTAAGCCCTAAGAGTTGTACCTTCAACTCAACCCAACATTTTTTATTTCCTTTTATTATCAACAATACTAAGCTATTTTGCCTCTGGTGTAAGATTACATTTTTGTCATAGTACCTGTATCTTAATTTGGTTCTCACCATGAATTTTTAATAGAGCAAGCAACCTATTTCCCACCTGATGTAATAATTAATCTGTCAGTGCTCATTCACTGGGTAAAGTGAAATGAACAACTGATTAGCAAAAGACAATACATTGAGATCTAAATAAGGTCAAAAGAGATGTAACATTACATGACTGTCCCTTTTTTTCATAAGAAATACTTCAATAAGCTATGGGAAGCAGATGTGACACTCTGGACTATCTTCTTATATGCCATTTAATTTTAATCTCTAATTCCAGTCACATCTTTTTATGATCACACACACAGCAGCCATCACAATGCTTTGCACATTCTAAATGCCTAAGGAATATTTGTTGACTTTTTTTACTTGATGCAGCTTCTACTTCTCAGCACTTTATTTGCTTCTTGTATACACAAGCAGCAGGGTAACTGGAATGTGGATGAAGATGGATGAAATGTGATGCTTCTGGCAAAAACGAAATTCACCCAGGATTTCAGCAGTTTTGCAGTAGACATTCAAAAAACCATCAAAGCTGTCAAACAGCCAGCAGATTTGTTTTTTTCCCCAAGTAACATACCTTTATTGTATAGACTGGAATTACTACATTTTTTAAAGATTTGTCCAGTAACTCTCCAAGCTATAGCACAATACCAGAATAATAACCACATAGCTGGGGAGTTGAGCTGTAATGAGGAATTGAATTAGAGGGAAGAGGGCATGGGTGGGACTTACTTCATGAAGATGCAAATATGGCATCCCTTCTACCAAATGCCAATGTCCTCAGTAAAAGGGCTCAGGTGGGACGCCTCCACTTAGTTCCTGAATTCTTTCTCAGTGCGTTTCTGGAGAGTTGAGCTTGGATGTCCTCATCATCTCTGCCATTTACCTAATGTGTAACAGGCACAACACATACTCTTCTTACCATTTTTGCTAATACACTCAATGGAAGCCTCTAAGAGTTGCTTTGTCTGGCTTCCTTTTCTGAAAAAAGATTATTGTTAAAAACAAGATTTCCGTGCTTCCTCTACACTTTTGCTTATCTTCCCAGTTGCTCTGAGGAGTTATTTCACTCTAACTAAAACTTGGGAATGTAAATGTTTTTATTCAGAAATGCAAGTCTGATTTCTTTTAAGGCCTGATGCAGACTGGCTCCTTCTTAGGCTTTCCTGTCATGTGAGCACATGCTTTCCTGCTTCCCACTAATGATCTGGAGCAGAAAGCCCTTTGGGAGCATGTGAGGGGCTCAATCTGCCCTCAGGAGGCTCTGCCTTTAGTAGCCGTCTGACCTGGGCAACTTACATGATTGTTCAGGAAAAGTGTCCTCACCTGCACGTCCAGGGATGTTGTGAAGATCAAATGAGATTACCTGGCAGAAGCACTTTTTGAGCTATAACCCCCTAAAATATTACTGTTCCTTTGGCTATGAACACACCATCCAATGCAATTCACAACTACCTGCTGGCTGGCTGCACTTGGAGGCTGGTGCAGCCACAGTCTGCACGTGCTGCCCCTCAGTGCCCTTCCAGAATGTCCACCATGGAAATCACTTGTCTGACCTGAGTCTGGACACAAATCTGAAAGATATGAGGCATTTTTTCTAAAAGGTTATTCTTAAAGGTTAAGGTTATTCCATGGTGGAATGGATGGGGTGACTTGGGACTCTGGAACACCACTCAGTCTGGGAACCTCTATTTCTTTTGTGGTAAGTTCACGTGTCACAGAAGATAGAAGTAATAATGGCAGGGGAGAGGCCTCAGTGCTGGGCTAGAGGAGGTGGGCTCCATTAATGTAAACATGAGCCCATGTATTCATGCAGCAGATTTTTTTTCATAAGTTCACTTTATGGATTTGCAGACACAGGTAGAATCTATAAGCAGCATTTCAGTTCAATTTATCTACATTTTGGTGGTGATATTTTATCTTTGGTATGCGTGATAACGATTAAGTATCCCAGATGCCCCAAAGCTGCATAGTGGCCATCTTAGGGGCCTGATAGTATTCTGAAGTAGCACCTGTCTTTAAATGTATCAAGATGCAGTGTTTTTCCCTTTTGACTTGCTCTCCCTCCTATTACAATGTAAATTTCTTAATTGCTGGGACTATTTCACTGCTGGATCCTCAGTTTCTGACACCTAGTACTTGTTCAAAAATAATATTTCTTTTTGTTGGAATGCTCAAAGTTAGCTCCAGAGCTATCAGGAATATAAGGGGTGTGAGAGGGCTGGACAAGGATAGAAGAGGTCCTCAGAGCACTTAAAGAGGCCCCAGGTTTACCTGAGCTGTGGGCAGGACACACAGGTGGGAAGAGGTGGAGTAGCTGCACTGTGGTGTGTGTACACTGCATGGTGCACAACAAAAGCGAGATAGAGAAGAGTTACATGAATAAATAAGTATGACATGCCAGCATTGGGGAATACTGACTCCAGCCAGAAATCCACCCATGTCATGAAAAGGAGATTGAAAAAAAAAAAGAGGTCAGAGTGGAAAAGACAGATAAGCGGAGTGTGTGTCCTGGGGACTCCCAGGAGCAGCTGCAACGACGGTAGAACAGTGAGCGCCGAGAGGTAGACAGGATGCTGAAGACGGATTTTCTGAGGGGAAAGCATATTTTCAGATATGACAAGCCCTCAGGATTTGTGAAATTAACATTTGCTGTTAATTTGTCATTTGCTGCACAAAGAGGCATTTTAATGGTCCGCGCTGAAATATGGGCTGTGAAAGGGAGTCTCTCAGCTAAAGGACATTTCTGATTATGCAGCATGTGCAACCTTGTGGTTTTTCTATTTCTTATCACCATGGATTCAATAAATCCTGGAAAGAA
Organism: Smutsia gigantea; assembly: GCA_032199065.1. NCBI lineage: Eukaryota > Metazoa > Chordata > Mammalia > Pholidota > Manidae > Smutsia > Smutsia gigantea. The sequence continues at coordinate 174,447 of JAVSCE010018753.1, forward strand.
TGAAAAAAAAAACCTTTGCTTTTTGAAAAATGAGCACACAGATAAGGTCAATGTTTATTTTTAGTGATGACATTAAAGGCAAAGAAGTAGATTAAACAGGATATAGAAACTCTATTCCTTAGTGGTACATATCACTTAGGAGATTCTTATTCTTAAGACCCACCCCTTGTCAGTGTCCTGAGATTCCAGCCTTCAGTTATTAGCCAAGTTTCACATTTATTTATTTATTTTTTAGTTGAAGTATAGTTGACATTCAATATTATATTAGTTTCATGTGTACAACATAGCGATTCAATAGTGTTATACATTAGAGAATGCTCATAGCAAAAAGTGTAATTTCCATGTCACCAAAGTTAAAATATTTTTGTCTATTTTTCTATGCCATATTTTTCATCCTGAGGACATATTTATTTTATAATTGTAAATTTGTGCCTCTTTATCCCCTTTACCTATTTTACCCAACCCCTCAACCCTTTCCCCCCAAAATCCCCATCCTTCTGTCTCCCCCAGTCTGTTCTCTGTATTTTTTAGTCTGTTTCTATTTTGTTTGTTCTTTTTTTTTTTTGGTTTTAGATTCCACATGTAAGCGAGTTCATATGGTATTTGTCTTCTCTGACTTAATTCACTTAGCATAATATCCTCTAGGCCCACCCATATTGTCATGAATGACAAGATTTAATTCTTTCTTATGACTGAGTAATATTCCATTGTTGTATGCACCACATCTTACTTTTTCCATATTATCGGCATATGTTTATGGGACTGTGAAATAGTCTTGACGTTTTCCATTATTGATTGTTTTCATTTATTATGTGACTTTGCAATGTCTAGGAATGATATTCAATGATGGTCCATTAACCATGATATAATCAAACTAACAAAAATGGTCTGCAAGTTGCCATGGTGTGTATAGATGTGTTTTGTAATTAGTGGATTGCAGTAGATTCTATTTGCAGTTTTAATATGATTCTGATCATTATGTAGATAAGAAGAGACATAAGTATATTAAGAACGTTTAGATGTTTTAATTTGATACCGTGTGTAATTTACCTGGATGTGGAGATTGAGTGTTTGTTGGGAGTGGGATATATAACAAACAATAATATGATATACAAGAATTTACACATTTAATTATAATAAATAATTATTTACTTTTAGTGAGGCTTTCAAATTGTTCAATGTTCCAGTAATTTCTTGATAAACAATAGTTTCTTGAAAGTTTGGGAGAAGTTCTCAGAACCCTGATGTAATTTTGAATGAATATAGAGAAAACATACATTCAGACACAAACCATCAGATTTTTAAAAGCAAACTATTAAAATCAGCTTTTAAGTCATTATTTCAGATTCTATTCCAGTTAAATAAGACATGAAAGACTGCATTTCTTATTTAATATTTAATTTAATAATTAAAGTTAATAAAATAAACAGGCTATATATGTATAAATGTCAAAATCATAAAACAAAACTGAACTGTATTCTTCATATGGTATATGTTTTCCACCATCCTGTGGTATAATGCATATTATTCCTCCTTCTTTAGGAGCTATCAGACAGATATTTATTATTTTATGTTGAGGTTTATGGTTCTTACACCTCTGTCATTATGAAACATTATTGGCCAGACCTAGAATTTATTTAAAGTGTTATAGACTAGGAATTTATCTTGCAAATATGTCTTGGCTATAGAAAATAGATATCCTGTATATTTTAATGCAGTTTCTAGAGTTATAATCTATCAGAAATTTGGAGTCTACCTCTTTTGTTACCTTACCTAAAATCATTTGGAATACCACATCAATTTTATGACATTTTAGAGAGAATTTTCCATTTTTGTATTTTATTATTTCTTTTAATGAAATAACTTGCAAGTAATTTTTTAAACCTCTCAACGGAAATATAAAGTTCTAAAATTAAGTTTGAAATATAAATTCATTTTGTTTCCCAAGGAGATGTATTGTGTAAGTCAGGTTTCGGTGGAATAATAGAAATCCCCCCCAGGTATACCAAGCAGGATGGGTTTTAATACAAGAAGTCAAGATTTTTTTTTACAACTGGGAGAGTGAAGGGAGCAGAGGTCATAGAAACAACTACTTTGAACAACTCCAAGCCTTTGTTTGGGGGAGATCACATGGCCTTTTGTAACCCAGCCACTGGTTGGGTATTGGGAAAGCAGGAACATGAGGGGCAAAGAGGCCTTGTGGTCACAAGGACAAAGTTTTTGCTCTGAATTCAAATTAGTTAAAACAAACATATATGAAGAGAGATATGGAGATCAACCAGTTGACCCCCATAATTTATTAATCTAAATTGAGTCCTTTTATGAGTTTAAAATGAGAACTATTCATAATAATTAGGACTGGAAAAAAAGCACACATTGGAACTGTTCCGAAAAATCCAGCTCCATCACCTTACTGAACAAGTCTATGAGGACGAGTGAAAGAAAGGAATCAAGGACAATGCCGAGGCTTCTTCTGAAGTAGGAGACAGGTAGCGGTGTTACTGAAACAGCGGTTACAGAAGGTGGAATGATTAGAGCCGAAAGAAGTTGGGACACATACAATCACAGAAAGATGTCAAGTCTGCTGGAGAACAGAAAATGAAGGACAAAAAAAATTGCATGAGACGAGTCTAGAGAGGCAGAAAGTGTCTAGATAATAAGAGTAAGCTTAGGTGAAGGACTTTCCCTGGATTCTAAGGGAATGAGGACCCTGCTCAGAGAGTTTAGGAAAAGCAATGATGAATTTAGATTTGAAGAAACTAATTGGGTTGCTGCCTGGGAACTGAACTCAGGACCCACTGGCTATAGTGATCAGCTGTTGTTAGCCAGAAGTGGGGTGGCTGGCTTAGCGATGGTGAAGATCTTAGAATGAAGATAAGGATGGTTTTCGGAGGGACAGTTGTGAATCAGAATGCTCAGCACATGGTGACTGACTGTGTCCCAGGTATGCAGAGGCTCCTGTCCACAGCAAGGCTCTCATGTGGGAACTCATGAAGTGCTCCTCTGGGATAGATGAAAGAAGATTTATCCATCACGCAACTGGGGAAGTCCTGAGGTGATGCTCGGGCAGCATGAATCTCTGGAAGAAATTCTGGAAGAGAGAGCAAGAATGGGGAGTTCCTAGTCATTTATAAAGGGGATGTTCCACCAAGATTTGAAAGAGGCATCAAGAAGAGACACGACTTGTGGGTGTCATTGTGGATGCTATGGCGGCGACAGACACAGGCAGGAAATGAGGCGAATTATCAATTGGAGTCCAAGTCATTCTTATGGCCTTTATCAGTTGTGTGTGAGCTGTGAGAGAAGAAAGTGATAAAAGGCAAAGGAAACATACAAAGCTTGTTCTCTGATCACAATGGAATAAAATCAGAAGTAAATAACACCAACAAATTTGGGAAATTCAAAAATACATGGAAATTAAATACAATCTTAAATAAAATTTAGATCTGTAGGGAAAATGGAAGTTCCCATGGGCGGACACGCACCTGAACCTCACGTACATGCCCACTTGGTGCTCACAATGCTGTCTCATGTCACCTCACAGTGTGCATGCACCATGAGCTTGTACCTATCCACTGGACATGTGCAGGCTTGGGTACTTTGTCAGCAGAGGGTCACTGTTGTCTGTTGCTATAGAAAGACCTCTGCCCAGTACTCCATGCAGACTGTGGGTTACAGACTTGTGTATACAGATGCGGTGAATGTGATCTTAGCACTTGACCAGCCACCATGGAATAAAGCTGGGTCTGAATCCTATAGTCTTGTCACTTTTTGGTCTTGCCAAGTCCAATATAAACCTGCCAAGGACCAGAGTCTTGTGGTACAAGATCAAATAAGAAATCATAAGAGAAATTATAAAATTCTTTGAGAGGAACAAAAATGAGCCCCAAACATATCAAAACATGGGACGTAACTCACACAGCACATGGAGGGAAATTTGTAGTTGCAAATGCTTATACTAAAAAAGATCTCAGATCAATAACCCACCCTTCTGCCTTAAGGAATTTAAGAGGCACAAACCAAGAGCAAACACAAGAGTGGATATAATAAAAATAGCAGTAGGTATTAATGAAGTGGAGGACAGAAAAAATAGAGAAAATCTACAAAACCAAAAGTTTGTTCTTTGAAAAGATCAACAAAATTGACAGAACTTCTAGACTGACCAAAAAAAAGAGAGAAGATTTAAATTACTAAAGTCAGAATGAAATAAGGAATATCACTATTAACCTAATAAAAAAAGATGTTAAGCAGACACTGAATAATTGTATGCCAACAAATCAGAATAACTTAGATGAAAAGGACATATGGTGATGTCCTTTATTTGTGTTTTGCCTTTGGCAATTGCAGGTACCCTTCTGGGAGCAGTGGTCCTTCTGACATATCATCAGGTCACCTCATGCTACATCACAATGCCTACTTCATTTACCTCACTATGTCTCATCAAGGAGATATTTTATCATCTCACATCATCACAACAAGAAGGAGGAGTACAGTATAAAACAAAATTTTGAGAAAGCAAATGAGACCATATTCACATAACTTTTATTACTGTATGTTGTTATAATTGTTCTAATTTACAAATTAAACTTTATCATAGTTATGTGTGTATAGGAAAAATCATATATAGATACACTACTATCTACAGGGTCAGACATCCACCAGGGGTCTTGGAACATATCCCCTAAGGATAAAGGAGAATTACTATATTCCTACAAAGATATATACTACTAAAACTGGTGCAAGAAGAAATAGAAAAACAAAATAGACAAAAAAAATCAAAAGATTGAATTAGTAACAAAAATTTTAAAAAAGAACCACTTTTCACAAACAGAAGCCAGGTATAGATGGCTTAATTGGTGAATTCCACCAAACATTCAATAATTACTACCAATTCTTCACTAAGTCCTCCAAACAACACAAGAACAAGGAAAGGGAACAGTTTCCAACTCATTTATGAATCCAGTATTACACAGACACCAAAACCAGACAACTGTTGTAGTTGTCACTATATACTTATATCTTTTATGATATAGATTCAAAAATTTTCAGCAAATTATTAATAAGTGGAATGAAGCAACATACATGAAGGGTTATATACCATGGCCAAGTGCAATTCATTCCAGGAATGCAAGATTCATTTAACATCTGAAAATCAATTAATGTAATATGCCACATCAAGAAAATAAAACACAGAGCACATGGTTACCTTAATCTATTTTTAAAAAGCATCTGCCAAATTCAACACCATTTCTTTATAAAAAACAAAGAATAGAAAAGAGCTTTCTCAATTTTGTACAAGGCATCTTCAAAAAACAAAGCTAATATCAACTTAATGATAAAGGGTAGACAAAAGATATATCATGCAGCATTAATCGGAAGAAAGCAGGAATGACTAAGTTAATATTAGATAAAATGTATTTCAGAGGAAAAAAAATACTTAAGACAGAAAGGGGCATTATATAGTGATAAGGGGACCTCCCAATAAGAGGACTAAAAAATGTAAGTGCACTGACAACAGAATTGAAAAATACATGAAGCAAAAACTAAGCAAAAACAACTGAAAGGAGAAATAGGCAAATCTACTATTACAGGGCTAACTTCAACATCCCTCTCTTGATAGATTATTCAACAAAAAGAGTTAGGCAGATTTAGAAGAATGCAAAAATGCCTTTAAACAACAAGGTCTAATTGACATATGTAGCACACTTAATCAAACAATCAGAGAATACTCCCTCTTTTCAAGTATCCATTTCAAGTACCAAGGTAGGTGATATTCTGTGTCATGAAAGAAACCTCAATAAATTTAAAAGAACTCAGGTCATACAGAGCAGGTTCTCTGACCACAACATAATAACACTGGAAGTAACATAAAGAGAACAGGACAATAGCCAAATATTTGAAAACTAAATAATATACTTTTGAATAGTCCATGAGTCAAAAAAGATGTTTCAAGGAAAATTTAAAAAATACATTGAACTGAATGAAAATGAAGCATAAATTCACATAAAACAGCACAGAGAGGAATTTATACTGCCAAATACATACAACAGGAAAGGGGAAGTCTCTCAAATAAGTATTCTAAACTTCTAACTCAAAAACCTAGAGAAGTAACAACTAAATAAACTCATGGCAAATGGAAAGAAGGAAAAATCTACACACATAAACTTGACAAAGTACATCAAGTGGATCAATTCCTTGAAAAAAACAATCAACATTCATTCACTATGAAATAGATCATTTGAATAGCTCTATAGTTATCAAGGAAATTGAATTAAGAATTAAAAAAAATTCCCCATGTTCAAATGGCTACACTGTAGAAATCTACCAAACATTTTTAAAAAATTAGCATGAGTTTTCCAGAAACAGCAGAGAAGGGAATATTTCCCTATTCATTTTTGAAGATAATATTACTCTGATACCAAAACCAGACAAATACAATACAGAGAAAGAAAACCGTAAATCAATATCCTCATGACTATGGATGTAAAAACTTTGAACAAATGATTAGAAAATAGAATACAGCAATATATAAAAAGAATTATACAGCATAATTATGTGGGATTTATTCCAGGAATTCAAGGCTGGTTCAATATTCATAAATCAACCAATGCAATCCACTAGATTAGCAGGTTAAAGGGTGAATGGTTGAATGCATTCCCTCTAATCACTCTTATCAAACACGGTGCTGGAAGTTCTTGCCAGTGCAACAAGGCAAGAAAAGGAAAAGGTCTACAGATTGGAAAGGAAGAAATAAAACAATTATCAGTGATCTAGTTACCTCTGCAGAGAATTGCAAGAAATCTACCAAACAACTCCTAGAATTAATAAGCAAGTTGATCAATGATACAAGGCACAAGATATACAAGATAAACATGCAAAAATGAATTGTATTTCTGTATACCAGCAATGAACCTGTGAGAGGAGGTGAACCAGAGAGAGGGAAGTTATGGTCCAGCATGTTTTATAACCCCCAGCAAACATGCTTTTATTCTCAAAACTTTGTATAAGCCCGGTATCTCTTAGATTTATGGTTCAAAGAAGAATCTTGGATTACTTCCCTTCTTAAAGAGTTGCTTTATTATTTCATTAAAATTTAGAAATATTTTATTGCTCTGTTTGACTGAAGTTTAAAATAGATGTGTGGCTGTCATTTGTTTATTTTGTTTTTCTATACTTTTCTTCTTGAGGACAGAAGTTATGATCTGAATGTGTTTTCCATATTTTAGAACTACCTCTACTATTTTTAAAACTTTCTTGAACTTACTCAATTTTACTCATATTTTACCATTTCTCTAGTATTTTTAGAAATAAAACTTTTTTTGTCATAGTTTTCTAAGCTATAATTGCTACTATCTGTAGAGGTTTTTGTGATTTTTTTTTCAATTCCCACATCCATGACCCTGGTCAAGCAATGGGTAATTCGGTCTACATGTAGTCACTGTAAAAGGCTGTCATTCCTGCCTCCATTGCAATTTTTAATTTATGCCATCATCCTCTCTATTCTCACTACTCCCATACAGCCAGGGGTCAGGTCTTTTTAGTTCATTAGTGTTTGACTGGTATGTATTAGGTACTTAATACTCACATTGGTTAATAAATAAATAAATAAATTATTATTCCAAATATAGGCACTGTAATACTAACTCACCCAAAAAGGGCCTATCCTGCTGTCCTACTTCAACCTAAATGTAGTAAAATATTTTATAGAATCAGTTTTTTTAGCATCAAGACTTTTTGCTTCCTCAGTGAAGTCCAAGTTCATAGGTATTCATGGCTGTTTAAATTGTAATCCTAAATTATTTTTATCTAATTTCCAAATAACCCTTATTACATGTTTTATGTTCTAAGATGAAATACTCACTATTCAACCCTCCTCTCTTTTTAGTTTCATTCATATAGTTTCCCTCTAGCTGAAGTGTACTGACCTCCCCCACACACCCATCCAACATGGCCATATGCATAAATATTCCCACAGACAAATACCACCTTTATTCAAGACCTAGCTCCAGTAGCACTTAAATCCTAAATTCTTCTCTGATTATTCCCTTCCCTACTCTATATTTCTAAAAATAATTATTTTTTTCTTAAATTCCCATATTATTGTGTATATGCTGTTAAAGTACACAGCATCCAGGCTTGTATCATATTTGTTTTTGTACAAATTCACTTTCTCTTATGAGATTTACAGACTTCTTAAGAATAGAAACCCAAGATTATTTATCATTATAGTCGCCTCTAGGCCTAGCTGACCAATAACGGGTGCTCAATAACTATTTAAAAATAGATCATTTCTTCTATGAGCTCCAAGACATCCAGTCTGGTCAATTATTTATAAAGTTTTCTTGGGCACAATAATATATATCATATATAAACAACCTTGGTCAAGTATTTAAAATGGTTATATACTTTCCAGGCAGAAGAATCTGAAATCACATTAGAGGACAGACTGTAATGACTCACAGGTGTGTATTTTACTCAGTTGATTTTAATTCCATTTTCTGTTTAAATTAACTGTTTCAGATCTGACATCTATTTTCAACATGTTGCCGCACATAGGAAACCATTTGCTAGCTTAGACACTGGACATCCAGGGTCATTAAGTTTTGGGTAAATATCTTAAGAAAAAATATGTTGCTTTGTAGTTTCTTTTGCCTTGTAGGTGTGTGCTTATAAGATAGAGCATTCCATCAAACCACATCATTTATTGGCTTTGCTGATACAATTTTGATTCCCACTTTTCTTTCTTTCACCATCACCTCTTGCAGATAAATAAGCTGGAGGCCTGTCTTGGGCAGGCAGGCTATGTGATGATGGAAGATTCACAGGGAAGACAATGAGTTCTGGATGGAGTGAAGCTGCCTAACCGTGTCCGTAAAGTGTGCCCTGCAGTGTGGCCTGCCACCCTCTTCCTGCCTTACTTCTGTAGCCTCCTTGTTGAGAAAGATTTGAAGAAATCCAAAAGGAGAAAAAAATAGTCCTTTTTTGCGTAGATTCTAAGTGTATTTTTAAGGTGAAGATATTGATGTGAGATTTTTGAAGTTTCTGATTATCAACACAAATACGGCTGCTACCCATTGAGTGCTTGCCTAGACACCTCGTGGGCTTTTTGCATTTTCACTGACATATGGGAGAACTGTGGATGCTGATGGTACATTGCCCAAGGCCAGACACGTAAGCTGAGGCAGAACTGGGGCTTGAATTCATCCCAGTATCAGGCTCACTATTATCAGGCTCAGTATCAGCCAGGCTCACTACAAATGTTGCAGAGCACTTGGTACCAGGTAAATATTAAGAAGTGTTAGCAGGGTGTCCACCAAAGGACCAATGCTCAGTCTTCACTTACTTTGATTTTTGAGCAGAGCTGATCCCAGTGAAGCGTATGAGCTTCCACAGGCTCTCTATCTGGGGAACCGTGTAGTTTGGGAGGGAAAATGCTAGAGGTCAGTACTTCTGGCCTTGCTGTTCCCAGTGCAAATGTGTAGAAATAAAGAATAAATAAGAACAGCAGGCGAAAATTAGCTCAGACCAGGGGTAATCGGTGGTATATTGAGATATGCAGCCTATCCAATTGTGTATTTTACAAAACTTTTTAAAAAGTGATTTCACTGTAAGAAGCATGGAGATCATCTTTGTTGACTTTCACAGTGGCCAGGTCCCCTGTGTAGTGGAGACTTGCCCCCCAGCTCCACGGCTCAGTCCTGAATTGGTGAAAGGAACTTGCTGTTCATTTGCAGGGACCTCGAAGGCCAGCTGGCTCTCCAGAGAAACACTGACCACTGCTCTCTGCTATTAAGCCCTGGATGGGGAATTTCTCAGGAAAAGGCAGCAGGCCCTTAGTGCCCCAGCACTTTGGACCTGTACTCGCACCTTTGGCACGGAAACCACTGATTTAGGAGTAAATTCGTTCATTTAAGCCTTCAACCTACTGAAGATCTTTTATATTTTCATTTGCTAACACTCCTTGAAATAATGCAAAATTAAAGACTGGAACATTCACAGGGATTACTTTGTCCTAAGAATTATTTCTTATTGTAAACTATGAGTTTTATATGCAATATGCAGAAATAAAAAGAAGAGCATGTAATATTTCTTAAAATCCTGAGTATAGTGGAAAATCTCTCATTTCAAAATTCAGAGAGATTTTTACAATTACCAGGCACTTTGAGGGAATGAGTTTTGCACATAGGGAAAATATCTGGAAAGATCTGTGATAAATCTGGCACAGGATATAGTGCTATTCTCTCAGATCTAGAGCCCAGGCAGTCATCAGTCTTGGCTGGGAAGGTACTCCTCTTAACCTTCATTGGGCTCATTTTGGGGAGACTAGGGAGAGTCTGTGAAAGAATATCATTTGGGGGAGCTTGCCATTTTTACACCTGGCTCGAAAACACAAACATTATGAAGGAATAAGGCTTCCAAGCAAAGCTGCTCAATATCTGCCTTTCCCTTTACTTGCCATCATTATCACTTGTGAGAGATCAAAATTAAAATTTGTCAAGTCTGAAATTCAGGAGCAATCTGAACTTGCTATCAGATAAATTGGAAATGTTTTTGACTTTAACAGTAGGTGTTGCTAGGGGTTTCCTCTAATTTTGACACCCTGTGACAGCATTTAAAACATGCCCAGTAGGCAACAGGTTTAATTATACTCAGAATTGAATATTTAGTAATAGGTGATTTTCATTTAATATACATGCTTTTAAAATGTGACATAAAGGTGTGCTTCCGTGCACCCAAATGTACAGGTGCGTTGAAGTTGTTTTTAGATTTATTTTAAAAATTCTTCGTTCCAAAACTTTTAAGGAAAGATTTCATGTAGTGTCCTGCCCAGATGGACTCTCAGGAAGACAGCTCTACTGCTTTCCAATTACAATATACATTTTAGAACACAGCCATGATCTCCTAATATTTAGTTATTGTGTATAATGTAGTGTTAGACTTAGTCAAAATATTCTGATGCCTTTAGCTTTATGAGTGAGGAAAGATGTTTTTGGCATTTGATAATATACCTCATTATTTTTAAACGTGTTGGTGCTTCTCTCCCAAGATCCAAAACACTTTTTACTAAAAAGTTTTGGGATGAGACTTAATGTGTACTAAAAGTTTGATGTTTGATGCATTTTTAAATCCAAAGAATTTGTAATTGTATTAAAGTTTGAAAGACAAAACCTAGTAAGACCCAAAAGCTTGACATTCAGTGGCCTTTTAAATCCCAAAGAAGTGACCTAAAGGTAAATCTTATAGAAATATATCTATTCCTCTGACACAATCACAGTGAACATATTGGAAATGACGATAACTAATGTCATAATGGTTTAGGTTTCTCATCATACTCATCTTGTTGTTCTATCATCTTGTTTACATTTAAGCGAGACCTACATGATCTCTTGTATTATTTTTTATACACTGACCACATGTTAACTTGGATGTCAACTTGGTCAATTTATTTGCCTCAATAAGTAAAACCAAATAGCAAAATAACAGAATGAAATTTATCATTTGAAGTGGAACTCAACTGACCACATGGGGATTTTGAAAACCGCATGGCAACTGACAATTTGAAATTTCAGTCATCTTTGCAGATACATTTATAATTTCATCAGATGGATTACTTTTTGATTTATTCATTTTACTGTAAGACATTTCTTTGACGGTTTTTAAATTATGTTTCATTTATGAAAGTCATATGACATGTGATATAAATTTCAAATATTTCCCAAGGATATATAAACCACTGTCTTCTATTTCTGTAGTCCAAATGTGGTTGCTAACTTCAGTTTTGGGGTGTGTTTATGTGTGTGTGGTATTCTACATTTTTTTTCTATGCAATGCAAATATAATGATATTTCTTAGTAATTTTGCCTATCCTAAATAACCTTAAAGCATTGAGAATCTAAGTGTATTTGTTAACAATATTTTGATATATATCATTATGCCATGAAATTTGGTTGAAGTAAAATTAACACTTCTTATATATGACACTCTTTTGACCTGGGAAAGGGTCATAATGGATTAGGTGTCCTTTCTTACATAGGAAGTGTACACAGAGAAGAGGAAAGCATTTTTGCTTCAATGAGGAAAAGCTCACTCTTTTCCTTATTTCCTCTGATAAAGAAAAGCGCAGTTATTTTGTTTGTTTGTTTGTTTTTTGTCAGGCTATATGAGTGTGTAAAAAGGTAAAAATCATCTCCTTTCTTCCAGGGACACTTTAATTCCATCCTATGACCCCTGTATACAAGCCATATTGCACATGAAACTACGTGACATGTAGTTGAAGGGGTAGAGATAATTTTGATCTGGGACTGGCAGTTGAAGGTAGTATTTATCTGACAGACAGTCTAACACTAGTGTAAGGCTGATGGTGTATGAGGAGAGTGAGTCTGTGCTGCTTTGTTTAGTTTCTAGACCTATGTATTAGGGGAGCAGAGGTATGGAAAATCTTGGGCATAGTGGTAAGGGTTTTTTAAAATTTAACTGTAAAATGATGTTAATGTAAATTTTCTGGATGGTAATTACTGCAACTATTCCCTGACCAATGTCATATATAATGCATTTTATTTGCAAATAAAATATAGTTCATTAGTAAGGTCAGACAAGTTCATGAATAACCCACACAGAAATCCTGTTTTCCACTTTAGGAGACATGTGCACTATTAAAAGCCATACTTAGCTGCATGTCCTCATAATTTATTGGCATGATAACTTTTGTGAAGAACAATGTAAAACTTTTTATTTCTCACAAATATGCAAAATGAGGTATGGTGTGCTAAATATAAGTAGTGTTAAAATCTATACCTTAAATATAACTCTGTATGTTGTATTTTTGGCCCTCAGGTAAGGAAACTTGTTGACTTTTGTTTCCAGCATAAGTGCATCTATGTATAAGTTTGCATTTCAAACATAAACTAAAGAGAAAGAATATATAATGTTTCTCCAAATTATTAAACCCATTTTCTGTTCTATTAATATACTTTGTAAAATGAATGAGAATTTCTTTAAAATTATTAACCAAAATAGTTTAATGCTAAGGTTTGGCATATATATACACATACACACATGCACATGCACACACATACCTAACACATATATGACAATACATATATATTTATATATAACATAATAACATAACAAATATATATGCAATACATACTATGTATATTTATTTAAAAAGTTAAAGTGGTATCATCTTCTTTTATACTTTTCACCTAAATATTGATGTACATTTGGAATTTATATGTATGAGAACTATCCATTTAAAATTTAAAATTTAAAAACTTTTAAATTGTATTTTTATCTTTTGAGGGGGAAACAATACTATCTATTTATTCATTATTTATCTAGCTCTTCATCATCCACATTTTGGTCAATATAGTCTTACAAATACTTTTAATTCCATGTATGTGAACATACCCTAAGATATAAGAATAAAGAAAGATCATCTAAAGAAGGAACTCCAATTCTCAATTTGAAAATAAATCACCTCAAATGCTTAGAATTCTACATATTGTATTATTTAGTAAAAATCAATCACCAACTCCTTAAAAGCATAAAATGTACAGTAGTATAATGTATGCTAAACTAACACTAATTCATGCTGTCAATTTTTTTAAGAACAAACTATCTTCTCTAAAAGGTAAAAATATTCATTTAAGTCATCACAACTTTTAGTGTCTTGCAGACAAATTACTTAAGAGCACTTATTAATAAGTCATTCACTGAAAGTGCATTAGTTGACCCGCACAGGAGAAGGTAACCTGCATTGTGCCAATAGCCATCCCTGAGCAGTTCTGTGTTCTTACAATGGAATGATATGTTCAGGACTAAGAGCAGCTAGAATGAGAATGTTTGCCTTTTTACTTGTTGAAATTCTAGTGAATTTTGAATTCTTAAAGATTCCAATTGCTCAGATTTAAAAAAACCCACCTTGTCAGACTAAATTAGATGAGTCAAGGATAAGTAAACTGATATACCTTACACAAAGTGGTAACAATATTGTGGGAGAATAGGAACTAAGTCTAGTTAGAAGAAAGCTTAGATCTTTAGAAATGTAGAATCCTCTAAGAAATAGAAAGAATCAAGCAATCTGTTTTTTGGAAAAGCATGCAAAAGAAATTATATTTTGCTGGCAGGACAAGGGACTCTAATTGAGATGGGGCACTCAGTCTAGAGCAAATGAATAGGATGCTGTTGCCAAAACAAAACAAAATGAAACATCAAAACAATTTATAAAGGTAAAGCACCTACACTGGATGTATGAGTAACTAGGAAGAGAAAAGTTTAGAGTCATAGCTGAGGAAACAGGCTTGGAACCCACACAAATAAATGCTGATGAGTCTGGAGAACATCCCATTTGATCATGGTTCAAGACCATATGAAGAGGTGGAATCCACATTTACACTCCCACTGGGATGCAGAAATCCAAAGCTAAGAAATTAATGAAAATGCTTGGCCTGTGCCCAAAAGAAGTCCAATACCATATGAGGAAATAGCTCATCATATAGAATAGACAAAGCTGACAATACGATTATTAGTATCCCACCCACCCCCAAATTTGAGGTTATAGAACATTCAGAAAGAGATTAAAATATTCCAACTTGAAGGGTTTAAAGAAATAAGAGATGGAATGAAGCTAAAGGAAAATAGGAAACAGCAAATTTAAGAGAGACAGACTTGGAAAGAAACAAATGTAATATCTAAAGATGAAAGTGATAGCAAGAAAATATGAACTGGCTTAAGTAGAAGACTTAGACAATGTTCAAGGTAGTTAGTTTTAACTGTAATACAGATGTGAGGGAATTATGCAGAATGCAACATGACATAGAAAATATTTGAGAGAAAATATTAAAGAGATTTTACAAGATAATTAATTTTGGACTGTTTTCAAACAAGGTAAACCTAATGAATTAAGGAATATAGCATAATGTGAGTGCATTTGGAGTTGAAGAATTCCAAAGTCATATTTTTTGTGAACTTTTTAGAGACATTAATTAACAATATATTCTAAATTACACATGCACTAAAATAAGTTTAATGATGAAAATAATAAAATGTATGATTTTCATTCAGAAAAACATGCTCAATTCAAAAGAAGGCAGGAAAGGGGAAATTTTAAAAAAAGGGGAAACCTGGCTAATGGAAAACATTAATATTGTAGCAATAAATATTAATATATTTGCAATCCCACTAAATAAAAATGCTATTTGTTTATGAGATGAAATCCTGAGTCTCAGATTTATTAAAAAATCTATATTCACGCACACACACACTCACAGAGGACAAAACTAAAATGCAATATCACAAAAAATATTGAGAATAATGGGATGAATGCAGATATGCCATTTTTTTCTGATCTTTGAAAGAAGCTTGTTTTGGGTAGAACTGTGTTTCCCCTAATTATATGTTGAAGGTGTAATCCCAATACCTCAAAACTGACCTTATTTAGAGAGATCTTTAAAGGTAATTAATTTAAATCACAAATTAGGGTGGGTGTTAATCCAATATGGCCTGTGACATTATAGGAAGAGATTAGGACACAGGCACATGCGCAGGGAGAATTCCATGTGAACATGAAGACAGACATTTACAAGCCAAGAGGAGAGGCGTGGAGCAGATCCTTCCCTCATGGCCCTCAGAAGGAACCAACTCCGCCCACACCTTCACCTGTGAGCCAATATGTTTCTGATGTTGAAGCCCCTTAGTTTGTGCTGCTTTACTAAAACAGTTCTTGAAAACTAATACAAGGTAAATATGATAATTTAGTTGTGATGTAAAAATTCATCAGAAAGAGCAGCAAATCATGCACCTAAGTACACATAAAAACATCATAATGTTCACATTAAAAACTGCCAGATTTACAAGATGAAATCTGCAAATCTAAATTACTCCTTTTTCAGATTTTCATATACTTAGAAACTGATATCAAACAGACAAAAGTTACTCAAGATTTGAAAACATAGCTAACAAATTTAATCAAGTGCTCATATACACAATCCTGCCCCTAACAGCAAGAGAACACACATTCTTTTAAACTCTACATGAAATATATTCAGAAACTGACTACAGGTCACACAGCATACTTTAACAAATTTCAATAGTTGAGTGGTGCTTCACATACCATTCTATCTCATAACAATGCCATCAGGATACAAAATAAGAAAAAATGATAATGTATATAATCATTTTCATCAACAAAGAAATTAGAAATGTATGTTATATCTAAACTCGACCCAAGATCAGAAAGAAAAAATACTACATATTGAAAGTTGTGGAAAGCAGCCAAAATTGTGGAATATAATTACAATGAGTCACATTTTACTTTGATCTCAGCTACACAGTTTATATTTTTAGCCCCCTGATTTTCTCTGTCTGGAGTAACCATAGAACCCCTGAAACAACAGCCTCTTACTCAGAGGCTTTATCACTGTAGACAATGAGGGTGACAATGAGAAATATGAGAAAAAGGTGAGAATCTTAAAACTTTTGGAAAGAAAATACCCTTTAGCCTAGAGGTTTTTAGGAACACACAGGGGTGAGGGGGCACTTACGTACACCTTATAATGGTTATTTGCTGTGGAACCACCTCTCTCTTGATGTATCACTGCTATTGTGAATGATATGGACCTTGATATGATATCCTTAAAAATCAGAGGAGATTATAATGACCAACTGCACAGAGCCTGCTTTGGTTGGGACTTGTGGCCTGTGGACATGGAGCCAGTTTGTTAAAAATCCTAGAAAATAACCCAATGCTGCTTCTTAGAGTGTCACAGCCTTAACTTGTCTCAAATGTTAAATAACATAGAAAGTAGAGTAGAGCCTTGCTTCCAGTCTCCTAAATTGCTTGAGCGCCAATGTAAATAGAAAAAAATTTTGCAAACCAATTTATTTGAATGTACTTAGAGTAAGCATTAGGAGCGATGTTTCTTTGTTATATATATTTATAAGTGTTTATATATATATATATATATATATATATATATATATATATATATATTGCCTCAGCGTCTAATCTACTCCGAATTTTCTCATACCCCTACCCAAACTACATTTTTCTTAATGCTTAAAGAATACAAGACAGAACTTTAAAGGCAAACCCTAAGCAGTCTGTGGTTAAGATCACTCTCTATTCCCCTCCTGTAACAAACTATCGTGATGATTTCATCACTCAGTTAAAATAATCCACATTAGAAAATCCAGACATCTGGGTCTCCAAGCATTTTTTATTTTGGCACCAATCTTTTGTATTAGTTGTTACAGACATTTCCATCCCTTCCCTTTTGTGTATATTAGAATTAGGATTAATTATTTTTATATGAAAACGGGGTCAGTAAAAAAATTAATTATTAGTTATAGACTCATTAGTTTACATGTTGTGGCTGATGATGTTTTGACAAATTTAAAGGAGTCAAAGCGGTTTGGACTGCTGGATTTGTATTTTCTCACTGATCACTTTAAGCACAGACCTCTTCTTTATACTCCATTACCTTCACATTTACTTCATATTAAAATCCTTCATGTGGTTTCTGTGAAACTCTAACATTTATGAATTCTTTAAATTTTTTCTCTTTTACGTTCCTCCCCCTTTTCTCAATGGCAATTCTCATATGCATAGGTTAACTAAAATCATTTCTACTAATAAATGTATGTCCAAGATCATAGATAGAATCCATACTAATTTTTTTCTTTGAAAGAATTCCCCCAATAGCAATACTTTTTCTGTAATCTGGAGGATAAATTTTTATAGGCCATATATGCATTTGTTCAGTAACTTCCTATTTCTCAATGAGGAAGCCCACAATGCAGTACTTCAGTGCTCTAAAAAATGACTTTGTTGGACTAAACAGACACAAATTTCATTAATTAGGAAAGTAAGACCTGTGACTCTTGAGAGTATGTAATCTATTAAGTTTCTTGATAACAGATGAAGGATCCTCTGTTCTTCTAGTCCTTACTGGATATTCCTCTGTGAAGGAAGGAAAGAATGAAATCACTATAAAATATGAGCTAGTGTCTTTTTGTCTCACAGTCAGGGAGTGGTTCTTTTACACAAATAGCTTCAGGCAATAAGGATATGTCTTCATGCTTTAAAATGGAATATGGGCACTATCAGATCCAGGAATGGTAAAGGATCTTCAGAAGAAGCAATTTTCTGAAACGCAGTTTGAAACCATGTGTCATTACGTTAACAGCTAGGAAATTACAGGTGCTAACACGCCATGCTGCCATCAGGGACTGCCTGTGGCAATCAGAGATTGAGTGGCTCGGCTTCAAACCTGAGCTGACCTGTAAGTAACCAGTCATGCTGACTCTGAGCCCCAGGCAGTGTCCAAGTAGCATGATGCTCTAGAGGCAGCAGTGACAGTGGTTTCAAAACCCACCGTCATTTTGAGAGAACACCTCACAACACTCTCACCATCTTCAAACATTATTTGCAAAGGAAGTAGTACTAAAAAACAAAGCAAAGCAAAAAAGCCTCTGTCATGGTCATTTAAATAGTGAAACCATGAAGTATGTCTATTGCAAAAGCAAAGAATTATTATCTAGTTAATGTAGATCTACAACATTTTTGAGGATCTGATAGTTTTAATTATTCAAAGATTGAGGTTATGAACATAAGTAAGCTTGTTTCTCTTTGTTAATATTAACAAATCATAAAATTCACTAACAGAAAACCAGGCCTACAACAAACATAATGGGGATAGATGCCAAATTACCTGGAGAGTGTAAAGGCCTGGACAAGTATAGGTATGTCTAGGAATATCAATTACAGAGGAGTATGTATATGTCACTGCCTCTTTTCCAAGGCACAGATGTAGAATACAAATTGTATTTTGTATCCTTCAGCATACTGAAGTTTAAACAGAAAATCAAGTCTTCACTTGAGGTCAGTTATCAACAAACAGAAAAATTGAAGCAAGCAAGGAGAATCAATATACAATAAATTAGAACCAAAAAATCAAAGTGAAGTTATGAGAAAAGGCAAGGGTTTGTATTTACAATATATCTGTAGATGTTGTTTTGATAAGTTTCAGCATTAAACTACCAAGCATGTTGCAAACTATTTTCATTCTCACAGTGTAGTCTTAATATTATTTTATGTAAAGAAAGTTGAGATAGATGTGACAATATCCTGGCTAGATGGTAAGACACAAGCATTTTATGATATAGTTTGAGATTCTTATCACTTTATTGCATGACACCAAAAGGGGACATAAGTTTAAGGTTACCTAAAGTGTAAAACAAACAAAAGAATGGTATATAACAATTGTTTAGCTATAAAATTAAGCAGCATTAAATATGCCACATATATTTTGTCATGGTACATTTTTTAAAAATGTGCTTCTTACTGCTTAGGGAGCTGACTCAGTAATATATTCACTTTAAGATTAGTATAAAAATCTAATCAAAAGACAGATTGTCAGTTTGGATTTCAAAAACAAATATATACACAAAAACCAAGATACCAACTATATCCTGTCTATAAGATACTCCAGATAACTAAATTGAAAATAAAAGGATGGGAAAGATGTACTATGAAATAGGAACCAAGGACTTCCAGTGGCTATCTGAACAATAGATAAAACAGATATTAAAACAAAAAAGTTACTAGACACAACAGAAATATGTTATGGTAAAAGGATCAGTCCATCAGGAAGAATGTAAAGACATATGCACCTGAAAGCAGAGCCCCAAAACATGAGACAGAACAGAAAAACTAAGGAAGAAATAGACAATTCAACAATAACAGTTGGAGATTTCAATACCTCACTTTCGATAATGGATGGAACAATTAGACAAAATACCAACAAGGATATGGAAGACCTTAAAAATAGTATAAACCAACTTGAACTAACAGATGCCAGTACAACAGTCCACCAGCATGACATACACTCTTCTCAAGCACACAGAGAACGTTTTCCATGAAAGACCATGTAGTCAGCCACCAAAGAAGATTCAGTAAATCTAAAATTATTGAAATCATGCAAAATGTGTTATATGATTATAGCAGATTGAAATAAAAATTAATGACAAATATTTAGGATATTAAAAATATGTGGAAATTTTTAAACAACACATTGCTCAATAGCCAATAAGCATGAAGGAAATCACAAGAATAATCATTAAGTACTGTGAAATGAATAAATGAAGATGAAACATGTCAAGACCAGGGGGTACAGTTAAATTTATGGTTACAGAGAAATTAAGAGATGGAAATGCCTTTATTGATAATGAAAATATCTCAAGTCAATAACCTAACCTCCTACCTTAGGAAAATGGAAAAAGAGGAGGTGAAATTAATGTAGTAAAGAATAGAAAAACAATAGAGAAAATAAACAAAAGCAAAGTCAATTATATAGAAATATCAACATAATTGGCAGATTTAGCTAGACTAATCAAAAAAAGATCCAGAACACTCAAATACCAATTTTAGAAAGAAAGAGGAAATGCTACTATCAAACTTACAAAAGTAAAAAGGATTATAAGGGGATGCTATGGATAACTCTATGCCATAAAATTACGTAACTAGATGAAATAGAATAATTCCTAGTTTCACAACCAAAACTAACTTAGGAAGAAATAAAAAATCTGAATAGAGCAAATACAAGTAAAGAGATTCAATCAATAATTCAAAAAACTGCTTATGAAGGAAAGTCCAGGCTCAGATGGCTTCATTAATGAATTCTAACAAACATTTAAACAATTAATAGCAATTTTTTACAAACTCTTCCAAAAAATATAAGAGCTATGAACACTTTCAAACATACTTTATTAGGCCAGTTTTACTCTGATACCAAATCCAGACAAAGATATCACAGCCAATGACCAATATCTCTGTGAGTATAGACCCAAAAATATTCATCCAAATACTAGTAAACAGAATCTAGTAACATATATAACATATTATATATTGTAATCAAGTGGGATTTATCCCAAGAATGCAAGGTTGGTTTAACATATAAAAATAAATTTACATAATATACCATATCAATAGAATAAAAGACAAAAATCATACAATTATCTCAATATACACAGAAATAGCATTTGGCAAAATCCAACACCATTTTATGACTAAAACCCTCAGTAAATTAGTACTAGAAGGAATTTTCTCAATTGATAAAGAACATCTATGGAAAACTCAGAGCTAACATACTTATAGGTGAAAACAATGAATTCTTTCCCCTTAAGACAATGAAAGGTTACCCACTCACCACCTTCTATGCAGTTATGTCCTAGCCAGGGCACTAACAGAAGAAAAAAAGAAGAGCCATTTAGTTTAGAAAGGAAATAAACTACTTCTATTTGAAGTAGATATGATCTTATATATAGAAAATCTTAAGGAATCCACTAACAACTACTAGAGATAATATACAAGTTCATCAAGGTTGCAGGAATATTAGATCAATATATAAAAATAAATTATATTCTTATAGACTAGCAAGAAACATGGTGAAAATGAATTAAGGAAATTATTCTATTTTTAACATCAAAAAAGAATAAAATACTTAAGAATAAATTTAACAAAGGAACTTAAAATTTTAATGCTGGACAATGATGTATTGTTTAAAGAAATTGAAGAAAACCAAAATAAATGGAAAACATCCCATGTTCATGGATTGAAGAAGTAATATTACTAAGATGACAATACTTGACCATTTGATTTACAGGTGTAGGTCTGACATCTCAGGTGAGAAAAAAAACCACAGTGAGCACAAAGCAAAATCATAAGCATGTTCATAACACATTTGAGTAGACTATTTTGGGAGGAATAATCACTTGGATAGAGAAACTTCAGGAGACAAACAGGAGCCAAGTTTTGAAGAATCTTGAATGTCAATCTTATATGTCGGAATTTAATTCTAAAATACACAGTGAACTTAGGCTGCACTCTCTTAGTTGCATTAGGTCCAATATGGTAGCCACTAGTTGCATATGGATATATAAATTTAAATTAATTAAATTAAGTAATATTAAAATTTTACTTCCTCATTTATACTAAGCACATTCCAAGTATGGCTAGTGGCTACAATTTTAGACAGGACAGATTAAGGATCTTTCAATCACAAAGAAAGTTCTATCAAACAGAACTATTAGGAAGTTTTTCTCTTCATCCTATGGACCCAAGCTTTATGTCTGAGGTATATTATGTCAAGACAGAATGGGTGAGACCCAGAAAACAGGGCTATGCGTCCACAGTCAGTTAAAAGCACTCTTTCACAACTGATCCAATGACAAATAAAAGGAGCCATCTGGATTTCAGCATAAGATGACGAGAACTTGAACTAGAGCCATGAAGAAAAGATGAAAAGTAATATATAATTGCAAGAGATATTTGAAGGGAAAATAATAGAAACTTATCTTTTATCAGTCAACTAGCCAAATTGATGGAAGAATTCTTTATTTACTCTTTAAGTTATAAATATCTTTGTGAACAGCATTGGGCCTAGTTATGTGTTAAAAATGAGAAATGTGGGTGTAGGTCCTGCTGGCTTTGGTGTAGTGACAGGCCAGCTTCTCCAGTGCACTCATGCCCTCCCCCTCATGCTGGCTGCCTAATGGTCTTAGCTTGACTATGCTAATCCCCAGAAATATCTATGCTGAAAGCTTTCTGTTACTTTTATTAGGAAATAAGGACCTGCACCTAGTCTCCTGCTCCCAGCAGGTTTCTGCTTGTATTGGCTGGTTCCATGCCACCTGACCACCCCTCACTGCAAGGGATCCTGGAGCACAGGTGAATGTTTAGCTCTCAGTCTCTGGGATGGAGTGGCTACATGGGAGAAAGGGGTTGTGATGACCTGCTCAGAGGCACTTCAGTGTCTGTCACAGCTTCAGCAGTTTCTTCTATGTATCGAAATTATTATACTAATTGGTGAAGAAATTAGTCAAGAGATTGAGGTCTTTTGTACATTTCCAGCCAAGAATTGATAAGGTGTACAAGTAAACCAATTATTCTGGCTTTTCACTATGCCTTCCTTACATTGAGAAGGTGTTATCAGACAGATTTATGTGTAGTTCATATTTTTACTATGAAAATAGCAGTGCATTTCTATGTCTTAGTTTCTTTTTACTCAAGAATGTCAAATGAGCAGACACCAAAGTCAACAGGCTGTAAATTTAATGACAAAAAAGTGGCAATTGATTTTTATATAAAAGGAGACTCGTGCTATTGTGCTCTCCTTTGTTCAATGTATTATCCATGTCTAGAGTGACTTATGCTTTTATATGATCAAAAAGTAAATGGGAAAAACCACTGAAAATGACAACTTGACACATTAAGTTTGATATTTGTTATTAAACTCATTTGATTGCTATATCAATACTGTAAGGTAGGTAAAGGTATATATTATGTCTTCTTTGCAACTGAGAACAGCAAGGTGTAGAAATAGTAACTGGTATGTATAATATCACTCACAACAGCAAAGGCAGGAAGGGAACCCAGGTCATATGCGATAAGGCCTGTGCTCTTTCCAGTACATCACGCTGCTTCTCCGGAAGCCTAAGGACAGCAGATGAGTCAGGCAGCCTGCTGCACATGCACCGAGTCGAGCAGACACGCAGAACCAAGTCAGGAACATCCTTCACAGCTGCTGACAATGAGCTCTACGGGCAAAACATCCCATCAGAGGGACTTTTCATTGAGTCACTGGCTTCAAGACAAGCCATTTCTCTCGGGTGGGGGGAGAAAGTGTGGCAAGTTTTCATGCTGTCAGAAATGATACCACCTTGTAAGATTGTTTTCTATTCTTTTTTTTTACTGGATCAAAAAAATCTTGCACCTTCTCAGTCTTATGCTCAGTGCTTCTGCAGAACTTTTAATAATCAACTTGTTTATGTGGAGCCTCATGCATATTAAGTAGCTCTACCTTATGGCATGTCTAATTAGAATTTTTTAAAAGCCTTAAAGGGAGAGAGAGAGTTCATTAATCCTTTTTGCAAACTGTGTTGTTTTTTATTTGTATTATTTAATTCTTATTTAAAGAATGTAGATACTGCTTTTTCCCATTGCTGTGTGGTTTTGAAATTCAGCAGCTGGATGCCATATACATCACTGTGTACATCTAGGGAGCTGCAACCACCTAATCACTATTCATCTCACTCTTGATCGGCTGTCTCTTTCTCTGGAGAGGCTGCAAGCTGTCATGTATGCTGGCAGCATAGAAATCACTTCCTGGGCCTGCTCCTATAGTCTCACGCCAAAGCATGCCTGCAATGGGAGGTATGCTCAGAATTCTGCAACTTGACATTTTTAAGGTTCATATTTCTATTTTTGGACCCCCCAATAAAGAAAAACAAAACCAAAAATATTAAACAGTCAATGATGAAGAGAGGCACTGCTTAGATTGCTTTCAGGACGTACAAAACAATACAAAGTTTACCTTAAAGAAGACTATTAGAATGCTGTTTCTCAGCAAATGAAAAGTGAATTACATAAAGGAATATAAACCGGCCATGTGAGGTTTCTGGAATATTGTTATGACTATAAGATTGAATATATCAAACAATTGGTCAAGTGAATATTTTCAATGAAAATGAAATTTGTATTCCTTTTATGGAAAGTCAAGTTTATTATCTGAGGGTTGGAGTAGATAATGACAAACCATGAGCTTATAAAAATTAATTATGAATTAATCAGGATAAATTCAACAACTAGAAAACTTGAGTGCGTAGAAGTCTGAATACCTTCCGCCGCGCTGTCTGTGCACTAATGGTGGCTGTCAGCACTGTAGGAGCCTGGCAGGTGTTCCCTGGAGTATCCCTGGAAATCTAAGTTGACAGACCTGAAACTTTATTTTTTAATTAATGAAATGGTATGAAGTGATTAAACAAAACAACATTGCTTGTAAAAAATGGCTTTTGAAAGGACTTTACTGCCAGTAATTTTTCTCTTGATGTAATCATGACCAAGTGCCAAACAAGAGCAGCTCCCGTCTCAAGTCAGCTCATTAGTGTTTCCAGTGGGAGCATCAAAGACACTTGTGAAGGCTTAGCCATCCCCATGTGGCCGGCACTCCTGAATCACCTCAAATGCACATAGAAGGCAATTCCTGAATCACAAAGTGCTTGCGATACCCTTCCAAGCAGCGCTCATGTGGGGTGGGGAGCCTGCTCTTCCTGGGGCTCTGGACCTGGGCATGCTTCTCACCCTGTGTGTGCTTTGCTCTCCTCATCTTTAAGGGGCTAAAATAATATCTGCCTCCAGGATTGCTGTGAGGAATTACAAATTTAAATTTTAAGCAATGATTAGCATATAGTAAATGTTATATGTTATTCTGTTATTGAAACTAACGGAACCAGAGATACATAAGATTCTTCTTACCTTACTACTTCTAAAAAAGACTGCCACAGATACTTATTTATGAAAACCCATATCAAATGGAGAGGACCATTTCTAAATTAATCTCATTTGATATCAACAATGAATCTGATGAGACAGAGTAACAGTGCCAAAATCAAACTTTAAATGCTCAGTTTGCCAATATGTATTGGAAGTAAGGGTACTAAGTTTAAAAATTAACATTTAAGTAATCCTCATTTGATAAAAAATTACATCAGATCTTCCTCTTCCTCCCATTCCTGGAATCTTTTAGCTTCTAGGTGCTTCCATTGTATAACAACAAAATGTTTTGTTTCATTTAGGACAAAAATAAATGTCAAAAAAATTTTTTTTCTGTTCACCTCTGGATTTAATGCTAAACATTATTTACTAAAATAATAATTATAACTTTTCCTATTATTTCAGACTTTTAGTTGAAGTCCAAAAGCTGAAAATAGGTAATAAGTACACATTCAAAAGAATAGTGCTTATATTAGGATTCTCCAGAGAAAGAACCAATATAAGATACATATACCTTAAGTAAATATAAGGCTTATTTTTTATGTATATATTATATACACATATGTATAATATGTATATACAATACATACACACACACATTTATTATGCAGAATTAGCTCATGTCATTCTGAAGGCTGACAAGTCCCGTGATCTGCCTGGTAGAGTTGGCAAGTTGTAGTTCCTATCCAGAGGTCACAGGCTGGAGGCCCAGAGACAGCTGATGTCCCAGCTGGAAGCCAGTCAGGCAGGGGGATTCTCTCTCCCTTGAGGAGGATCAGCCTTTGTGTTCTAGGAAGGCCTTTAACTAACGGAGGCCCATCCACATTGGAGAGAGCAAATTGCTTTATTAAGTCTACTGGTTTAAATGTTAATCTCCTCCAAAAAACACCCTCATAGACATACCCTAAACAATGTTTGACCAATATCTGGAGATATTGGAGGAGAAATCAGGTGTGGTGGCAGGAAGCTCTGAGGTGTCCCTCCTCAGAGAATGTCCTGCACTGCTGGGCCTAATGAGTCACATGGAAACATGGAGGCTAGGACTACGTTCTTTCTGTTGAAATTGGAAAGCAGGAGCTTGGCAGTGCTATGTGCCCTCATAGGTGAAGGAGAAAGAGGCTCTAGGAAGGGGAGGGGCTTCATTGTTTGGTGGCACTGGTATGTGAATTCTCCTTGGGTCACTTGCACAGCTGAGAAGGTAGCCAGGCCAGAGTCATTTTGGTGAGGTCTTTCTCAAAAGGCTTCCTGCCAGAAAGAGGGAAACTCAGTAGGAGCTGAGGGTAAGACACATTAGCTCAGTTGAGGTATTAGAACAGAAAATGGCTAAGCTGATAGAAGGAGATAACTTACAGGACAGTGGCCCAAAATGTTTCTGACACAAACATCCTGAGGTAAGTGGTGCTCCACACAGTCATGCAGGGACCCATTTTCCTCCACCTGTGATTCCATCATCTCCTAGGACATTGTCCTTCTCTGTATGGTCAAAGCTAGTTTGTGACAACTCTGAGTTCCAGCTGGAAGTTACTGAGGTCTACCTGGCACAGTCCTGTCACTGTCAGCAAGACTTTAGTTGGTTGGTCACTGCAAGCCAGAGTGATACAGTGAATGGTCCCCTCCAGCATGGCTGGTGATTTTCAGTTCATCTCTACTGCTGTGGAAGAAGATCTGCAGTATATGGATGTACTGCTTTGCACCAGGAAGAATGGGGAGCTTGAGAATCCACAAGACATGGCATGAAAGTACTGACATTTGGAGGCATGCTGAAGGGGGAGTATGCTGACCATTTCCATATAAGACATGAGGGAACTCTAGCAGCAGAATACATGCCATATGACCTTGAATCTGATATGTGAAATGTCTCCTCCAATCTACCCTCCTCCTGCTTTTCCCCTTTATTCTCTACAGAAGAGGAGCTCTACGTGGGAAGAGGAAGGGTGGACACAGTTCCACATCCAGTGCACTGAGGCAAGGATTGAGCCTATGCATGCAGGTAGGGAGAATCCTTGCGTAGCACATCAGATAGAGGTTTGCATTAGCCCCCTCAGAATGCTTCTACTTTCAGAAGGTGACCAGAAAACTATTGGATATGCCCTGAGGGAGAAGAGACTGGAGGCAGAGATGGGACAGAAGCTGTTTCAAGGTGGTGATGGTGAATAAACAACGTTTTTCCCATTTGCCCTTCACTTAGCTGAGTACAATCAGTATGCCTGTTAAAATGCTCTAAATGACTAGCATTTTTGCCATTTTACTGCCATCATAAGCTCAAGTATGGCAGGTATGTTGGGAAGAGATCCTTTCATATACCCCAGAGGAGGGTGGGGATTTTCACCCTCCGCAGAATTCTTAGTAGGAAATAGGCATTACTGGATTTATAACATTTTACTCTTCCATAATTTTTATATGTTGCCAGTTAGCTTTTTAAAGAACAATGCAATTATTATTTATATATATAGAAAATAATTTAATTTTTCTAACTCATTGAAGGTGATGACAAGACAGAAACTTTATTAACACTCAGTCTACTGAAATTATGATGTTCTTACATACAACCGAATGCATTAAAAGTCATATCTGAACCAAAAGCTAACAAGGCCAAAGTTTTGCTATTTTAGACTTACTAATTAATGTTTAATGTTTGTATTTTGGGTTATAGTCAATGTAACATTCAGTTTGATTTCAAAGTTTTGAGCTTTTATTTGAACTGTTTGCAAATTGTAATCTTACAGTAAACAAATGTATCAAAAATTATTTTGCTTTTATTTTTGTTAAGAGCATCTATATATACATATGAATATTAACCAGGTAATATTTGATAAACATTCCCATAATTGCTTTTCCAGGCTCAGCACAACAGGAAACTTATGTATATAATAGTTTCTTTATTTAGTGGTGAAAATGTACTGAGTGGTTTTAAAAGTCACTATTATTTCTATTAACAAGTGTGGATAAAGTGAAGGTTCCTGTGGCCAAGATTCTCACCTGGCCCTGGTCGGCTAGCTCACTACACACGTGTGGACAATAAGTCGTTATTGAATCTATATAAAGAGATCCTCCCAGTACTCTGGGCGACACAGTGGCACGGCTGCAGGGCCACACAGCTGCAGGAGAGCAGAGATGAGACTGGAGTGGTGGCAGCGCCATGCACAGAGACTGAGACAGCTGTGGGGGTGAAGAGACCCAGAGGCAGAGACCGGCTTGCTGCATGCAGACTCACTCTGAGTGGACGGAATCCTGGTGATTGACCTGCCACCGTGGGAATAAAGTTAGGTATAAACCGTTTCACCCCAAGAATGTTCTACTGTCATTTCTTCAGTCACATTGAATCCATAGTGAACTTGTCTGGGGCTGAAACCCATTGGCAAGACAAGGTACCTAAAACTTTTTTGAATCTGTGGAATTATGTGCCTGTAGTACAAAGTAGACCCTCAGTCTATTTTATTTAGTTTAACTCATATTTTTTTTCTGAATTAACATAAACTTCTTTTGGAACTAGACAAAATAACAACTATTTCCTAAAGAACTTATTTTCCTGCATATGTACTTCAACATTTGAACCTGGATTATGTCACATGTAATGACGGCCCTAGAGTTTGGCAACTGAGCAACTAGAAGGGATTACAATAAACATATAAATTAACAGAATGAGGTGTGAATAAAATGAAAGTTCCTGTGGCCAGGATTCTCACCTGGCCCTGGTTGCCTAGCTCACTACACAGGTGTGGGCAATACATGGCTATTGACTCTATAAAGAGCCCTGCCCAGTGCTCTGGGTGACATGGTGGCACGTCTGCAAGGCTGCAGGAGAGCAGAGCAGAGGCTGGACTGGGACGGCTGTGCAGGCAGAGAGGCCCAGAGGCAGAGGCCGGCTTGCTGCATCCAGACTCTCTGAGTGGACAAGATTTTAGTGCTGGACCTGCCACTGTGGAAATACAGTGGGGTATAACCTTTTCACCCAGGAACGTTCTGCTGTCATTTCTTTGGTTACACTGAATCCATAGTGAACTTGCCTGCAGCTGAGACCCATTGGCAAGACATGAGGATTTCACACATCAAAGGGCATTTTGAGAGGATGTTAAATCAATGTGCATCAGTGGGTGTTTTAAGACCACTGTGTGTATGATGGGTGTTGCATGTAGGTTTCCCCTCATTGACTCTGTTCGAAGGAATTGGTGTCGACTGTTTCCTTGATTACCTGCAAGCCTGTTTCTGACCTGGCTGCTGCTCTCTAGGTGTCAGCAGTAGAGACGGTCAAATGCCAGATACCACAGACTTGGGGACAGGATGCAAGCCAACTTCAGTACGTGTCTCCTTCTTTCATAAATGCAGATGGAAACTGTGGTGCTGCTGAAGGGTTTAGAATGATACATGTCCAACAGGGAGGGATGTGAAGCATTAACCTGTCATATGCTGCAGTGAGGATAGGAGCAGTCTAGGACACAAAGAGGAACCAGGCAGGAAGCAGGATTTACTTCCACTTCCAGGTATGAGACTGTGGATGTGGTACATGAGGCTTCATCTCAACAACTATAGGTAATTAGCTTGCCCTAAACATCAACAGCTGTTTCCACTTATCATTAGCAGCAAAACATTAGATAATTTGTTGTTGATTAAGTTCATTTACCCTTGTTGCAGTTGAAGGGGAGAAAGGCCTTTTGGTGTGGTGGGTGCTTTAAAAGCATCTTTATATTTTAGTAAGTACTATTATAACTTTTTTTAGTTCAAAGCAATCTTGTACCTGTATTGATTTGAACATCCCTTATTTCTTCTGAAAGTTGTATTTTCAACTGTATCTATCAAAATCTATGTGGATAAAATGAAGGTTCCTATGGCCAGGATCCTTACCTAAACCTAAACTACTTGATGATGTAACTGGCCTGCTGCAAGGCTACTGCTTCCACACGCATAGACAATAAGCTATTATTGACTGAGTCACTATGTAAAGAGCTCTGCCCGGTGCTCTGGGTGGAGGCGGAGACGAAGGAGGATTACAGACCTGCAGATTGTTGGATGCAGACATGATTCTAGCGCTCTACCTATCGCTGGGAGAGCAAGGCGGTTAATAAACCGTTTCACCCCAAGAATGTTCCATTGTCATTCCTTGGTCTCATTGAATCCACAGTGAACTTCCCCAGGTCTGAAACACACTGTCAAGACAATTTGTTTTAATAAAAGTCTTCTATATTTGTTCCTGGAAATGAGACTCTACTCAGTATTTCCCACTCTTAA
Source organism: Smutsia gigantea (assembly GCA_032199065.1). NCBI lineage: Eukaryota > Metazoa > Chordata > Mammalia > Pholidota > Manidae > Smutsia > Smutsia gigantea. The sequence goes on from JAVSCE010018753.1 coordinate 205,006, forward strand.
TACCCACTATATAGGTTGCAGAAGTCTTTAAAAAGTGATTGTCTTGCCTGAGGGCTTCAGCCCCATGCAAGTTCACCATTGATTCAGTGAGACTGAGAAATGACAAGGGAACATTCTTGGGGTAAAGGGTTTATACCCAGCTTTATTCTCCCAGCAGTAGGTCAAGAACCAGAATCATGTCTGCATCCAGCAGTCTGCAGGTCCATAACTCACCTTCATCTCTGCCTCTGCCCAGAGTGGGCAGAGGTCTTTATATAGTGACTAGGTCAAGAATAGCTTATTGCCTCCAGGTGTGGAAGCATTATTAGCCTAGCAGTAGGCCAAATATGTCATCAAGTAGTTTAGGGTCAGGTGAGGATCCTGACCATAGGAACTTCCAATTTCCCCACAGTGATTTTTACAGAATAAGATAACATATTTCAGCATATTAACAACTAAATAATTTGTAAGGAAACAGAAACTATAGATGTAGACAATTTGTTCTACCATTATGATAATGAAATAAAGAAAAATTCTTTCAAAGTTAGGAGAAAGGAAATTAAGCAAGATTTTGTTTTTGTAGTGTGTGTATGTTTTTTTTTAAGTTTATGTAGAAACCACTGAATGTTTGGAGATACTGGGGACATAATGGGGAGTGGGAGCAAGGAAAGTTTTGAAATTAGAAGTAAAGATGACTTAGTAAGGTTGCCAAAATGGAGAACATACAGGAGGAATTATTAATTTTATTAGGAGGAACTAAAGATCTTTCTTTGATAATAAAATTAAGAATTAGAGGATGCCAGAGGTATATAAGTTCTGTCAGTTTAACAATGATATTTTCAATATGTTCACAGATCCCCCAAATTAGTAAATACTACCCTTTAGGTCAGGACTCCTGTGGACTTCTCAGACACCCAGCAGGGAACCAGTGAACTTCTTGAGTCTGGCAAAACTTCCTCCAGGTGGAAGCATAGGATTCCCAGCTCATCCTCCATGCAGCAGCCCTTGTCAATTTCACCTGGCCACCAGGCAGGCCTCTTCAGCACCATGGGATCTGTCAGTGATGGCTTGCCCTGGACGCCTGTCATGAGGTCCCTATTTTGCCATCAGGAAGCACGCCCTGTGCTCTGCCATTAGTGAGCACAGCTTCCTAAAAGCCCTCTCTCAGCTCCATCTGAACTCAGCCCTTAAGAGTTTTCCCTTTGCCTCAGATATCCCTGTGTCTTCCCAACTCAATGGTAAAAATTATGCTTTGGGCCCCTCTCATTTGATGTTTATGGAGGGGTGTGTGAGAACAGAGCTCTAGCACTCATTCTTGCCACAGAAGCCTCGCCATCCCCTTTGTCTTTAACCTGTCATTGAATTCCAGGCTTCCTTTTCCATAAACTGGAGTGGATGGTGGGCTAACGATTGCAGAGCTGGTGTTTTGCCAATGGGTTTTAGCCCCTGGCAATTTCACTGTATGTATTCAATGAGACTGAAAAATGACAATGGAACATTCTTGGGGTGAAAAGATTATATTCCCATTATATATATATATATTATATGTAAATTATACCCAACTTTATTCCCACGGTGGCAGGTCAATCACTAGAATCCCGTCCACTCAGAGCAAGTCTGCATGCAGCAAGTTGGTCTCTCCCTCCGGGCCTCTTAACCCCAACAGCCGTCTCAGTCTCTGTCCTCAGCGCTGTCACCACTCTAGCCTCCGCTCTCCTGTAGCCATGCGGCTGTCCGGCCATGCCACCGTATTGCCCAGAACACTGGGTGGAGCTCTTTATATAGAGTCAATAACAACGTATTGCCCACATGTGTGTAGTGAGCAAGCTGACCAGGGCCAGGTGAGAATCCTGGCCATAAAACCTTCAGTTTATCCACAGCTGGTTTCATACTTGTCTAGCCTGTCCAGCACACAGAACCTTTGCCTACTCAGTCCGGCACCCCCTTGATTGCCAGGACCTTATTTTGTTCTTATTGAATAAGATGCAACCTGCTGAAGCATTTGCTTAGGTGACCCAAGTTCCCAAAGACAACAGATCCTAAGTAGTACATGTTCTTGATGTTGCCTTGTCCTTAAAGTGGGTGTTACAGATCAGCCAGACTTCCTGCATCCTGAGAAGGTCTCTCTAAACAAAAGTCTGAGAGTCATTTCTGCAACTAAGACATCTAGATGTTATTAGTGACTCAGACCTCATCTACTTTATCTCTTAAGACCATTTTCAAGTTCAAAAGAAGAACAATATTTCTGGGTTACCACCCAAGGCAGCTTTGCTTACTTTTCCAAGGGGGAATATACCAAAAAAAGCCAAGTCCCATTTGATCATTTAAAGCTCTTAAACAGTCTATAAGATGTCAGGAATTCAGATAGATTTACCAAAAATTTATCATTGGAAAAGTGAGAAAAAGAAAACAAAGTCTAAAGACTTTGCTAAAGGTCGTTGGTAGTATGTTTAGTTTTGTTATGAAGTATACAAATAGATAAATTTCAAAAATACAGGTTAATTAAAAAAAATACTGACAATCAAAAGGAGAATCAATACTTTTAATTTCAAAAGTAATTTTGGCCAAAGAGTGGGCTACCTTTAAAACAATTTTTAAAAATAAGTGTATAAGAGAATAAAATACCTAGGAATAAACCTAACGAAGGAAGTGAAGGACCTGTACTTTGAAAACTACAAGACACTCCTAAGAGAAATTAAAGAGGACACTAACAAATGGAAATGCATCCCATGCTCTTGGCTAGGAAGAATAAATATTGTCAAAATGGCTATACTACCTAAAGCAATCTACAGATTCAATGCAATCCCTATCAAACTACCAACAGCTTTCTTCAATGAACTTGAACAAATAATTCTAAAATTCATATGGAACCACAAAAGACCCCGAATAGCCAAAACAATCCTGAGAAGGAGGAATAAAACGGGGAATTATGCTCCCTGACTTCAAGCTCTACTACAAAGCCACAGTGTACAAGACAATTTGGTATTGGCACAAAAACAGACCCACAGACCAGTGGAATAGAATAGAAAATCCAAACATTAACCCAAACATATACAGTCGGTTAATATTTGATAAAGGAGCCTTGGATATACATTGGGGAGATGACAGTCTCTTCAGCAGCTGGTGTTGGCAAAACTGGACAGCTACATGTAAGAGAATGAAACTGGACTACCGTCTAACCCCATACACAAAGGTAAACTCAAGGTGGATCAAAGACCTGAATGTAAGTCATGAAACCATAAAACTCTTAGAAAAAAACATAAGCAAAAATCTCTTGGACATAAACATGAGCGACTTCTTCATGAACATATCTCCCCGGGTAAGGGGAAAAAAAGCAAAAATGAACAAGTGGGACCATATCAAGCTGAAAAGCTTCTGTACAGCAAAGGACACCATCAGTAGAACAAAAAGACTTCCTACTGTATGGGAGAATATATTCATAAATGACATATCCGATAAGGGGTTGACATCCAAAATACATAAAGAACTCATGCACCTCAACAAACAAAAAACAAATAATCCAATTAAGAAATGGGCAGAGGACATGAATAGACACTTCTCCAAAGAAGAAATTCAGATGGCCAACAGGCACATGAAAAGATGCTCCACATCGCTAATCATCAGAGAAATGCAGATTAAAACCACAATGAGATATCACCTCACACCAGTGAGGATGGCCAACATCCAAAACACAAACAACAACAAATGTTGGCGAGGATGTGGAGAAAAGGGAACCCTCCTACACTGCTGGTGGGAATGCAAATTAGTTCAACCATTGTGGAAAGCAGTATGGAGGTTCCTCAAAAAACTCAAAATAGAAATACCATTTGACCCAGGAATTCCACTCCTAGGAATTTACCCTAAGAATGCAGCAGCCCAGTTTGAAAAGACAGATGCACCCCTATGTTTATCGCAGCACTATTTACAATAGCCAAGAAATGGAAGCAACCTAAGTGTCCATCAGTAGATGAATGGATAAAGAAGAGGTGGTACATATACACAATGGAATATTATTCAGCCATAAGAAGAAAACAAATCCTACCATTTGCAACAACATGGATGGAGCTAGAGGGTATTATGCTCAGTGAAATAAGCCAAGCCTAAAAAGACAAGTATCAAATAATTTCACTCATATGTGGAGTATAAGAACAAAGAAAAAAACTGAAAGAACAAAACAGCAGCAGACTCACAGAACCCAAGATGGACTAATAGGGAACCAAAGGGAAAGGGTCTGGGGAGGATGGGCGGGAAGGGAGGGACAAGGGGGAAAAAGGGGCATTACCATTAGCAGATGTAATGTTGCAGGGGCACGGGGAGGGCTGTACAACTCAAGAAGACAAGTAGTGACTCTATAGCATCTCACTACGCTGAGGGACAGTGCCTGTAATGGGGTTGGTCGGGGGGGACCTGATGAAGGGGGTAGTTTAATCACCGTAATACTGCACATGTAATTACAGATTAATGATACCAAAATAAACTATTAAAAATATATATAAATAAAAATAATAATAATTGTATAAGAAAGTTTACTTAACATGCTTAATCATTTCTGAATATCTAAATATTCCAAGCCAAATTACGAGGATTTTCCAAAAATTAAATCTGATTTTATAATTTTAATTACCATGCTTCTCTTGAGAAGTCTTTAAAAAAATGAAATCTAAAATGAAGCTTCCTACTTTTAAGTTACCAACTAATACAAATAGATTAGATCTAAAATATGCTTGTTTCTTATCAGTTCTACTTAGTGGATTCAAAACACTCTAAGCTTTGGGGGAATGGACCATGAGCCTCTTGATAGTGTTTTATTATGACTTAAAGTATGTTTAATCTTATGATTATATGTATTTTTTTGCTTTTAAATCACTTGCTCCCAACTCACTTTTGAAACATCTGACTTTTCTTCACATTAAAAACGACCAGATTCTCTGAAGGACAGTAATAATAATAATAAAAAAAAAACCTCAATGAGAGTAATGCTGCAGATTTTACTCTTTGCAAACACTAAAAGCCTCATTAAGAGCATATAAGCCATATGTAAGCTTCATTCTTAATTATTTTGCTCATTATTTAATCTTTGTTGCATGGTCGTTAATTAGAAATTTCAGAAACTTGGCATCTGTAACACACGCCATTAAGACTTAACCTTCAATTTTGCTTCTTATGCAAATTATTTGAGAGGTCATATATTATTATCCATTTCCTATATGATACAGAAATACATACTCTTTGTTTATGCCTAAAGCCAATAAGTAATTTTTATCATTTCCAAAATCCAGCATCCTCCAATATAGTCTTAGAAATTTGGAATTCAATGGAACTGAATTCAACATATGTTCTTTTGAGCTCCACAGAACGCATAACTGACCAAATGGTATTTACTGAAACAAGTTTGTTAATTCTCTGTGCTCATGACACTGTACACATTTGCAAGTAATACGTTTTACTATTATTCTTTAAATAATTTTTGAATGACTCACAGTATTAAAAAATTAATATAGAAATGATTAAAAATATACTCACAAATTGTGATTTAGTGCACGTGAATTAAATTCAGCCATTTACTCTAAAAAGAAACCTCAAATGGTAGGAGGAAAGGAAAGCAATTCTACTTTCATCAAGTTGTTTTTTTCCAATTATATTTTAATGTAGCCTTTTATTTTCAAATTACATTTAGTTTATATAATTGACAGAATGACAATGGTGTTTGCTGCTTTTGTTTAGTGATACACACTGAAAATAAGTTATTATGGTATGGATTGTATTTATGGAATTTAGAAGGTAATTAGTCAAGAAGGGAGAGTTGTTATCTACATAAAATATAAATATGTATAAATACTTTATCTTAAAACATATATGATCAGGGAATAGCAAACATGTTTCTGTCTGTAAGTTACAGTGAGTATTTCTAGGATTAATTGGAGCAAAGGTCTGTGAACTATTCCTAGAAGGAGCCAGATGGTTAGTATTTTAGGCTTTGTAAATTATGTGGTCTTTGTCACAGTTTCTCAGCTCTGTCCTAGAGACCCAGCTCTGTCTGTAGCCAACGTGTAACCAAATGGGCATGGCTATGTTTCAATAAAACTTTATTTCTAAAAAGAGTTTGTCTCTAAATCTCCCAATAGCAACATATCTTTGTCTTCTCTTTTCTTTCACCGTAAAACATCCCAAGAGATAGTTAGGTTTACTGACTACATTTTTTTAAAAAGCTCATTATCATCCTGATTTCATCTACACTACTTGGAAGGTAGTTTTTCACTCATTCCACACTTTTTCAGTGTCCAAGTTGTTGAAACTCCTCAAAACCTGGCAAGGTTCACTCCTCTGTCCTCCTTGACTTACCTCCCATCTTCTCCATTTCCTAATGCTGGATCCTCTTCCTCTACCTTCCTCTCAAGTTTGAGAATCGTCATAGATTTGATCTCATCTTATTCTCTGCTCTCTCTTCACTTTCTCTTTGGGTAACGTTATTTATTCTCGTATCCTTACCTATCACTAGACTGCTCTCTCTTCAATATTCTCTGGATTTTAGAAGTAAATTTAGAAGGTACCAGTACTGTTTCCACGGCTACTCTTACTACTACTATCATGACTCCGAGTGCCGTTCACACCCACTGTTGCCTATTGTGCTTATGGCCACGGCTGACATATACTAAGTCACCTTTAATGCTCAAATGCCAGAGGTAGGAACCCATTGTGTGCCAATTTTACAAAAGAGGCCTTTTACTTACTAGAGTTTAAGTGACAGACAAATGTGCAAAGCAAAAATAGTAGTACAGCCAATGCTTTAAGTCAGCTAAATCCAGTGACCATGTTTATGGGTAATTCATAAATTCAAATATTTCATTTCACATGAATCTCCATTTGAAATATATTCTAAGAAGTCCCATCTAAGTGAAATTCATATAACTGAGGAGGGGATAATTTAATGTTTTTTTAATTTAGTTTTCAGTATTAAGTATTTATTTTATCTCTGAGAGGATTATTACAGATTACCTTAATTATGAATTACTCTAAAATGGGTGTGTGCATGTGTGTGAAAAGAGAGCAGGATATTCTGATAAAGCTAGAATAGTTAATGAAGAATTCGTTTGGAAGGAAAGAACAGAAACTCTGGGCCAGTAGGCAAGAGAGAAGAATGCCATGCACATAATGTTGGAAAACTTATAAAATTGGATGATATAAACTTTCAAATAAACTTTAGTCACCAAGATATCCATATGAGGGATAAAATAATGGATCTGCTGAAATAATGAGTCTACCAAAATAATGAATCTAATGAATTTACTAAAAAACAAACAAAAAAATGGTCCTGTAAGTTTTTTTTTTTTTGACAATGGAGGTAGATTTTTACTTATACATTTTCAATCCTATCTTTGTCTCTGCTTTAGTTCAAATGGACGTATCTGAGAGAATGAAAGTCAAAGTAACATATGCATTCATTTTCTAAAGGAATTACACATACAATGTTCGTCTCATTTAGCAACATCATCTCACATCCTGGGCAACAAGGTCACAGATGCGGCATCAACAGGGCTTTTAATGAGATTGACACATTGTTGATATAAATAGTAACAGATCAGGTAATGCCAAATTGTGCAGCCTGTTGATGCATGTATTGATTGAATATCCTCTGCAAAATAAAGGCTAGGATAACTCTTGGACCAGATTATCCAATAATCTTAATGTCTGTTCTTTGCTTCTGTTAGGTCTACTTGGAAAGAGTTGAGCCTGTATGGTCCCTATCCCTGACTCCAGTCTCTAGTCTGAGATTTCCAACTGCAAAGCGAAAATCCTACCAATGCGGTCTTCCATCACAACCACGGATACACGTCCAAAACACAATTCACCAGTAGTGCCCAAACCAGCATTTTCCGTTTAGTTCTTTAGGTTCTTCTCACCATCATTCTCCTGGTCATCCAAAAACCTGGGAGCTTTTTTTCTGTCTCATTTCACCTTCGGTTCTCATATACGATCAATTGCCAAATTCTTTAAATCCTATCTTTGTGACTTTTCGCAAACTCTCCCTTTCATTGTTTGCTTCACAGCTTTGGCTCTAGCTCTTCAACTTCAATTAAATCTTACTAGACTATGAAAACAGCCTCCTATCTGAGGCTCCTTACTTTCAGTTTTTTTGACTTTGAATTGGACCGAAACACCTGTGAGCACTTTAATGCAGCCTCCTGCTCAAGCAGTTACATGAAGCAAGGGTGCCTAAGCCTTCACAGGGGTCAAGGCAGGCTGTCACTATAAACTCAGACTACTTCCCGTTCTCTGAGTAATCTCTGAGTACTCCTAATTTTACACATTGGGCAAACTGTTCTTTTTACCTAAGTTGACCTGAACTTTGCCTTTCAAGACTATACAACCTCCAAGACTCAAAACACAACAATGAAAAATGAGAACAACTTCATGTTTACCAAGTTTCAGGTGTTCTGATGAATGTCTTTAGTTCTTTATCTGTCTTTAGCTCATTTAACACTGAAAACAATAGTAGCATGGAGTATATTCCAGTAATTTTTCCATTTTACAAAAGAAAAATAACAGTTGTGACATGAAAAGGTTAGAATTTTACTGGTTTTTATTTATAAGTCCTTCATAGTATTTACTAAATTCTGTGAGTAATGCCATTAATTGTGTAGATGCCTCATCATAATCCTTGCTGACTTGCAAGTTTATTGAGAGAAGAGCCATTCTCATGATCTTTCCTATTCCTCACAGGATGGTTGCAATGCCTCCTGCATGCTGGGTGGTGCCACATGTCGATAGGAGCCCCATGGGTCTCCGCGCCACGGGCAGGTAACCTCCCAGCTGCATTTGCCTCTCATCCTGATTTCCGCCTGACAACATCTCATCCATGTTAAATCTGCACTCCTACTATTACCTTTCCTGTGATGTCTTCTTTGTTTTTTCGCATACACATTTGGCCCTTCCTGACTTCTTTTGTGGAACATTATCTATATGATACCTCGTTTTAGTTATTTATCTGCTGATTTTATTTTGCTCTTTTCCCAGACACTTCCAATAACCAAAAGCTCTACCTTCTTGCTTCCCGGCAATTCCCCCAACTCCCAATACCTTCTTCTGCATTAGTAATTGCTGAAAAATTAACTTAATTGAAGTAAACTATCCAACTTTCCTGTCATGGGTATTAATCCAGACAAAAGGCTTAGTTGTGAGAAGAGACTTCAAAACAGTAAGACTTAAGGGACAAGGTACCACATTTCTCACTTCTGTAGGCATTTGTGGTGGGCCTCAAACATCATCATCCATCACTGAGCAGCTCAAAAATGGGTGTCTCACAAAGACATTCAGAGATGTGGCCAACAGTGACTCTTCTCTCTGAAAGGATGTCTTTCAAGGTCTCTCTGGTTGCCCCAGCCAGCAAGGAGGGAGAAACAGCTTGGTAAGAATGAGTTTGAGAGACCCCGTGGGACATACCTGGACATGGCACATGCTGCACCCTCTCACCATCTGCTCGCTTTGAAGGGTTACACAAACACATCTACAGTAAAGGGGCTGATAAGTACAGTCTCCACGTAACCCATATACCAGCTACACGCTGCAACTCTGCCCCTAGGAAGGAAAGAACACTTGCAAGTGTACAACAAGTGGTTTCTGCCAGAGTGCAGCCCTCTGGCTCGATATCCTTCACACCGTAGCTCACATCTATCTGTTATTTATCAAGACACCCTAAATATGGTCACTAACTGCAGGGTTTGTGTGTAATGCACAGTCCTTTTCATCAGGTCTGGATGTGGTCCCCTAGTGTGATCATCTTTCAATGGATCAGGTTACCTGCTTCCTCTCATCCTCCCCTACACATAGATGCCTCGAGTGGCAGAGCAGAACCAAGGTGTTCATGGCACAGCCCCCCTAAAGAACAGGAAGAAGCAGAAAGCACCAACAGGTCACTGCTTCAAAGCCACTATTAAATCCTGCCTATCAGTAATTGCAAACGTTTCCTGCCTGTGGCATCTTTTTGGGGTTAATTTACCTGTCTTTCCCTAATGATGATTTCAAGGAACTCCCTTGTCTGTTGGTCTCTGGGCCTTGACTCTGCCCTTTGGGTGATTCTTAAGGCGACCTCTGAAGTGTAGAGTATGCATCCTCTGAAGCCTGTATTCATTTAACAACCCGTTTCTGGGTGTACTGAAGAATGGTGGCCGGGCCCCCAAAGACATGTCCATGATCTAATCCCTGGAACCTGTTAATGTAACTAATTTAGAGAAAGGACTTTGCAGGTGTAATTATCTAAGGATCTCAAGATGAGATCATCTGAATTATCTAAGCAGACCCTAAATCCAACAAGCGTCCTTACAAGAGACAGAAAAGGAGAAGACTTGGGCACGAACATGGAAAATAAAGTAACCTGAACATGACGGCAAGGTTGGAATTACATAGCACAAGGCAACGAATGCTGGAAGTCAGGAGAGGCACGGAAGGATTCTCCCCGATGCCTGCAGAGGAGCATGGCCCTGTGGTTTGGGACTTCTTCCCTCCAGAACTGTGAGAAAAGAGTCACTGTTGTTTTAAGCCCCCTAGTCTGTGGTAATTTGTTGTATGACAGAGCACAAAGATCAGTCAAAGACTTGAAAACTCATAGACATCCAGCTTGTGATTTCATAGTCAGGTGTTTGGAAGGTGTTTCAGATTCTGCCCTTGCATCTTGCATAGTTGCCCCCAGCATGGTCCACAGACCCACACTCCATGCCATGGACCCTAGGTCACCCTTCCATTACCAGGTTCGGATTGTGCCATGTCAGAGTAGTGGCACAATGCCTGCCTGCATAGCCCTATGGGGCTGGGGACACACCTGAGTTAAGCCACCCTAAGAAGGACCTGCCTAGTGGGTGGTGGGGAATAGGAGGGAGCTGGGAAAACACCCACCCTTATCCCAGGTGGCTCTGAGGGTGGTGACAGCCTTTCTTGAGAACTGCTGCCTCTTGAAGCTCGTCTAGAAGCCCCAGCCAGTTTCTGTCTTCCTTTGCTTCACATTCTTTTTCATCACATTCACAGTCCTGGGCTTGCATCTTCCAAATAAAGTACCAACACTTCAGTGCTGTCCTCAGGGTTCTGGAGGACCTGGTGAGCTATTATATATCTGTGACACCCCACCCTGGCCAATTCCATCTGCTGGTTGCCAAAATCAAAGTTCTCTTCTGGAGTTAGTTCTTATGACTGCGTAATTTCCATATCTCCTTACTCAACTGAAGCATTTCTCTTAATTTAATGTTGAATAGCTTATGGTCATCTGAATATATTTGGTCTAAAGAAGCAGGTGAGAGTTTCATCTCCTGCTGCTTAGGTTTCAAAAGCATGTAGCTTTTCCAACCATGTAAGTACCCATTTTCTGATCTTTGTTTTCCTTCCATTGCTGCTTGTAATTCTGCTAATTCTTATCTGAGATCATCTCAGATTCCTCTAATTATTTCCTCTAATGGATATAAAATCTGTTGCATTGAGAGCATTTTATTCCATATGGAGATTAAATAGACTAAAAACAGCCAAAGTGGAAGGGACCAAATAGCTAGTCAGTCTGTGGTCTGGATGAACATCTATCGGATTTTCAGGTTTTCTTATAATGAAGAGTACTGCAATTCTACAAGATTAGTCAAAATTTAAAACAACATGGCCTACAAAATCATTCTTGAAGCTCTAAATGCCTTTTAAATAACCATATTGAAAATTTTAAGTAGTTGCCTCACAGTACCAAACTTATAAATGAAAACTAGTTAAAATTCAGTGCTTTCATGACTTCTCATTTACAAGGAAACTAATTGGGAAATTAACAGATGGATTAAAAATTAAGACATCATTTTTCTTTAAAGGAGAAAATGTGTGACAACCAGGGAATACAGAAAATTCAATGTGTCTTACAATGACCTTTAAACCTCTATCCCTATACAACAGGGGTCAGGTCATCTCTAGTGAACTTGTATGTTTTCATACAGTTTATTCTATTTTGAGTACTTGAATTATTTTAGATACAGAGCTTTTTATTGAAAGAATATTACATTTCTATCCAGGATAAGATTTAGTACATTTGAGATGTTTGAAAAATATTTATAAATTTGTTTGATATGTAAAAGCATTTGGTAATACTTTACAGCATTTGATTTCATAGAATTAAAATTTCATACAGTACTCATCTTGATGTTTAAAAAAAAAGTCACAGAAAAAATATAAATTACATAGCCTGACTGCATGGTACCATTATTTCCAGTTTCTAGTTTTGGTAATGAAAACCTTCATTAAGTCCGTTAACAAATCATTACCTGTACATTATGAAGGCAACTGACATGATTTGAAAACAAAACCTGAAGGTTTTATGTTTTTTATCAAAGAGTGCAGTTCAGCAAGAAAAGAAAACCCAGTATGCAAATTTACAGAATTTACAAATTTACCAGTTCCTGTGACACAAACTGTTTCAACCTTTCAAGGTACAGTCCTAAAGTTCCACATCATTGTGACCTGCCCCTTCAACCCACAGAGGCTCAAACAATGCAAGGCCATGTGAAAAGTCAATAACTTCATCTTCAGTCCCATGAATTATTAATACTGGAAAGGTTATCTTAGAGATTTTGTCAAATGTTTGGGAATGCATCAAAACAGTAGGTCTTCTTGGTACCAGGAAACGCAACTCGCATTCCAGAGGTCAAAGGAGAATGAAGAATTACAGCAGCTCTCACATCGAGCAGCAAGGTCCACAGAGGGTACTGTCCCTATGCTCTGGCCATATATGATCACATTTTGAGGACAAATGCCGTACCTTGTCCTAAGAGCAAGCCAAGCAGCTTCTATGTCTTCATAAAGGTTCTTCTCTGTTGGTTCCCCAGAACTTGCACCATATCCAGAATAATCATATGAGAATATGTTAGAATTCATCCGTGATCCCAGTGCTATGTAAAAGCTGCTCCTCTGACCAAGATCAACAGCATCTCCATGTGAGAAGAGTAATGTGTATTTGGCATTGGGTGAGCAACGCGCAAACATACAGGCCATTGTTGCCTTTACTGGTTCTAGTCATGAAACAGTAGCATCTTTTTCTCTAGAAGAATATTGCCAGTCTGCTCGTTCTGATTGGTGTAAAGTCCGGCGACTTCCACTTCCGTCACATACCAGTGTTCTAAGTTGGATCAGGTGGCAAAACGCTAATTCTGAAGCAATTTTCCCTGGACAAGGTGGACAGCAGAAGAGGCAAGATAGCTCACTAAATGAAAGATTATTCATCTTAACGTCTTCAGGGTTCATCACGTTGTAGCATGTCAGAATTTTCTTCTTTTACACGATGAATAATATTCCATTGTATGTATATAGTATACGTTTTTGTTTACCCATTAATCTCTCCGTGGACGCTTGGTCTTTTGTGAAGAATGCTGCCAGAAACATGGGTGATCAACCATTTATTTGTTCCAGTCCCTTTGCTGCACCTGAGGGGCCCGGGCCAACGCGTTAGGCAGAGAGGGCCGAGAACCTCCGCCAAAGCGCTGTCCTCGACCAGGTGCGATGCGCGCTGCCGCGGCCGCCGGACTCTCCGGCCGAGGACGGGGGACGAGGGCTGCAACCCCCGGCGCCGGGACGAGGAAGAAGGACGGCGGCGGCCACCGCGGTCGGCTCGCGCCTCCATGCAGGCTCGCGTCCTGCTGACCAACGGCCCCGACGCGAGGCGCTGGAGCAGCGGCCGTCGCCATCAGCGACTCTCGGGCCTCACGTCCCGCGCGGCTTTGGCCGCGGCCACCGCCGCCACCTCCTTCCCTGGCCCTGCAGACACCTAACCTTCCTCTCCGTGCTCCCCGCCTAGCCTGTGCAGCGCGGGGCTCCCTCCAATGGCGGGAGGGAGACTGGAAGGGACCCGAGCTGGCGAGCCCAGCCCTCGACTGGCTGACACACTTTTTTTTTAAGTAGAGACAAAGAAAGCCGGTAATTGGTTTGTGAAAGCCCATGTTTAAAACATTCCCAGATAACAAAATTTTAAGTTACAACCTTAAGGGATATATGCTGTATTTAATAATTCATCACATAATTCTTCTTCATTGGAAATATTTTTCCAAATAACAGGTTTTAAGAGAAATACACATATATGAACAGACAAGTGGATGGAGATGGATAGAATAGGTATTTGAATAGTTTCAGTTTGAAGTAGATGACATGAACTGATAAAATTTTTTTAAGTTCTTTTTTAAGTTTATTTTGATATCATTAATCTACAATTAAATGAGTAATATTACAATGATCACACTACCAACTTCATCAGGTCCCCCCCCGCCCACAACCCCATTACAGTCACTGTCCATCAGCGTAGTGAGATGCCATAGAGTCACTACTTGTCCTCTCTGGGTTGTACAGCCCTCCCCGTGCCCCCCCAACATTACATCTGCTAATCGTAATGTCCCTTCTTCCCCCTTGTACCTCCCTTCCCACCCATCTTCCCCAGTCCCTTTTCCTTTGGTAACTATTAGTCCGTCTTGGGTTCTGTGAGTCTGCTGCTGTTTTGTTCCTTCAGTTTTTTAATTTGTTATTATACCCCACATATGAGTGAAATCATTTGATACTTGTCTTTTTCGGCTTGGCTTATTTCACTGAGCATAATACCCTCTAGCTCCATCCATGTTGTTGCAAATGGTAGGATTTGTTTTCTTCTTATGGCTGAATAATATTCCATTGTGTATATGTACCACCTTCTTTATCCATTCATCTACTGATGGACACTTAGGTTGCTTCCATTTCTTGGCTATTGTAAATAGTGCTGCAATAAACATAGGGGTACATCTGTCCTTTTCAAATTGGGCTGCTGCATTCTTAGGGTAAATTCCTAGGAGTGGAATTCCTGGGTCAAATGGTATTTCTATTTTGAGTTTTTTGAGGAACCTCCATACTGCTTTCCACAATGGTTGAACTAATTTGCAGTCCCACCAGCAGTGTAGGAGGGTTCCCTTTTCTCCACATCCTCATCAACATTTGTTGTTGTTTGTGTTTTGGATGTTGGCCATCCTCACTGGTGTGAGGTGGTATCTCATTGTGGTTTTAATCTGCATTTCTCTGATGATTAGTGATGTGGAACATCTTTTCATGTGCCTGTTGGCCATCTGAATTTCTTCTTTGGAGAAGTGTCTATTCATGCCCTCTGCCCATTTCTTAATTGGATTATTTGCTTTTTGTTTGTTGAGGTGTGTGACTTCTTTATATATTTTGGATGTCAACCCCTTATCGGATACGTCATTTATGAATATATTCTCCCATACTGTAGGATGTCTTTTTGTTCTACTGATGGTGTCCTTTGCTGTACAGAAGCTTTGCAGCTTGATATAGTCCCACTTGTTCATTTTTGCTTTTGTTTCCCTTGCTCGGGGAGATATGTTCATGAAGAAATAGCTCATGTTTATGTCCAAGAGCTTTTTGCCTATATTTTTTTCTAAGAGTTTTATAGTTTCATGACCTACATTCAGGTCTTTGATCCACCTTGAGTTTACCTTTATGTATGAGTTTAGACAGTACTCCAATTTCATTCTCTTACATGTAGCTGTCCAGTTTTTCCAACACCAGCTGCTGAAGAGGCCGTCATCTCCCCAATGTATATCCAAGGCTCCCTTATCAAATATTAATTGACTCTATGTGTTTGGGTTCATGTTTGGATTTTCTATTCTATTCCACTGATCTGTGGGTCTGTTTTTGTGCCAGTACCAAATTGTCTTGATTACTGTGGCTTTGTAGTAGAGCTTGAAGTCAGGGAGCGTAATTCCCCCTGTTTTATTCCTCCTCAGGATTGCTTTGGCTATTCGGGGTCTTTTGTGGTGCCATATGAATTTTAGAATTATTTGTTCAAGTTCATTGAAGAAAGCTGTTGGTAGTTTGATAGGGATTGCATTGAATCTGTAGATTGCTTTAGGTAGTATAGCCATTTTGACAATATTTATTCTTCCTAGCCAAGAGCATGGGATGCATTTCCATTTGTTAGTGTCCTCTTTAATTTCTCTTAGGAGTGTCTTGTAGTTTTCAGAGTACAGGTGTTTCACTTCCTTCGTTAGGTTTATTCCTAGGTATTTTATTCTTTTTGATGCAATTGTGAATGGAATTGTTTTTCTGATTTCTCTTTCTGTTAGTTCATCGTTAGTGTATAGGAAAGCAACAGATTTCTGTGTGTTAATTTTGTATCCTGCAACTTTGCTGAATTCAGATATTAGTTCTAGTAGTTTTGGAGTGGAGTCTTTAGGGTTTTTTATGTACAATATCATGTCATCTGCAAATAGTGACAATTTGACTTCTTCTTTACCAATCTGGATGCCTTGTATGTCTTTGTTTTGTCTGATTGCTGTGGCTAGGACCTCCAGTACTATGTTGAATAACAGTGGAGAGAGTGGGCATCCCTGTCTTGTTCCCGATCTTAGATGAAAAGCTTTCAGCTTCTCGCCGTTAAGTATGATGTTAGCTGTTGGTTTGTTATATATGGCCTTTATGATGTTGAGGTACTTGCCGTGTATACCCATTTTGTTGACAGTTTTAATCATGAATGGATGCTGAATTTTGTCAAATGCTTTTTCAGCATCTATGGAGATGATCATGTGGTTTTTGTTCTTTTTATTGATGTGATGGATGATGTTGATGGATTTTCGAATGTTGTACCATCCTTGCAAAACTGATAAAATTTTTGAAAAATTAAAATATCAGGAGGAAGTGGATTTTCTCTAAGATTAAGATTGTAAGATTTAAAATACACAGTCAAGATTAATAATGGGATGGGGTATATATTGTGAATTTGCTCATGCACTCTTTGCTTGAAATATTTGACAAACACAACTATATTCTTCACTTGTAATTATCCTAAGCCTATCATATAATTATAAAAAAACTTTGAAATAAGTAATATAATTTACTTGTTTAATTAAATGTCTATTTAATTACACACATATATATATGCTTAAACAGACCTTTACATTAATCAGACATATGATAACATGAATTCTTTTTAGTGTATTTTAAAAATTTTTCCCTTTTCTCTGCCTGGATCCTCTCCTCTTTATCTCCTACCATTCCCAGCACCATTTCTTTTTTTTGCCTTCAGGTAGTCCATATAACAACCTTGTGCATACCCTCTGACATTTCTTCTGTAAGCATATAATTATATATAAACAGTGATTTTTTAAAGTCAATGTTCACTTTTGAAAAATTACATCACACTATACATTTCATTTTTTTTTCTCTTCTTCACCCCTTGGGTGAGAAACTTTATGGAAATCTTTCCAAATCATTGATTCTAATTCATTCTTTTGACAGTTCAAAAGAATTGGACACATGACATATCTTGATGTGGATATATCCATGTGTCTTAATCAAATCTCCAATTTATGAAAATTTACTTTGAAGTTTTTTAAGTGTTTAATTTACATTAAACATTCTTTTTCCATATTGCCTTCATATCCTTGCCTTTGTATCTACATGGCTGAAGTAAGAGTCATCTGAAGGATTTATTTTTATATTGTGCAGGTGTGAAATTTATTTGCAAAAAGGCTTTACCTTTTGGGCAGTGGACCAAGCTGCAGGGTAATCTTTCTCTCCTAACTCATTCTGTACCACTTGTAATAATGCATCTACCATCTCCAGCATGGCTTACCAAATTGCCATGGGAGTTCTTTCCATTGCACCTACTCACCATGTAAAAACAGAACATGAAGAACTACCGTAGGGTGGACCGGGAAATGGTACGCATGATTTCCTTTCAGAATTTATTAGTCAATGTTATTCATCCTGTGGCCACATCTACCTTCAGGGAGACCTTCGAATATACTGGAAAGTGTAGGTTAGTTGTTGTATATTCAGGACAAAACCCATATTTTTTCTTCAATACAGATTCAAACTCTATGAACCCATTTGGTTTTCAGACTTCAACATTTCCATTACTTTGTTTCAATCAAGTAGAGAATTTTCCCTAGTATCTATTTAATTATTGTCTTCTCTATCTTCTATTTCTCAATGATTTTCACATCTTTTAATTTTTGTTCTCTGAGCTGAGATATTTCTTCCTCTATATAGACCTCAGTAATGATACACTTTCTTTAATTTAGTTACTTTTTTTTTAGTTTTATAGCAGATGGACCCTAAGGTGATATCCCATAGTCCCTGCTGTCTGGGGGTCACATCCTATAAAATCCCTCCCCTTGATATGGGCAGGACCCAGGACTTACTTCTGACAAATATAATACTGCAGTAGTGGCAAGATGTCACTCTTCCTGCCCTAAAAAAGTAGCGAGTCATGTTGGAGAGGTCCCATGACAGGAAATTAAAAGCAACCTCCAGCGAACAGCAAGAAAGCAGCTGGGACCCTCAGTCCGACACCTGTGAGGAAATAACTTTTGCCAACAACCTAAATGAGCTTGGAAACAGTTGAGTCTCCAGATGAGAATGCAGACTAGCCAACATCTTCATTGCCATCTTGTGAGATCCTGAGCAAAGGACCTAAGTCATACCTATGGCCCTAACCCATGGAAACTGAAGAAAATAAATGAGGCCATTTTAAGCTGCCGTGTTTCTATTGCACAGTAATAGGAAACTATCAATGTAGATTGAAAGCAAGCTTTCTGTTTGTCTCAGAGTGTTGTTTCTTTCTTCATTTGTTTGTTTCTATTTTGGAGCTTTACTTGAATGTTTAACTTATTTTAATTTATTGTACTCCTTTTTAAAACTAAGGGTTTCATCTGAGTTCCATTTCTCTGATCCCTCATTCTGGCTGTTCTTGCTGATCCTCCTCAGATGGCCACGGTGCTCCTCAGCTGTTAGTTCATGGGTGCTAGACATGGTGGCACGATATTTTAACAGTGGGAGTGCAGAGGGTAGACACATCCCGTCCCTGTACCTGAGGTCCAGAGGCAGGTTTTTCTCCTGTGTTGAGGTCCTGAAAGAAAGTCCTGCCCTACCAACTCCCTGTGCTCTCACAGATTCAGAGATAGGCCACACTTTTTGCTCTTTGACTCACTTTTGACTTTTTGGATTTGGAGGTCCCCAAATGGTCAATATTCACCTTCTTTCATGGAGTCCGTAGATATCAGAAAACAGACATCTCTTTAAATCAACTTCTTTCCAAGTCTCATTGTTAAGATCCAACCTGGTGGATGGACCCAAGCACAAATGCTTTACTGGAACCTGATGGAACCAAAGCTCAAACACTGTCAGTTTCAGGTCCTGGAGTCACTGGGAGAGGTGAGTCCCATGTATTTCACAGTACAGAATAATGAGGGCTTAAACAAGTGACCTTGTTTCCAGGATCTCCTTGCAACTGTTATCCTCAATATGTTATAGTTATAAGTTGTCTTCTTTTCCCAAGTAATGCATATTTTCATTATGGTAAAATAACTAAACAAACTTAAATAAGACAATAAAAGTTAAAATTACCCCAATACTAGGATTACTGCTGTTTAATGTATTAGTATATATATTCCATTTTCACATGTATGTTTATGATTTGCTAGAACAAACTTATGTGTGTAATTTAAAGATGAACAAAAATGTGCCTTGTGGTTGGATTGGAGGAGATGGAGGAGAAGTTAAGACTGGAGAAGGAAACAGGCCAGATCATGATGGAACTACTAGACCACAGTGAAAAGTTGGATTTTATTCTACTTACTATTGAAAGCCTCCAGTAGAGGGGTTGAATAGAGAGTCTCTTCTGTCTTTTTGAAAAAGCATTATGGCCGTTGCTTGAATTACCTGTAGGGGGGAGCATGAGTGTCAGCCGGGAAACTGTGTGGGATACCTTGCAGGTAAGAAGTGATTGAGTCCAGTGGCCACATTCAGCTGTACTTTGCAAGTATAGTTTCTGACTGATTGAATGTAGGTCTACCGAGAAGTAAAGAATGAAAGATGCTGTATATGTTGTTGCCCCATCACTCAAAAGGCAACATACTAAGTTGGGAAAGACTGGAAAGGGCAGCATTTGGTGGAAAGTCAAAGTTCAAGCATTTTATTTTGTTCGTAGAAGTTTTAACATGACTTTGGACATGCACATGAAATGGAACAGGTAGCACAGAACTCTAGAGGAGAGAGGACAAGGCTAAAAGTACACATTTGTAGTCATTATATTTACACCTGTGAAATCACAAAGAAAGGGAGTATAGGTTGAAAAGGAAAGAAAGCCAAAGACTGAAGTGTAGGGTAATCCAACCTTTACATATGGGAAAGAAGGAGACAGCAAATGAGCTTGAGAATGACTGGTGCAGTTGAAGGGAAAACAAATGAGTGCATTCTGTCAGACTAAGGGAAAAACTATTGCTTCCAGTTGAAGACTGAACAGTTGAATGGTGATTCAACTGTGTCAGTCACTGCTAAGAGTTTGAGTGCAATGAACAATAAGGTATTAGACCACCAGATTTGAAGGAACAAAGACCTTGGAGGGCTTGCTGAGAATGATTCCACAGCAGTGGTAGTGGAGAATTCTCATTAGAGTATTTACAGGAGATGAGAAAGGAAAGACAGAGATGTAAAAGGGTCTTTCCATTAAATGTTGACATCTCTTTAAAAGTTCTGCCATTAAAAGTCACAGAGAAATAGGGTAGTAAATGGGAGAGGTTGAGAAGTTGAGGATGTGCTTTAGATAAATGGGAGCAATTTCATCGCCTTTCCATCCAGGTGGGATGGTTTGGGCAGGGGGATATTGATGAGGAAAGAGAGAGAACTAATTTGTGGAGCTAAGCTCTAAGAAGATAAGAGAGGGTGGAATCCATTCACAGAAGGTTATTCTGAGGAGGAGGTATAGCTCTTCCTTATAAGCAGGGTTTGTACTCTGATGGTGGAAAGATATGGCAATTGTTTCCTTTGGGCTTCTATTTTCTCTGAGAAATAAAAACAAGGGCCACCTACTAGGAGTGGGTAATGGACAGGGTCTGTGCCTGAGGTCAGAGAAGACTAGAAAGTTGAACAGCCCAAGGACCTGAGCCGCAGGCACGGTCCTGAGATTGCAGGGCTGGAGGCAGAGAGGCTGATGACCCACTAGAGATGTGAAGTCGTAAATTAAGACAATGTCAGAAAGCACAGTGGCATAATTTCCCTGATCTTATTCATTTTCATAGTATTTGTAATTTTCTTTTATTTTTTTACAAGTAAATTAGTGAACTATCTATAATTTAGAACATGCAATGAAAATGTTATTTTCTGTAATTTCTTTTGTTTTGAAATGTTTTATGTATGTACACATAATTCCTTTATTATAAAGACTTGAATGAAAGGGGAACTAAAGATCAGCGTGGGTAAAATTGCAGTATTTCCAGAATCTCTTGCCTGGCTTTAGTCCATCTCCATATCAACAAGGAACTGCAAGGGCGAGTGAGGGCATATCTGGATGGGAGAAGTTGGGTGGGGCCTCTTTTTCTGGAGCTAGGTGGTGAGAGACATAGGGGAGCAGAGGTGGACGACTGCTTGTAAACAATAAATGGGTTTCTCCCACTTTATTTCTCCCTTTGACTGATTTTGGTTTCAAAGGTATTTTGCCCTGGGGTTTTTCCCCCCGGAGTTACAGAGTTAAAATCAGTATCTGAGCTGTATGGAGCCTACTGACATTTTACTCAGCGTGCATGTGGCAACCCTGCAGATCAGGTAGGAGGAACCCGCATGTGATGCTTGCACTTGCGACCCAGAGAACAAGTGCTTTGTAACTTAACTCAGATATGGTTCTTCTCCTCCACCCCCAGCTATGAGGTAAAAGTCAAAGTCCACAATATTAACAAGGTATTATAAATTAAGTACACTATTAATATCTCTGTACATTTTATAGACAACTGATCTGATGATCAGAAACAAGGGAATTTAAGAAGTGTGTGAGTGATCTTGAGTTTCCTAGAATTTATCAAGGTTCAGCTGAATTTTAAGCAGGATTAGGGAAACATCTGATTAGAAGAAATTCCAGTCAGAGGCCTGAAGGAGCTTAGTGTGAGCAAATGCTTACAGGTGAAATTAGCAGGGCCTGTGGATACACTAATGAATCATTTGCATGAGATAAAGAGTCTGGGCCAGTGGAGATAAAGTTTAAATATGTAAGTTGTTATGTGACTTGTTGATTTCCTCATTTGTGAAATGGAAAGGACTGTGGTGAAGAAAGTGGGTTCTCCTACAGCTTGGGAGGAGAGGGGACCTCTCCCAAATTATTTGAATAATCTCAGGAAGGTGGATTTTTTTTTTTGTAAATTGAGTATTTTAAAAATCAATATTAGTATATCTAGTAAACGTGGATCATCTGAAACTTGTTATTTGAAAACAAAATTTTCTGCACCTCTTTTATCTTTTTATCATAACATATATTGGCCTCTGAATTTATTTGCTTTCATGGCTTTGCAGGTATATCAAATTATGTGTTTCATTCTTTCCTGGTAGTGTAGCTGGAGTGTCAAATTCAAGGACCAGCTACACTTTGGCAAACCAGCTGCCGATTTGGGGGAAAAAAGTATGAGATTTTGCTAAAATATGAGTAGAAACAGCTTTTAGTCAGAACTCTAAAAGACATGGAATGTCATGCCTCTTTTTATGTGGGATTATAAAATACTAAGTGTGTTGTGGTTATTGGGTAAATATTTTTTGTACAAAGCAAATGCATTCCTAATTTTATCTGCTTCCTTTGATAATCAGTTTGCTTTTTCTAGTATCGTTTATAACAACTTAGAAATTGATATATGTTGAATTAATAAACTACCTCAAATATGCTCTTACTAATTAGTAGTTCTTAGAGTTATGAGCAAGCTGTTGGCATTTAAACATAATATTCTGTGATTAATTATTTAATAAATGAATTATTATTTAATACTTGATTTATCTAATAATGAATATTTACCAATTTGCTTAATTTATAAAGTGCCCTAATACTATTTTTATTTAACCACAAATAAGCAACCAATGTAACATTTTATTAAAAGTACAAGTGTTTTATTTTATTGTATTTGCACATCATAGACTCGTGAATCAATATAAATATAGGTTTGGGTCACTTTGTAGTCAAGGTCTAATATATACACAGAGATTCAGTATTCCACACTGGTGATAGACGTGTGAAAGATAAAAACAGTTCACCTGTATAGTTAAAAATTAGGAACTCCTTTTTCTATAGCTCTGTGATTTGGAAGACTAATAGATAATTGTGATTTTTTTCAAGTAAGGTAAATTATTCCAATTACCTTAGCCAAAAGGCTTAGTTCAGGACTGAACATTTGGCCAGAAGCCAGTAAAACACAATGGTGGTTCTGAGTGTTTTCTGGGGAGTCAAGCATTTGACCCCTGAGTGAGTTGCAAGTCAATTCTGCATTCCCCTGAGTCTTAAGCATATGTGGGACCTGAAGAATAAGAGCAATACACAGAAGTGGGAAGAGGGAGAAAATTGCAGAGCTGTTGAGCTGGAGTTCTATTTGAACTTGGATCAATGCCTGTTACTTTATAATTTAGGATGTTTTGAACTGAGCTTTTTACTTACAGCTTGAAGGATTTTAAATGATCCAGAAATCTCTTACCCTCTCTCATTTTTCTCTCTATATTCTCCTATCTTGCCACCAAGCTTAGAGTCTTTAACTTTTTTTTTTCTTGTTTTCACCTCCTGAGTGGGAAAATTCTACAAAATCAATACCTGCTATATAGCCCAAAATATCAAGGCCATAATTTTCAGTCACTTTCTATATTATTATTGAATTATAATTCTAGAAGATAAGGCAAGTTATCATAATTTTTATGATTAAAAATTTTTTAATGTACCATATCAAATTCAAGTTATAAAAATTTTTGGTGAATCCTATATAATATTTTAAATTTCAGATATAGTGGGTATTTATTAGTAAGAAGTAGAAACAGTTGACTTAACCAAATATCTGGAAAAGTACTCTAGATAATGGTCTTTCGTTACTCCATAAGTTGTTCATTCATTTGCCTTCCTGGTTTAAGAAGAAAGGCAAGGTTGGGCCATGGGTAGAAAATATATATTAGGCATAGCCTATTAGTTTTTCATCTGCTGCTTTATTTAAGTATGTCAGCTAAATATCAAACTTTGCTAATGTGTGGTTTGCCTGGATTCATTTCCATTTTTTAGATATTTATCTCTTATTCCACTTCCTGTAATTTGACCATCAAGAGCACTCTATTTTGAAGTAATGACCTACAATTTAACCAGTATAAATCAGAAAAAGTTTATTCCTTAGTCTTTCTTCCTCTAAAATTTGATTGTACTACTCCCTCTTTGTTTTGATGTTTAAAACAATTACATATTTTTATTTTAATTGATAAGGGAATTCTTATTTGTGTATAATTTAATGGTTTATACCCTTGGTTGTATTTTTTCCAATTATTTTATATTTACTATGTATTATACATTTTTGCTACGCCTTTTATTCTTCTCATGGACCTGTTTATTGCTTAGGTTGCTCCTGAGTACACATTTCCCATTTGTTAATTTGGATGGCATTTTAGAGTACCTTTCCATACTATGAGTTATTTTCTATATAAACACCAACTGAACTCCTGACCCCACCCCAAAGTTTCAGTGGGAGTTGTCTTCCACCTTTCTCCCACCCCTGCCATCCTTCAGAAAGCAGGCAGCACTCCATCTCCATTGGACTAAAAATCCCACTGAATCGGTTCAGTGCAGAGTGGACATGAGAGAGAGGATACAGCAGTAACATTAAGGACAGATCGATAGACTCTAACCCAATCTGAACAACATAAAGAAAAGAGAATGAAAAAAATGAGCAGAGTCTCAGGGATCCATGGAACAATAACAAAATAGCTGTCATTCTCAGAAGGAGAGTGATAGAATTGAAAAATTATTCAAAGAAAAAATGGTCAAAAACTTCTCAAATATGGCAAAAGACAAATATGCAAAATGGGGTTGGGAAACATTTTTCCTCTATTGTCTTAGGTTCTTTGACTAGAACTCTACAAATTAAGCTGACAAAAGGCAAATTAATAGGAGAAAGGGCATTCAGATTTTGATGTTAATTTTACATGGAGTCTTCCTAGGAAAGAAGTGATGACTCAAAGAAGTTGGGAGGCCTGAGAGCTTGTAAACCATTTTTCACACAGAGTAATGCATTGTGAAGATATAACTAGACAAAGGAAAAGGTCTTGAAAACTTCTAGGGCCTGCAAACTCTGGGTAGGTAGATATATAAAGGAAATGAATATAAGATAAGGGCTTGTTTGTTTGGGTCCATATGGTGCCAACTTTCTGTCTTCTTCATAACCATATAACTTCCCTGGGGGAGATATTTATGGAAGTCCTCATTTCTCAGAAGTTTGTGCTTTCACTCAGATAAGGTAAGTTCTAGATGGGCTTCTTTCTGCATCTATTGAATCTCAAATGTCTGTAGCTCAAAATAATCCTAATGCCAACATAACAAACTTTGGGGTAGCAAATTCAGACCCCCTTCAAAGTCAAGTAGCTTAATGAATCCAAAATTACATAAATACAAAGAAATCCATGCTGGCATATCATAATTAAACTTCTGACAAATAAGTACAAAAAACTTGAATGCACCTCAGGAGAAGTGATGCATGAACTATAGGGAAACATCATTTTGAGTATTAGCATGTAATTCACCTGAAACCATAGAGGCCATAGAAAGTAAGTGCTGAAAAAGAAGAGCTGCCAGTTGTGAATTCTATCCAGGAAAATATCTCTCAGGTGTAAAGGGGAAATCAAAACATTCTCAGCAGAAACAAAGCTAAGAGAATTTGTTACTAACAAACCTACCTTTAAAGAAGAAATAAATAAGTTCTATAAACAGAAAAGGAAATATTTACAGAAAATATTAGAACCTCAGAAATGGAAAATAACATTAGAATGAGTAAAATAGGGATAACTCTGATAGACTATTCTTATGATTTTCTTAAATGGTATTTATAGTTGAAGAAAAATTACAACCAGTTGATATAACATAGACTGCATACAGAAAAGATACTTAAGAAAAGTATATTTAAAAAGTGAGAAATAGAAAGAGACCTAAATGGAAGTAAGATTCTCTACTTCACTTGAAGTGAAAACATTATACTGGTAAGCAATGGTAAGTTGCATAATGTATATTGTAAAACCTGGAGCAAAAAACTAAGGTAACTATGTAAAGCAATATATTAAAAAGACAACATAAATAAATCAATATGTAAGCTAAAATAATATTCAAGTAACCAAAAAGAAGGTAAAAAAAACAGTTAAATAAGAAACAGAGGAGATAGAAGCAAAAAGCAAATACTAATATGGCAGCTTAGAGTTCTCATATATCAATAATTACCAGTCATGTAAATTGTCTACATACACCACTTAAAAGTTGGAGATTAGCAGTCAGACAAAAGAAAAAACAAAGCAAATATTTAACTCTATTCTATCTATAAGAAAATAAAATATAGTTATGCAGTTAGGTTGAAAATAAATGGATGGAAAATACACCATGAAAATATTAATGAAAAAAGCATAAACGGCTATATTATCAGATAAATGAGACTTAGATCAAAGAAAATAACTAGAGGCAAAGAAGGTAATTATATAATGATAAAAATTCAATTAAAGAAGACACAGCAATTCTAAATATATATGCACTGAACAAGAGAGCTGCAAAATATGTGAAGCAAAAAAGTGACTGAACTGAAAGGAAAAAAGACAAATTCACAGATAAACTTGGGAAAGACAACAACCCAATCAACAACTGGTAGGAATACTAGACAGATAGCAGGACAAGGAAGAGTTGCACACTGTCAGCCAAGAAAATCTAATGGACATACGTAGACCACTGCACTTAACAGCAGAACAGTTTTTCTCAAGTACCCATGGAATGAGACCATAAACTTGGTCATAAAACAATCTCAACTTTTAATTTACAGTGTATGTTCTCTGACAATAATGGTGTCAAACTGGAAATCATGCAGATTGATAACAGAAAAACCTCTAATCAATTAGAAATAAATTACACACTTCCATATAATCAATGGATTAAAGAAGAAATCTCGAAATTTTCAAACTTTGCAAAACTAAATGAAAATAAATAAACAACATATCAAAAGATGTGGGATTCACCTAACTCAGTGCCAAGGGAGAAATTTATAGTGTTAAATGCTTACATTAGAAAAAAAGATTTTGAATTGATTATCTAAATTCTTAACTCAATAGAGTAAGAAGAGCAAATTGATCCAAAGTTAACAGGAAGAGGGAAACAAAGGTAAAAGCAAAAATGAATAAAATTGAAAAAGGAAAACAATAGAGGAAATGAATGAACTACAGAGTCATTTCTTTGAGAAAATCAATAAAATTGATAAACCTCTTGCAAGACAAGACTGACAAAGATAAAAAGAGATAAGACAAATATTACCAATATTAAGAATGAAACCCAGGATATCAGTATAGGTCCTGAAGCTATTGAAAATAAAATAAAGAAATACTGCACACAACTTTGTTCTCTGTTTTCCAACTGGAAGAAATGGACCAATCTTCAAAAACCATAAACTGCCAATAGTTAACCAAGGTGAGATAGAAAAGCTGAGCATTGCTGTAACTATAAAATAAAGTGGATTTATAATTTAAAAGCTCCTGCAAAAGCAGTTTCCAGACACAGATGGTTTTACTTGAGAATTCTACCAATGCTTTAAAGATTAACACCAATTTTACAAAATATCTTCCATAAAGTAGAAGACAAAGGAACATTTCCCAGCTCATTTTATGAGGCTAGTGTTACCCTGATATGCAAACTAGACAGAGCACAAATAGGAACTACATATCAATATTTATCAATAAATTAGATATAAAAATCCTCAAGAAAATATTAGCAAAGCAAATCCAGCAATACAGTAATTACCTTACCTTATTTTGTCCTCAAGATAGTCATATCAGTAAGTACTGTTATTATTCCCATTTTGTAGTTGGAAAAATGAGACCCAGAGATCTGGAATAACATGTCCATAGGTGTAACCTTGGTATTGGTAAACATGGATTTCAGTCTAGATTGTCTGACTCCAAAGTATGTCTTAAGAATGACATTAATAATATAAATTCCTTATTTTCCTTTTTATGGCTGAAACTGCCAGTTGCTGAAAAATTATGTTTCCCCCTTCTTCTTTAGTTGGAAGACCCTAAGGTTAGCATAATGCTGTTCTATCAAAAAATATTTCCTGCTCCTAGAAGTGGTCTTTTACTAAATGACAGCAAATGGTATTTAAACAACATTGCTCGGTGGGGTTTCAGGGTGAGCATCTGGAAGTCCTCTGGCTCATGCTTAGTCTTCTCTCCTCCTCCTCCTTCCCACTGCCACATAGCCTGATACGATGACTGGGTATCCAGCAACTGTGCTGGCCCACAAGGTAAACTGAGAATTGTTGTTCATACAGAAGATATAACAGGGGTGCAAACTGCTTCCAGGATAAGAGTGGAGTTGCTATGCATATTATTGGGTGTCCTACTTTTCAATTGTCTTGTAAAAGAAAAAAATAACTATCCTGTTTAAGACCTGGTTATTTTGGGTTTTCAGGTATATGGAGTCTAACAATCCTACCTTAAACTCTTTCCACATTCTTCTAAATAATTTGTAAACAGATAATAAAAATCCATAATAATTGTATTTATATTAAGCTCTGCTGATGTTTGAAATTTAGACATCATCCTTTTGCAATTTATCTATATCTAATTTGACATTTTTATTTTGCCCTGAAAGGAGTGATGTATTTTTAACATTGTTATTTCACAAATCTAACTTTTTACTATTATTTTTAAAGATTGACATTAATAGATGTTCTTAATCAAATTCTGTGGAATTGATACTTGTCAGGCTTTAGACAAAAATATTTCCTTCAGGCTTCTCACTTACTGGCATTGCCAAGAAAGTTGCTTTGCCTGCAGCTTGGCTATGCAGCCTGATTTATGACTGCCAGCACTTGGTAAGCTCAGAGAGCAAAGACTGAACATTGTAAAAGCGATCTTTGACATGTGAGAAATGTCAAATGGCACTACTATTCTGCATCGTTCTTTCGCCATCTCATTATTTTTCTCTCACTGCAATAATATTGGCTCCTCATTGATATTTCTTTTTTTACCTAATTTTCATTCAGTTAAAGGAGGAAACTTACATGTTTCCTTATGTTAATTTTTTTGGAATATTTTCATATTATTTGATGTTTAGGAGAGATATATCAGGGTCATTTAATGGAGTTCTTTATTATAATGTGAACCAAGTATCTTAGGTGAGCTGCATGATGTAACC
This sequence comes from Smutsia gigantea, assembly GCA_032199065.1. Taxonomy (NCBI): domain Eukaryota; kingdom Metazoa; phylum Chordata; class Mammalia; order Pholidota; family Manidae; genus Smutsia; species Smutsia gigantea. The sequence goes on from JAVSCE010018753.1 coordinate 234,179, forward strand.
TCAGATGTTTTAGACTCTTGAAAGTGAAACAATAGTTTGTAAAAACAAACAACCCTCTACCCCACAAAAAAAAGAGAAAGATCTTATTATAAGTCTCAAGGACATAACTTACATCATTTATCATTGACCCTGAACCAGTAAATGCTTTTTTTCTAAACATAGAGAGATTGAATATTATAAAAATGTTGATAGTAGAGAATATTTACATTTATTTCTGCTGATTAATGAGTTATTAAAGATATTTATAGTGATAGTACATTAATTGTGGCACTAATGAGTTTTTTAGTATTTATCACTGAAGCATTTTAAATTAGCCTTCTAGTAATGTCTAGATATAAAATATACACTGTTCAGGAAAATACAGGGCAGAATTCAGTGCCTGTATGATTGTCCCATGTATAGACACCTATGACCAATTCAACTGGATCATGTAGTTGTTCAACCCTCTTGAGTAATAAAAAGTCCAGTCACCAGATCAGAAAGTGAACTCTGCACCAACTCCTTTCAGGTTCCCAGCCCTGATTCCAGTGTGTGTTTGTGTGTGTGTGTGTGTGTGTGTGTGTGTGTGTGTGTGTGTGTGTGTAATGGGGTCTTCCCACCCACAATGCCAAGCAATTCTTGAACATCAGCAAGGTGTCTGAGAACTCAACTCAATTCTGATGCTATCTTCCCAGAGACAGCACCAGATTCCCTCCTTAGGTTTGATTAATTTGCTAGAGTGGCTCACAAAACTCAGAAAAATACATTTACCCGTTTAATAAAGGATACAAGTTAACAGCCAGATGAAGAGATACATAGGGCAAGGTCCCAAATAAAGGAGCTTCTATCCTCGTGGAGCTTGGGGCCTGGCTCAGTGGCACACGGAAGCATTCTGGTTCCCCAAGCATGGAAGCTCTCTCTGAGAGAGGAGCAGGATGCTAAAGAGAGAGAGAGAGATGCTCTTCTCATGGGTTTTTGTGAGGGCTTCATTGTTATAGTCATGATTGACTAAATCAGCCATAGCTGATTCAACCTACAGTCAGCCATTGGGTGGGATCCAAAAGTCTTTTGTTAACATGACATCTGAATGACCAAATACATATTTCTTATTTATTTTATTTTATTTTATTGCAATCCAACCCCTGGTATTCAAACATGGATTCCTCACAGCGAAGCGATCATACTTATCACAGCACTTACATCTGGTATAGCATTTATAGAACAGATAAAACATTACCAATGCAAATAGGCCTGACATTTAGAGAAGCCAATGTATGGCAGGGCCAGATATAGAGAGAAAACTCATTTGTCCTATAAAGTCATTGCTAACATTTTTATATTCTTCAATCAGTTTGATTACCCTTCTTCCCCCTTCAGCAACTGCTACTTATACCTTATGATAGACATGCAGAATTGTTTAGCACAGAAATCAGCTGGTAATACGGACGATGCAGTTCCTCATCAGGCCAGTCATTTCCCACAGGTATTACATCCCTAGGAGGCTTTAATGCAATCCCCCAATAAATTTGATTATTAATATCAGTGTTATCACAAGATTTACATGAGGTCATTGAATATTACCAATGATGTCTGTATTACAATACATCACAGTCTAGTCATGGTGCAACTCAGTGTTGTTACAGAAGAAATTAGAATCAAAGAGGTGTTTGCTGCCCAACAGAATCTACCCCTGCACATATACCATATATTATTAAGGACAGGGCTTGTTACACTTGGCTATGAACCAGTTCATTCTGGGTTCCAAGTAACTGGGGACAATATCAGTTGCCCTGCCTCATTTCACAGGCTCGCACTGAGACTGGTGCCCACTGCGTGTTGTTATATAGCAGGGCTCACCTCACTCCTATGGGAAGACAAGAGTGGTATTCAGAATAGTTCCTATCCCTACTAACTGTACCACAAGATAGGTTTTATTTCTGTCTATTCTGGGGTGAGAGCAGTCATAATACATCCATATAAATTACATGTGTGTCTAGAGAACTTCCATAAGTTTGGATGACTGTAAGATGCCCATAGGTGTGTTCCTTGAGCCTCAGTGGCTAGGACTGAGGGCCACTTCAGCCTTCATTTGTATTAAAATAGTCAAAAGACCCTGCTAGGTCAGGGTACAGGCCCTTGCCCAGTGCGGGACTCTAACCTTATTCAGCATTATTTGTTGAATCTGTCTGACCCACTTTGCTAAAGCCTCATTATCTTTCCAGGCTGACTCCCATCCTTCGCCTTCTTCCTGGAAGAGAACTCCCCCTAATCTGCCTATTGTAGTTAATAAAGTTTTTCTTCTGAATGCCACTGCTCATTAAAGGCAAATTCAGCTTGCCCTAGAATGCCTAGACCAGCGCCTATCTCTCCTAGGCCCTTTTCTGTCTCGTGGACCAGTGTTTAATCCACCACACATGTTGTTGCCATTGTGTATTAATGGCCTGGGTGCAGTGAGGACACATGCTATGTTCCCCAGAGTGTTGGGGCCCCATACTAGGGTAGATGAGTAGTGTCATACCTAGATGCAATTTAGTCTGGTAGGCCACCTGGCTTCTCACAGCCTTCCTCATCTCAGGCGGGGCCATTCCCTGCAGGAGCTCAGATCCACCATGTGATGCCCACTCAGGGATCCACTGTTTTCCCTATTTTTCTTGATAATTCTCCACCCACAATAGCAAGGGTGATGCTGTGGCATGTGGAGCCTGCTGCCATTATGTTTTGCCCATTATAGCCAGGGACATTTCTAAGCATTTAGTCATCAAGGTTTTCAGTTACACAATGATCAGTCTGCCTGGAACCATATACCATGAGGTTTGAAGACCCAGCAGGAAATTATTCCTCCCCAAACGATATCCTTTGTAGTAGGTGTAGCCTGAAAAATAGGAGTCAAAAGATACTAGCACATTAGCAGGGTTCTATTTAGTCATTAACAGTGAGTTCAGTTTGCGAACATATGACCAGAGAGTCTCCCAAATTGATGTCACTCCAGTTTGCAGGCTGCCATTCAACCTTGTTGGGTTCCAAAAGCAGAGGTGGTCATTGCAGACATATTGTTTCACCCTTCTGGGCATCTGGTATGCTTTTGCTAAGAGATATTATTCTCTTGCTCTGAGCCTTTCTCGAGGTATTAATAAAATGTTGGATTTCCCTCATTTCATAAACCACTTCTCCATCCTTTTATCCTCAGATGTAATTTCTCCTTCTCTCTATTTGTCATTTATATTTACCCAGACATTTATTCCTGTGGAAGGGACGTCAGGTTTGACTACTGTGCTGGTCCAGATTGCTGGCAGCAATACTCTGCCTCAGTCCACACCTCTCTTGGAAGGTGGGGTTACCCAAGTGCAGAACCAGCAGGCTGTCCCAGCCACTAGGTGGCACAGATGAGCTCACTGTCAGCCCCAACCTGGCCACATCGGGTGAAGCACAATCCACCCATCAGGCCCTCAGGAATTCTGACATGAAGATTTAAGGGCATGTTTACAGTTTCTTGCTTGGTAATCTTCCCTATTTCTGGGACCCACAGCTGCAGCCCTGGTCCTGGGACCAGTGCCTCCTGTAGGAAAAAAGAAAGTTGTAGTGATATGGGGAAGAACTGCATAGTCATACTAGCATCCTTCCCCACCCCCTCTTCCCCAGATGACCCAGAAAAGTAGAGGAATCTATCCAGTGGGGACCCTCCCCAAGCACCCCCCATGTTGAGTGTAAGCACACACTCTTAAAGGCATGTAAGCCACTCCCTCATACCTTTATTTCCTCTCATTTTAGACAGAAAATGTTTCAACTACCCATTCCAATTTTCTATTAAACCATTGCTCTGAGGGTGATATGCAACATGGCATGTCCATCCGATGTGATGTCTCTTGGCCCACACTGTAGGACACTGTGGGCTGTAAAGTGTGTCCCTTGGTCTGAAGAGATGGTGGTCCAAATTGGTACAGTATCTTCTGTTTCAATCATTTAATGGTATACTAAGCATTTGCATCTACCATTGGGTATGCAAAACCCAGTCCAGAGTAAGTGTCTATTCTGGCTAGGTCCCATTTATAGCCCCTAGGGGCTACTGGCGTTGGTCCAATGTAATGCACTTGACAGCTGTGTGTGGGGCCTTCCCCCTGGACAATTTTCCCCATAGCCATCTCCAGTCTTTGTCTCTCTTGTTGACAGATGGAACAGTTCTTGTTGGCATTCTGTGTCTCACAGGGTGCATTGCTGCAACTTCTCCATGTCCACTCATTTCATGTACACATGTGGTCACCTCAAGGCAGTACACCAATGAGTCTACTTAGTGGTTCCAATTAGCTTCTGATCCTGGAAGGGGGTTCTTTTGATGGGCATTGATATGTCCTACTTTAATGCACCCCTTAAGTTCTCAGAGTGATTTCCATAGGGTCATGCCCAACATGGGCATCCTTTAATAGTCTGTCCAGTTTTCCATTGCCCATCTATCTGTCCATACAGCCGGACCACTGGCTACAGCCCACAAGTCAGTAAATATCCAGACATAGGGGCTTTTATTCACTGCTTTCAATTCTTCCACTGCTGCTGGGAAAAATAGCATGCAGTTCAGCCCACTGAGCTGATTTGTTCGTACATTCTTCAACCAGTCTTGCCATCTGCTGTTCTTAATGCATCAGCTTTCCAAGCAGGATATTGTCCTTTCATCTGGGAACTGCCATCTGTAAACAAAGCAGCTCCTTGTTGTTCGGCTGTGAGCTATTCATAGAGCAAGACACATGTAGCCATCAGTTCCCGCAGTAAGGTGGTTCCAACATCAGCCCTAGAGGAAAAGAGGCTACCTGATCATGGATATAATGTAGGCTTCCTTCCATTCCCCTGGAAGCCTGCTCCTTTATGACCCATTTCCATTTTATTATAGAATTCTTCTGGGCACTCCCTTCCTTTATAGAGCGTTTCTCAGATATCACCTATGACATTATGGGTATATCAGGTTTCCTCATATTTTATGTCCTTCAGTCATTGAGGCAGTCTCAATTAATGCCCAGTAGCATGTTAATAATTGTCTCTCACATGGTGTGTACCAGACAGCAGCATCTGGGAATTTTCTGGTCCAAAATCCCAATGGCCTCTGCTGGAAGGTGGCCATGGGCTTTTGCCACAAACTCCAGTCTGCATGGGTGTGGGTGGCAGACACTCCCAAAATCACGTCTGGGGCAGTTATAAGGGCCCAAAGGCATCAAGAGCATGACTGACTTTTGCAGTTCAGACATGGCCTGCTTTTGTTCAGGTCTCCACTCAAACAGAGCTTTCTTCTGAGTAGTCTTACAGATGGGGACCAGAAATATTCCCAGGTCTGGCATACGAATCCTCCAAAATCCAAATAAACCAACCAAATGCTGGACTTCTTGTTTGGTTCTACATGTGGCTAGTGACAGTAGTTTATTCTTAGTCACTTGTGGAATATCCCGGGTGACATAATTCCTCAGAATCTCAGTGTGTGAGCAGCCCTTGGACCTTTGCTGGATTTATTAAACAGCCCCAGTTGGTCATGTGTGTCACTATTGTGTTCAAATCAGTCCTAGCCTGCTCTTCCATTTCTGATATTATCATAATGTCATCAATACAGTGTATTATTACACTTGAGACCTGCATCAAGTCCAAATCCCTCCTGACCAAGGTGTGACAGTAAACCGGTGAGCTCAGATAACCCAGTGGCAGCATAGTGAAAGTAAATTGGGATCCTTCCCATATGAAGGCAAACTGGGGTTGGCTCTTTTCAGAGACTGAGATAGAGAAGAAAGCATTTGCAAGGTCAGTCACTGAGTACCAGCCTCCTTCAGCCTGCTGGGTTTCCTGTATGATTGAGACCATGTCTGGAACTGCTGAGGCTAGGCGTGGCACAACTTAATTTAACCTGGACAGTCTCCTGTTAGTCTCCACAAGCCATCCACCTTTTTCACAGCGCACACAGGACTGCTGTCCAGTGAATTTGTGGGCACCAGCATTCCAGCTTCTAGCATGTCACTAACGGGTGATCTCTTTTTGTCCAGCAGGGATTCTATATTGCTTCAAGTTAACCACCTGTGTGGGCTCAGTTCCCATTTAGTACACTCAATTAAAACTGGCCTGAGGGCAGCCTTCCAGGCCTTCAGCTTTACAGTATTAGGTAGGGGAAGCAATCCCCAGTCAAACACAATATCCATCCCAGTAATGCCTTCAGGTAAAGGAGATGCAACCACCTCACAAAAAATCTCAAATACCCCAATTTTCATCCATGCTTTCACCTTAAGCCTGTCAACCACTGCATCTCCCTATCCTCCCAATCCAACTCGGCTCTGTCAACCACTGCATCTCCCTATCCTCCCAATCCAGCCTCGGCTCCTGACAAGATTCCACCGACAGGTTTTGGAATCACGACATATTGAGATCCTGTATTGTAAGGAAAATGGAAGTTCCTATGGCCAGGATCCTCTCCTGAACCTAACCTACTTGACTGGCCTACTGCGAGGCTACTGCTTCCAAACCCGTAGGCAATGAGCTATTATTGACCCAGTCACTATATAAAGAGCTCTGCCAAGTGTTCAGGGTGGAGGCAGAAACGGAGGTGGATTGCAGACCTGCAGACTGCAGGACGCAGACATTCTAGTGCGTGACCTACTGCTGTAAGAACAAAGCTCGGTATAAATGCTTTTACCCCAATCTCCGGTTGTGCTGTATTAACACCTTTGTTTTAACCCCATCAGTGTCCACTTTATTCATACCGTTTTTCAATAACTGTTTGAAAACTTCCACTGTCCTGGGTTGAGTCCCTTGACTCTTCCCTTTGTCATTCCGCATTTTCTCCATTACTTTAGTTTTCTTGGCATCAGTAACATGCATGTGTGGAAGCTGAGATAATGAATCTGATAAAGTTTCTTGAACTGTTGTTCAATTTTGTAGTGGGAAGGTTACACGGAGTGACCGTGTACCCAGGGACCCCTGAATCACAGCATTCACCATAACCTGTGTAACAGGATTATTCAGTGGGTGAATATCGTGGGCCTCATAAAGCCAGTCACACATGGCTTGCATGTGATGTATATCGACTGCTTCATCTGGGGTGTCTCATTTGGCATTTATAGGGGGAATTGGGCAGTCCCCTTCTCAGGATAAACAGACCTCACAATGGCTTTTATCCAATCCACCATCCTGGCTGTTCCCTCAACAGTAACTTCCCATGTGTCTGGATCACCTACAGCCATCTGGGGTTGTCCAATAGTGAGCTGTGTGTCCTTCATCAGCCCAACCACGCTCTTCCACTCTGAAGCATGCAAAACCAAAAACACAGCCCCCAAACTGATTACTGTCACAATCCACTTAAGTCGAGGTTCTTCAGGAAGCTGTTGGTACCAATCCACAAAATGAGCCAGTTCCTTCACACTATATCCCCTGGTTTCAGTCATTTCCTGGTTTTTACCTCCTCCTACAATTAATTATCTTCTTAGTGATCAGAGGTCTTAGAGGTACTTCCTGTTTCTCTGACATAATTTTTCCCTTTCTAGGTGGCTTTGAGGTCAACGGCTGAAGTTTGGATTGACCCAGATCCAAGCTTGGTTCAGGATCAAGGCCTGACCCAGAGCTTTTATTTTCATTTTGGCCATTACAGATAACAATAACCAGGGAATGGTATATTTAGCCTGCTTCTTATTAGTTTCAATTTCCTTACATATCCAGTGAGCCAACTCTTTAGGAGTTTGGTCCACTGCCATTTCTAAATTCCACTGGTAACTTTTACCTTTGGGAGATGCTTCAGTCAGGAAGGTGGAGTCTTCATGAATGAGATTAGCATTTTTGTAAAAGGATCTGACAGAGATCCCTTTCATCTCCCACCATGTGAGGGCAGGGAAAAGGCATGGGCTGTGAAACAGGACAAGGGTCCTCACCTGAACATGACCAAACTGGTGCCTTGAATTTGAACTTTCAGCCTCCAGAAATGTGAGAAATAACTCGGTTATTTATAAGTCACCTAGTCTGTAGTACTTCGATGTAGCGGCCCCAGTGGGCTAAGACAAGAGGACACCACCAATGTGATGAGAAGTAGCACCCGTCCTCAACAGGACATGAATGCTTGAGAACAGCTATGGATAAGAGTCCCCACACAAAGGTGTGAGCGCATTGCTGGCCTTTTTGATCACATGCTTTGGAGGTGTGACAAATGGACATTAAGTGAAATGCACATTTATTCGAACCCATTCTTATCTCATGACACAATCATCCCAGAGAATACAACTAGAGGTGTGAAACAGCATATTTTCTAACTGTTCAGCCTGCATTCTTTGATACAATAAAACAAAACAGACAATGAGACACAGTATCACATGAACATACTACACTCCCTGTTGTCCTCAGAGCTCCGTGAAAACTGGGAGCACCGTCTGTGAACTGAAAGTGGAAAAGAAGGTTCAAAGGGTTGATGTGATCATTTAGCTGGTCATGTCTTATGAGTATGAGGGGAAAGAAAACATGAACTTCATGTTTTTAGACGGAGAAGTGAAGGAGAGGGATGGGAAAGAATGCAATTATGTAAATTTGTATTTCCCTCCTCACAAAATATTTACTTCATTTTACCCAATTCAGTGGTCCCAGGTCCATGTTTAAACTGATACATATCCATGGAAAGTACGGTAAATTCACTAATGGCAACATTCATACCATTGCATTTGACATTGGTTTGGCATTGAACTGCTACCATAAAGTTTCTAAAGGTATGTCAGAGTGTGTTGTAATTCCACCTGCTAAACCAATTTACAGGTAATTCAGAAATGAGCTCCAATACTAAGTGACAGGGTCAGTGCTATGTTTGTTTACCTGACAAATCCTATGAAAGCTTCTCAGTAGCGGGGCCACCGAGAAGTGTTACCAGAACCACTGTTAATGCAGGCTCTATGGTGAAAGCCCTATGTCAGGAATGGGTAGCTTGTCTGTAAGGTATGGATGTGGGGGAAATGGGCAACAAATACCGGGCAACAAATGGGGGTCATAGCAGACAGAAGGTCATTCACACATGTGCAACAAGCCCAAAAGTAATGCTCTAACATACTTCTGTGAGAGTAACTCAGAGCAGGGGAGAAATGCACTCAGCTGTCTTGTATCTGGTGCTGCTTAAGGCCAGCATGGGGAGAAGGGTCTGTGTATAGTGCTTATTTTTCTGTTCATATCCTACCCAGCTTTTCAATATTTGACACAGTTGACCACTTTTTCTATCTTGAAATCTTTTACCCTGCCTGGAAATCCAACAAAAGAAATGTTCAGTTTCTCCTTCTATAAAATATTCTCTTTTCCTTTCTTTTCTTGTATTTTCTTTCTTTTTTCTTCCTTCTTTGTATTCCTTTCTTATCTTCAAAATGGTGCAGCAGTTGCTCCCAGAATCTTTTATCTTATCCATCTGCCTGCTTTCTCTATTATCTCAACTCTTCCATGGCTTGAAATACACCTATATGTCAGTGACTCTCAAATATATTCCTCCCTGACTTGTCTCCATCACCACAGACTTGTATATCAGACTAGACAATGTCCTTGACATTTCCACTCAGATGGTTAAGTAAGCATTTCAAACTTAACATGTTTGAAATGTTAACAGAACACATGTTTCTCAAACCCCACATTTTAAAGTAATACATCAATAGTAATTGATTTCCTCTTCTACATTCAGTGTCCAGGTTCCATCCATCAGCAGGTCATATTTATTCTATGCCTAAAATACCTCCTGAGTCTGACCATTTCCTGCCACCTCCACATTTATTTCTTTATTCAAGTCACCATCATCTGTCACCTAATTGCATCTTTGTCTCACTACTTTTATTCTAAGCTCCTTAAAATCTATTTCTCGCACAGCAATCAATAGGGTTTTTTTTTTATGTGACCATGCTACACATTTGCTTAAAACTCTCTGGTGGCTTTATATTCCAAATTATCTTTGCCTAAAAGTGTCTGCAAGATTTGGCTTGTGAGCATATCTCTAACTTTTCTCTCCTTAATTTATTGTGTTTTGGCTTGACTCACTTTCAGGCACTTAAGTACACGATGTTCAATCTCAACTCACTAGCTGTACCTCCTTTCCAGACAGCTCTGTTCTGTCATTTTTACAGATCTTGTTTATTTTCTTTTGGAAAGGGCTAGCCTGACCAACTAATTAAACAGGCCACTTGATTATTATTTCATAATCTTACTTAGTTCTCTAACTTCTAATAGGACACAAACCCAATTAGGCTGTAAGTTTCAAGAGAGAATGAGTCCTGTGGGTTTCGGTTCCACATCAATGGCTAGGGAAGTTCCTGCACTGAGGATGCATCAATAATGTGAATGACAAACACTTGAGGGAGGAAGGGAGTCCAATGGATGTCAGGCAAATATCTAAAGACACTGTGATCTTAACAGAATGGGAAGAAGAGGGTTAAACAGTAGGTAAATTTGCTGAATTCAGCCAATGGATGAGAGAAATTGGTGGGTAGGCTTCAGATTTTAATTGGGTGAATCTGTAGGCCTTGTGGTCCTAGTAAATTATGGGTTTTTGTTCTTGTGACTGACTCTAGGGCTTTATGTTCTCAGTTAGTGTCAGGCAAGAATAGACACCCTCATCCTGGCCAAATAGTTCTACAGTTAATATAAAAATACTTACAAGAGAATCCTGATTTGTTTGTAATGATATAATTGTTAGTGGGTAAGCATATTGGATATGAATTCTACAATAATTGAAATTATATATAAAAAATAATGAAGAAAATCAAACTCATTTTCTGAATATTTTTGTGTTACATTTGGAACAATCATGCATATTTAGTATTCTTGTATTTATTATGTTTAAAAGAATTTGGCAGATTAGAGACCTAATAGATAAAGCTTATTTTTCTATTTGAAGTGTATAAGGAAACTGATTACTTTACACTCATGATTGAAAGACATACAATAATTTTTGCTAAGATTTTAAGCAGTTTTTTATATTTAAAAGAACTAAAAATCTATCAACTTTATAAGCTTAGTTTATTAGACTTATGACTTAATAACTGGAAATATTTTCTTTGTTAAATAATTAAATACAATTAAGAAAATTGGATATATTAGATTTATAATATTTGTGATTATAAGGAATTTTAATTATCAAGGATATAAAAACCTTGTGAGATGATAAAATACACTGTATTTACAAATAGAGTAATATATATGAATTGAATTTAATAACTAAAATTATTTCTTTACTTGTACTTCAATAAATAAAATTGAATAATAAGTTAAAAATAAGTCTTCACTATAAAGAGAAGCCATTCTGGGGAATTTAGGAATGCCTATATTCTCATCCACATGGTGCAACATTTTTGTCCCATTTAATCTTTATAAATAAAACTTCTGTGAGGGGGGTAGGTCTTACATTTCCCATTTTAAGATGGAAATGTATAAATTCACATTAGCTTAACCAAAAAACGATACTCCTTTTCTTCTATGGGCCTTCTCAGTTTCTTCTGCCTGAGACATGTTGTTTATCTTTCATCTCCCTTCCCTCTACTAATTTCTCCCTTTCTTTCTTCAAAGAATCCTTCTCTGACCTCCCAAAACAGTGCATCCCATGGATTCCTTTTGCTTTCTGTTCAAACCTTCAGATGGTAGTTATTGCGGTTGTAATGGTTTCTTTAGCTGTTCCTAGACCCTAAGTGCATTCTTGACAAGGTTCCTATTTTTTCACAATTATAAACTGAATGTCTTGTGCGTTACTTTTTCAACCATCTTAAGTAACTCCTTTATTTTTCTCAGCTTTATTGAAGAATGATGTACAGAAATTGTCTGTGTTGAAGGTGTGCAATGAGAAGAAAAGTTACGTCCTGGGAAAAGCTCCGTGACATTGTTTTTAGCAATGATTTTTTGGATTTGACACCAAAAACATAAGCAAGCAAAACAAAAGCAAAAACAAACTAATGGACTACATCAAACTAAAAAGTATCTGCACAGCAAAGGAAACCATCCACCAACCCAAGGAATATGAGAATATTCTTGCAAATCATATGACTGATAAGGGGTAATATCCAAAATATATAAAGAACTCCTAAAAAGCATAGCAAAAGAATAGATAACCTAATAAGAAAAATGTGCAAAGACCTAAATAGACTTTTTTCCAAAGATGACATAAGAGTCATCAGGTATATAAAAAGATACTCAACGTTACTAATTGGCATAGAAAGGCAAATGTAAACCACAATGAGTTGTCACCTTGCACATCTTTTTAGCTCATATTAGGTGCTAAGGAAACATTGTTAATGAAGATAAGTGAATAAATCTTAAACCCCGTTGTTATTACTTTAGAGACCCTACTCTTTTCAAATTCATCTCTCCTTTCCCAAATCAATGTTTATATTAAAGTTTCTGAAATAAACATGTTATGAAAATAGTCCTGAATGACTAACTTGGAAAGCTGGATATTGAAATATTGCCATATCTTTTATGATTAAATAAATCAGGATATTCTCCTGAAATCAGTTTAAATTGATTGTCAGTGGGAAATAAGCCTATCAGCCCAAACAGGGCTTTAGGAAATACGGCAGGGTGACACTCGACGTGGGTTTGAGAGACTAAGAATATACATGCAGAAAACACATTTTAAAATTCTAGGCCATCAGCATCCCCAGCACCCTTACCATCAGACACTGATCCGTGCTCTGTGGAGAATAAGATCCCCCTGCAGGAGTGGGCCCTCTACAGGCCGAGGAGGTGGATGTCCTATGCAGCACACTGCATGAGGCAGTGCAGGCTAAGTGACAACCAGGTGGAGGACGTTGTGAGAGCTACAGTAAGACTAACGGTGTCCTGGAGCAAGAGTGAGGAGGGATGCTCTCCTGGTCTATGTGCCTCACCACTGAGACCCTGGACTGTGGGTGGCCCATAGTATGCCGTAAATAAATATTGGTGGAGCCAATGAATACAGGAATGTAGAATTATGTTGGATTTTAAAGCAATGACATGTCAAACGCATTTGGCCAAACTTTATGGATACAAATTATTCATGAACTCTATATCCTTCAAAAATACTTTGGGAATATTGAATTAATCCAGTATTTCCTGTGTTTCCCCCTCCAGACTCCTCCCCACTGCCAATAATGTCATATGCATTGTAACAGGCACATTTTAATTCCTTGACCTAAGCAGTGATTATTATGAAATGTTAGACTTGGCAAACACATTTTGGTGTTAATTTTCAATGCTTTTATTTGTGGTTATCTGCATTTTTGCTACTTTTACCTTTAAATGTATTTGTGCTCAACAAGCTAATGCTTGCAATATCTGATAGTATTTGCAAATGGGAGTTTGAGGAAATCTTTCAAGATAATAATATATCTCAAGCAAGATTATTATAGGATCAAATTCAGCTCTCGAACTATCAAAGTTATTAAAATGGAATGAAAATCAAGATGAACTTCATCATATTAAAAAACGTAATGAGTTAATTATAGTCCTCAAATACACAACAGTTTAAAGGAAAATTAGAATTTTGAGGCCAAGTCATTGGGGATTATTTCATTTGTATAGGTCAAAAGATTTAATCATTTTGAATTCACAAATGCGTTTGATAACATTTTGCAGCAATAATGGAAAACAAGATTTAACAGCAACACTCATGGTGCGCTGACAAGATATTGCTCTCATATTATGAAGTAATTTACTTGTTATGTTTTATCTATGCATACTGAGGTTTTTCATTAACATTACAAGTGTTTTCTGATTGAGCCAAATCAATATATTCCCTCAAGTAGCATTAATTTATATGAGGAAAAATAGTTTGAGATAATTAATTCCAGATTCATTCAAGTTAATACATTATTTACAAAAATTCCAGCTAGTCTTTGGAAATAATTATAAGAATTTTATAATTAAAAACACTCCGTCAAACCCTTTCCATCTGTAAAGCCATGACACTTTGAAAAAAGTGTCATTTAAATGTCTGGTGAACATATATTCCAAGCTTGGAATTGTAGTGCAAATTTAAAGATAATTGAAATTCAAATTTTCTCAAGAATATCAGGTTAAATATTAATTGTCTTTTCTGCGGAAAATAATAACAAGATATAAAAGAAAAATTCAAACTTATATATCTCTGGTGCCAAAGACTATTATATATTTTATATTTCTCACTTTCCTGTATCACGTATCTTCTCAGTTATCCTAGAGCACTTATCTGCTTTTCATAGTTACCTAGCGGTAGGTCTGATTCCACCAACCAGATTTTCTGTTAATGCCCTTCATCATGTCATTAACTGCAGGCAGTGATATTATTAATAGAAATAGTAATATTATTTGGGTAATCCTATGTAGTTACACAAGATCTGGATTTTATCTAGTTATTTCACACCTTTCAGTGTTATAGAAAGTAAGTTATTTACAATCATAGTTTAATTAAAAAGTAAATGTGTCAGACTAATCAATCCTTTTGGCTTTTTAAAATAATGTTGGCATCATGTACATATTTAGACATTGTTCGTGTTTATATTGGGTTTACTATCTCCATATCAACATTTATATAAGAATGACAACCTCATATATAGTAGTAATCATATTCTGCCAAGGTGCACCAAAGAAAAATGAAAACAAAAAGACAAAAAAAAAAGGTTAAATATTTACAGTGGAACTTAGTCAATTTTCTAATTGCCCAATTAAGTCACTTGCCTCTATTTATCTTTCCTGTTGTTTCTAATTCCATTATGCTGCAAATGTGGGCACATTGTATATGTACTGTATATGTAACTTTTTGTGGTTGGTACTCCAAAGGAAACTAGAAATTTGATTGCTCAGTGGAAAAATAATGGTTGCATGAAAAACTGGATGGTATTTTGAAAGAGGTGTTGGGTGTGAAATAAGTAAGCACTCTTGAATTAGACTGCTAATTCAGCAACAGTTATAAACTTACAACATATTAACAAGAAAGAGTTGATAGAATTGTAGAAAAAAGTTAAAACTTAAATAATAACATAAGAGCAAGAAAATGTGGCTCTTGTCCTCTTTAGATAACATTTTATCTTTTTCTATTTCCCCCCACATATAAGAAATAACATCTGGGGAAAGGCCTGACAATTCCGGGACTCAGCTGTTAAGAATGAGTTTGTACCTTTTTCTGTATAACCATTCTGTGTATTCACTTCTGGTATTTTCCTGGCAATATATGGAGTTATTTTCATCCCTGAATGTTCTCTAGTGATTATTTACATGTTTATCAAAGCTTTTAGGAGCAAATTCTTGATACACTTTCCTTTACTGCTGTATATCATTTTTATTTGGCATCATCTTAGTTAAAAACCCTTCCTTTTCAGAAATTACATAAGTGATATTTTTGGAGTCTATATTGGAGTCAATCAGATAAAATCTTAGACAAAGCTCTTGACCATTTTGCAAATTATATTTACATTATATATTTGCATAATATACTTAATATCTTTGTAGTTCATTACAGTCCTGAAGGAGCTTTTTATCTAACAGCATAGAGAAAGATAACTGGGAGGTTATTAGACTGTTGAAAAGTAAGGAAAAGAAAAAATCTAACTATGGTTGTGAGAAAAGTAGATCTTTTCCTCAACTTTCCCCTCCATTGTTAGTAGCCTAGTAAGAATCTAACATAGCCGTGCTCCAGAGAAAAGATGCTCTCAAAGATTCTTTGCATCACTAATTTATGGTCATATCTCTGTACATAGTTGGCTCAATTTTTGTACTGATTTAGCTCTTTGCTCTTTACAAGGGTCCATTTGTCAATCATTTATGTCAAGGTAGCAAATAAGAAATTCATCTATGTCTAGAGCAAGAATCCCTGGGAGTATATCTCATAGATACTGTTAAAGCTATAAACCATCAAAGTGGTCAAAAGCCTGAGATTGTATCTTCTAAGCACAATGCAGGGAGATATAAAAAAGATTATCCTTGAGGTTTTCCAGAATTAGGATTTGTAAGGCTGTAAAAATTCATAAAATAACTTAATAAAGAGCACAAACTTCACTTTGTAGAAAAAATTGATATTTACAGAATCTCACCAGCCTTACTTGCACAAATATTATAATACACTTAGATGTATCCCTGAGTACATCCAGAAACAGTTTATTTATATTTAAAAATGTAGATTTGTCTCCAAATATGTTATAATTGGACCTATTCAGTTCTTTTCTGTAATAGCAAATGAAACAAATTACATGGGGAATTTCACTTACTATAAAGTTCAATAGTTAAAAGTTACATGAAAAAATATGCATTTTAAGAATTGAAAGAATAAAGATGGATTTTCCTTAAATACATTTTAAAAAACCCATTTATTCAAACTTTCCAATGCTCACAAAAGGTGGGGAATATTTGTTTTGCAGTTCACAGTAGCTAATTGAGAAGATTTATAAAGCAGTGTGGCTCCTATGAGATTTTTAAATAATTTAGTTGTTTAACTGGAGGAAATCATAATTGATTTTAGGAATCTTGTATATATATAGCATCTGAACCAAGATAAAAGTATAATATGCAGTTAATTTAATTAATCAAATATGCTTAAGAAACATTAAAGCTGTGCACAGCTTTCTGGACACTGAGCAGCCTTTACTTATATATGAAATATGTGTGTATCATATTTCATTTATACAATAATAATTTAACAGAGAGGTAACCATGGAAATCTAAATTCACTGAATAAAGTCCCTGACTTAAAATGATTATGTTTGTATTTAGACAAATATGCATTAATTTTCTGGAAGAAATTGGTAAGACATGGTCTGGCCAAATCAGTAAGCACATCCAAATTTACACATCAATGCCATTGTTTTATTTGCAAACGGTGTGTGTTTATTGCATTCAAAAAAAATTATTTTGCTACATAAATAAGTCTTAAGTGACAAACAAGTCTTTCTACATATTCTACATAGTCCTTCATCACTGTACTTTCTTTTATACATACATGTGTATGTGGGGGCATGTATATATCTGTTGATAATTATTAACAATTATCAGGTGTACACTATGTGTTAAACATTCTTCACAATTATTATTTGTTAATTTACTTAAATCTTATAATGGCCCTGTGATAGGTCCTAATATTATATTCAATGTAACTGGTTAGAAAACTGAGGTATTGTGAGGCAATGTGAGTTCAGAACCCATGCTTTTGACCCTACATTTATATATCATATTAAATTAGTAGCAATAGCATTCTATTGATGATATTTTATTGAAGAATTTTCTGTAATTTGATCAATTAAAATTGTAACAGATTTATATCATCTATGATAAAGTAGTAGTGTGAAATTAAAACAAGAATGGAATCCAGAAATAAAGGCACTTCACCTGCTAATGAAAAAATAACACTGCAATGTAGTGGTGAAAAGAGGATCTTTTTAATAAGCTGTTCTGAATCCTTTCAACTTAAAAATAGTAACTTTGATCCTACTTAATGCCATACACAAAAAATGGGCAGTGTCTGTTAATGCTAAAAGCATGCATACTTTGTGACCCAATGATTCTACCCTTACGTATACAGCAAAGTAAAATAAAAATATATATTCACCAATGTGTATGACAGACTGCTACAGAACTATTCATAATAATATAAAAATACTTTTTAAAAACCACATACCAAATCTTCATCACAGTGGAATGATTAAATTAAAATATAAGCTATCAATAAAAATGGAATGTTGTACATCAATAAGAATGAACAAAGTAGTTATACGCAATGACTTGGATAAAACTTGCAAATACAATGTTGAGAAAAAGAAGTCAAACACAAAGTGTAAATTCTGTATTAATCCATTTATATCAAGTCCATTACTTGGGTAGTGAAAGTCAGGAAAGTGGCTGTGTTTGGTGGTAATAGTGACTTGAGAATGCTCTAGGTGTGCTCTGGAGAGCTGATAATATCTTATCTTCACAGTGGGTGGAAATTCACTTATACTTTGTGCAACTTTCTGTGTGTATGCTGTACTTTGTTGAAAATATCACTTCAAAATTATAGTAGAACATTTATTCATCGTATCTGTGAAGTTTCTTTTACCATGTAAGTTAACACAGTCACAGACAGCTGGGATTAAGACATGGATATCTTTGAGAGGCCATTTTCAGCCTACCCCACTCCCATCTAAAACAATGTCAATTATTATAGTTTCCATCTCCAAACTATCATTATTTTTATTCTCAATCTTCATTCTAATCACCCGATACAGGCCTCCATTTCTTACCTTGACTATTGCAAACAGAGGTTTTGTACAGCAGCAGGAACTATAAACAAGCAACCTGGAAGACTTTTTGGAAGGTATGAAATTAGGGCTCAAATTTAAAAGACTGCTATAAGGCTCTGAGTGAGCATATGAATATGTAAGAAGCATTCCAGTCATGGGCAATTTACTGTAAACTGGCCCACATTGATTGACTTTCTACCATGTATAAGATCTTGGCAATAATCTTTGCTTGGATCAACACACAAAAAGGCAACAAATCAGGGGAATCAAATATGTTCAACTATCTGAAAGGAAACTCACATGGCTGTTACGCTGTAATGTTGAAATAACATAGTATTAGAGAGTTGAGTAGACATTGAATAGCAACTATTGAACAGAGCTAAGAATGTTATCCCATGGAAACGGAATTTCACTAAGCTCACCTAACCTTGATTGAGCACATACTATGTGCCAGAGTGTCAGCTAGGCAAGGTCTAAGTATGGGCAGAATAGTACTTAGCGCTTGCCCAAATCAGCTTTATTTAATAAATGTAAGCATTTATAAATGATATTATAAATAAGCTTAGAAAATTGTATAGAGGTTCCTAAAGGATTTGTAATCATACTATGTATCTACTGGTTTGGGAAGAATTTTTTTTTTTTCTGTCAGCAGAGGTAAGTGTAAGAGGATACATAAGATGCAATCAATAAGAGCAACTAAGTGATTATCACAAAATCACAGTGAGAATCCGACACTGACAGTATATACAAGTGGACAGGAAGGCATGGTAAAAAACTGCCACTAAAACAACTAGAAGATAAAGATGCAAAGAGACTGAGAAGTTAGAGGGATTGTGGATAGATTAGACATTTTACTGTCCCCAATATTCTATAGCTTCTTTCCTTAATTTCAGAGAGGTATTTTTTTGCTTTACAGGGAAGAATGACACATGGAAATGCTTTTGCAGGAATCAATCAGGATTAAAGATTTTCATTAATACTACACTGATATCACGTGTCACTTTTCTTGAACTTCTCCAGCAAGATACAGCTATATAATGTTACTGTGTCAAAACATCAACTGCAATGTCACGGAGCATTTAAAAGATCAGAATTTAAATTGATTGTCTAGCTACCATGACACGAATTTTTGAACCATAGCCTACATTCAACTAATGTCCTAGAAACTTGAAATAAAAATGTGTTTTCCAAAATAAGGGAGCTCTGTTTCATGTGCGAATTCTATTCAGTTGCTATGACCTTGTAAACCCTTGAGAAATGTGAGTAACTGATCAATAACTTCTTATGATCTGGAGATTTGAGTGATCTGTCCTGGTATAATAATCTATGAAGAAAATTATATCAAATGTATTAGACATTAAAAATATTTTTGTAATATAGACTTTAAAGTTTTAAATGTGCCTGGCTATTCACTTGACATAAAAATGAGTCATTTCACCTGCTGGGGCATGTGGTAGCCAGGATGGTTACTAGAACTGGGAACTCTTAGGGACTTGTAGCAATTTATGTTCCCTCAGCAGGGCATGTACCTCCAAGTCACAAAAAAAATTGTTTGACCTTAGCAGAAGGAATATATAAACATTTTCTTAATTCAAGAGGACAGAAATATAATTTCAATAGGAGAGATAAATTGTCAAAAGGTGTGATGACAATAAAGTACAGGATTCAGTGAATTATATGTCAGACTGTTTAACAGGTATTAATTAGACTAACCTAAAAAGTGTTGATTTAGTGTGTGGAATAAGAATAGTGATCAAAGGCAGTGAAGATGTAAAGCTATAAATATGGATTCCCTCAATACATTGCTTTAGGGGAAGGAGCTCCCCTGGCCTAGAGACTGCAACCCTCCCCCCACCAAATAATCTTTGCAATAACTCCATAAAATATCTTCTAGTGTCCCCACAAAGGACCTGCCCAGTCACAAGTAATCTTACTCAAGAAAGCACAAATATAGGAGGACCCCACTGTGCATTTGTAGTTATCCTTGAACAGAAAAACTCACCTACCAGGTGTCATTTTTACCATAAACAACATTGTGTAGTAATATATACCATCAATTTTCAGGAAAACAAAGGTAGGAAATTCCTCAAAGGTCAAATTCTCATGAAGAAGAGGAAAGTTTTTGCTAAGCCATTATCTTACCTGTTTACAATTAGTATTTTGAATTACATTAATTGATTTCTTAATATTAAAACTTAGAATCCTAATATAAATCCCGCTTTGTAATAATGTATTATACTTATTTAATGATAGTGTTTATTTATATTGATTTTCTGACCTTTTGTCATTCTGTTATGAAGGCTAACTTGCCTATTTTTTTAAGTTATTTTATTTGTTTTTTTAATGTCTTTTTTTTTTATTGTGGTGAGAACACTGCACATGTACCCTTTCACCAAATTTGAAGGGCACCGTACCATATGGTTACCTGTAGGCACTGTGCTGTGCAGCAGATCCCCAGAACATACTCATATAACTGAAGCTCTACATCTGTTGAACAACTCCCCATTTTCTCTCTTTCCAGCCTCCAGCAACCACTGTTCTACTCTCTGCTTCTGTAAGTTTGACTATTTTAAACATCTCATGGTATTTGTCCTTCTGCGACGAGCTTATTTCACTTAGCTAAATGTCCTTCAGGTTCATCTATGTTGTTGCATGTGGCAAGCTTTTCCTCCTTTTTAAGGCTGAGTAATATTCCTTTGTGTGTATGTCATATTTTCTTCATTCATTAATTTGTCAGTAGATACTTAAGTTGTTTGCATATCTTGGCTGTTGTGAATAATGCTGCAGTGAACATGGAGATGCAGATACCGCTTTCAGATCCTGATTTCAAATATTTTCGATAAATACCCAGAATTAGGTTAGTGGATCATATCTTTGACAAGAGAGCCAAGAACACGTAAGAAGGAAGGATAATCTCTTCAACAAGTGGTTGTGGGAAAACTGGGTTTCCATATTCAAAAGAATGAAATTTTACCCTTACCTTACACCACACACAAAAAATAGGTTAAAACCTGAAACTGCACAGCTACTAAGAAAATAGAGGGGAAAAACTTTTTGACCTTGCTCTTAGCAATTGTTCCTTGGACATGACACCAAAGCAGAGAAAATAAAAGCAAAAACATGTGAAACTACATCAAACTAAAAATTTGCATGGCAAAGGTAACAACTAACAAAATGTAAATGCAACCCATGGAATGCAAGTAAATATGTGCAAAAATCATATTCTAATAAGGGGATAATATCCAAAATATATAAGTAACTTTAACAACTCAAGCAAAAAAAAACACAAATAACCCAGCTAAAAAATGAGCAAAGGACCTGAATAGACAT
The DNA here is from genome assembly GCA_032199065.1 of Smutsia gigantea. Classification (NCBI taxonomy): domain Eukaryota; kingdom Metazoa; phylum Chordata; class Mammalia; order Pholidota; family Manidae; genus Smutsia; species Smutsia gigantea. The sequence continues at coordinate 255,664 of JAVSCE010018753.1, forward strand.
TTCTCCATAGAATACATACAATGATCAATAGGTATATGAAAAGGTGCTCACACATGTTAGGATGACTAGTATCAAAAAAACAAATGACTTTTGTGCACTTGTGCACTGTTGATGGGACTGAGAAATAGTATGATGGTTCCTCAAAAAAAAAAAAGAAAAACGAACTACCCTATGATCCAACAATCTCACATCTGGGAATATTTTTTCTTATAACGTTATTATCAAGCTCTTTTTTCTCTTCAGTTTTCTAAAAGTATTTACATATTATTGGTCTCTAAATTTGTGATGGAATTCTCCAATGAAGAAATTTTGCCTTGTTGACATTGTTTTCCTGTGAGAATGTTTTAAATTACAAATTTAATTTAATTTTTGCAACCTTAATTCTTCTCTTGCCTTTTTTCTTCTCTTTTGATGAGATCTTTTCTAACAAATTTATGCATTTTATCTGTCTTTGACTTTATTGATGGAAATTATTCAAAGTATACAGAATTTATAGTGAAAGTCAATAAATCATTTCTCATATTAGTAATTTATATTTTATCTCTTTCTGTATTTTGATCAGGTTTATTAAAGATTCATTAGGAAAAACAATCCCAAATGAATAGTCTAAATACACAACTATTGAAACTGGAAAAAGAAGAACAAATGAGACCTAAAGTCAGCAGAAGGAGGGACATAATAAAGATCAGAGAATAAATAAATAAAAATTGAGAAGAATAAAACAATAGAAAAAAATTAATGAAACCAAGAGCTGGTTATTTGAGAAAATAAACAAAATAGATAAACTCCTAGCCAGACTTATTAAGAAAAAAAGAGAATCTACACACATAAGTGAAAGACACACATAAACAGAATCAGAAATGAGAAAGGAAAAATCACAATGGACACCACAAAAATACAAAGAATTATTAGAGAATACTATGAAAAATTATATGCTAACAAACTGAATAACCTAGAAGAAATGGACAACTTTCTAGAAAAATACAACCTTCCAAGACTGACCCAGGAAGAAAACGAAAATCTAAACAGACTAATTAACAGCAATGAAATCGAATTGGTAATCACAAAACTAGCCAAGAACAAAACTCCAGAGCAGATGGATTCACCACTGAATTTTATCAGACATTTAGAGACGACGTAAGCCCATTCTCCTTAAAGTTTTCCAAAAATAGAAGAGGAAGAAATATGTCCAAACTCATTCTGTGAAGCCAGCATCATTCTAAAACCAAAACCAGGCAAAGATACCACAAAAAAAGAAAATTACAGACCAATATCCCTGATGAACGTAGATGCAAAAATACTCAACAAAATTAGCAAACCAAATTAAAAAATACATCAAGAGGATCACACACCATGATCAAGTGGGATTCATCCCAGGGATGCAAGGATGGTACAACATTCAAAAATCCATCAACATCATCCACTACATCAACAAAAAGAAGAACAAAAACCACATGATCATCTCCATAGATGCTGAAAAAGCATTTGACAAAATTCAACATCCATTCATGATAAAAACTCTCAATAAAATGGGTATAGAGGGCAAGTACCTCAACATAATGAAGGCCATATATGATAAACCCACAGCCAATATCATACTTAACAGCAAGAAACTGAAAGCTATTCCTCTAAGATCGGGAACAAGACAAGAATGCCCACTCTCCCTGCTTTTTTTCAACATAGATCTGGAGGTCCTAGCCATGGCAATCAGACAACACAAAAAAATAAAAGGCATCCATATTGGTAAGGAAGAAGTCAAACTGTCCCTGTTTGCAGATGACATGATATTGTACATAAAAAACCTGAAAGAATTCACTCTAAAACTACTAGAACTAATATCTGAATTCAGCAAAGTTGCAGGATACAAAATTAATACACAAAAAGAATAAAATACCTAGGAATAAACCTAACCAAGGAAATGAAAGACCTATCCTATGAAAACTACAAGACACTCTTAAGAGAAATTAAAGAGGACACTAATAAATGGAAATCCATCCCATACTCTTGGGTAGAAAGAATTAATATTGTCAAAATGGCCATCCTGCCTAAAGCAATCTACAGATTCAATGCAATCCTTATCAAAATACTGACAGCATTCTTCAACGAGCTGGAACAAATAGTTCTAAATTCATATGGAACCACAAAAGACCCCGAATAGCCAAAGCAATCCTGAAAAGGAAGAATAAAGCAGGGGGAATCACGCTCCCTGACTTCAAGCTCTACTACAAAGCCACAGTAATCAAGACAATTTGGTACTGGAACAAGAACAGACCCATAGACCAGTAGAACAGAATAAAGAGTCCAGATATTAACCCACACATATATGGTCAATTAATATACGATAAAGGAGCCATGGATATACAATGGGGAAATAACAGCATCTTCAATAGCTGGTGTTGGCAAACTGGACAGCTACATGTAATAGAATGAAACTGGATTGCTGTCTAACTCCAGACACAAAAGTAAACTCAGAATGGATCAAAGACCTGAATAGAAGTCAGGAAACCATAAAACTCTTAGAAGAAAACATAGGCAAAACTCTCTTGAATATAAACATGAACAACTTCTTCATGAACATATCTCCATAGGCAAGGTAAACAAAAGCAAAAATGAACAAGTGGACTATATCAAACTAAAAAGCTTCTGTATAGCAAAGGACACCATCAGTAGAACAAAAAGACATCCTACAGTATGGGAGAATATATTCGTAAATGACGTATCTGATAAGGGGTTCACATCCATAATATACAAAGAGCTCACATACCTCAACAAACAAAAAGAAAATAATCCAATTAAAAAATGGACAGAGGATTTGAACAGACACTGCTCCAAAGAAGAAATTCAGATGACCAACAGGCACATGAAAAGATGCTTCACATCGCTAATCATCAGATAAATGCAAATTAAAACTACAGTGAGATATTACCTCACACCAGTGAGGTCACCATACAAAAGACAAACAAGAACAAATGTTGACGAGGATGTGGAGAAAAGGGGAACCCTCCTTCACTGCTAGTGCGAATGTAAATTAGTTTAACCATTGTGGAAGGTAGTATGTAGGTTCCTCAAAAACTCAAAATAGAAATACCATTTGACCCAGGAATTCCACTCCTAGGAATTTACCCTAACAATGCAGCAGCCCAGTTTGAAAAAGACATATGCCCCCCTATGTTTATCACAGCACTATTTACAATAGCCAAGAAATGGAAGCAAACTAAGTGTCCATCAGTAGATGAATGGATAAAGAAGATGTGGCACATATGCACAATGGAATATTATTCAGCTATAAGAAGAAAACAAATCCTACCATTTGCAACAACATGGATGGAGGTAGAGGGCATTATGCTCAGTGAAATAAGCCAGGCAGAGAAAGACAAGTATCAAATGATTTCACTCATCTGTGGAGTATAAGAACAAAGAAAAAACTGAAGGAACAAAACAGCAGCAGACTCACAGAACCCAAGAATGGACTAACAGTTACCAAAGGGGAGGGTCGTGTGGGGTGGGGGAGGATGGGAGAAGGGGATTGAGTGGTATTTAGTTTAGTACACATGGTGTGGGGGATCACGGGGAAAACAGTGTAGCACAGAGAAGGCAAACAGTGAATCTGTGGCATCTTACTACACTGATGGACAGTGACTGCTTTGGAGTATGGGTGGGGACTTGATAATATGGGTAAATGTAGTAACCACATTGTTTTTTCATGTGAAACCTTCATAAGAGTGTATATCAATAATACCTTAATAAAAAAATAATAATAAAATAAAGAGAAGAAAAGGAAATAAATGTTATATAGATTAGAAAGGAAGAAATGAAACATTTCTACTTGCTGATTACAGGATTGATTATATGGAAAATCCCAAAGAATTGAATAAGAACTCTTGCAAAGTAATAGGTAAATTTAGTAACATTGCAGTACACAAGTTTAATTTTTTAAATGTCATTACTTTCCTGTATGCCGTAAGTGAATAATTTTCGTTTGAGCATAAATATATAATACAATTTAAATAGCACACAAAAGAAAACTTTGGTGTAAAAGAAAAAGTATAGAAACCCTATTTGCATAAAAATAACAAAACTGATTAAAAACATAAGAAAATTTAAATGAATGGAATGATACTTCATATATATGTCTTAGAAACTCACTAATGTTAAGATGTCCATTCTTCACAATCAAAATAAAAATATTTTGTATGTATTTTATAGACACTGAAAAACTGATTCTAATGTTTATTAAGAAAGGTAACACCAGAATAGCAAAACCAGACCGAAGAAGAACAAAATTGGAGGAATCAAGCTACCCAATTTCATGACTTACTGTAATGTTAAAGTAATAGTGACAGCAAAGACTAAATGCACAGATCAATGAACCAGGAGAAAGAGTCCACAAATAGACTTACACAAATATTGTAAACTGATTTTTGATAATAATTCAATGATGAAAGGATGGTCTTCAAATGAACGGTGCTGGAAAATTGGTCTATATACACAAAAATGCAAAACCTAGACACAGACCTTACACCTTTCACAAAAATAACAGAATGGATCACAGACCTAAATGTAAAATGTGAGACTATACAATTTTTAGATGAAAACATAGGAGAAAAATCTGCTACCAAGAGTTTAGTGATGAGCTTTTAAATACACTAGTCATGATCCAAGAAAGAGAAAATTGATTATTTGGACTTTATTGATATCTAAAATTTCTTTTCTGTAAAAGAGAATGAAAGAGACAAACCATACAACGGGAGACAATATTTGCAAAACACACATCTAATGAAAACCTCATCTCAAAAATATTCAAACAGCTCTTAAAACTCAACAAGAAATAAACAGGCTAATTAAAATGGTTAAAAGTCTGAACAGACATTTCCTCAAAGAAGATATACAGATGGCAAATAAAAATATAAAGAAGTGTTCAACATTTGTCAACAAATTAAAGCCACAGTGAGATAAGACTACACACCTATTAGAAGGGCCATACTCCAAAACATTGTGACTGTCTTTGCTCTGACTACCCGTGCCACTCTCGGAGGACTTGGGTACCCTTGTTTCAGGTGAGGGGTTATGGGGCATCTCCTTTCCCTTTTTGCCCTTGTTGCCAAGAAGTACCAACCTTCTTTTTCAATTTGTATTTTAAAGGTTGGTATTTTTTTCATCTGTTTTGGAAAGCTATGTCAAATCTATTTGTCTATATCAGTGTGTGAATGAATAAATGTATACCTTCCTTATTATAGTCATTTCACTCTTCTTTAAAATCTTTTGTTTTTGAACTTCTTTTTCCTGAAGGTTTTTTTGAGATATCTTTAAGTACGTATCACAAAGTCTTCTGGAGGCAAGGAAAAATATAAGCAAAGGATCTTTAAGTAACTTGTTTCCAAATGTTATTTTTTAATACTAGGAAATCAAACAAAAAGGTGCTTAAGTACTTAAATAATTTTTATTCACTGTTTACATAACCCTAGAGAAATGCCTGAATGCAACTGTGTGAGGTCAAGGATAAAAATTCTATATAACTTCTTTAGTGAAGTATACTGAACCAACAAGCTTCATGAGACAGTAGTAGGGTTGTCCTCCCATTATTTAAGAGATTTCACATATGATTTTTTCAAATTTTAATTAACCATTGTTGATTTAATTGGTATCACAAGTCTATACCCAAACCAAATACCCAAACAACTAACTTGTTCACATTGAGGAATAAGTCACTCTACAAAGTCAGGATTTTTAATCCCTTTAAAATCCCAAATACTATTGCATTGAGTCCCTTTCTAAACATATTGGACTTTTTACTGAACAGAGAGACCACAGAGTGATCACTGTTGGTGAACTACGGCTGTTGTTATGACCCCTGGTATGGAGCTCTGATGTCACTGCAGTGGTCAGAGCAGACAGGTAGGGACCCAGAGCAGAATCCAACCACTGTCAACATCCTCTGGAAGCTAACAGATTTAAAAGGTCTATATCAATCCCCTCGTTGATTCCTAACAACCATAGATTATCCTCAAGGTCTAGGCGACCAATTTAAGAAATTGGTTGACTGAGTTACCCAGTGAATGAGAGGTAGAGATAGGGTTTGTCTGACTCCAGGGTCCATGCCATTTGCAAATGACCCTGCTGCATTTTAGGAACACCCACTTAATTTCAGAAAAAGTGTCTGTCACTTAGAAATACACACACACACACACACACACACACACACACACACACACACACACAATCATGGTGCAAATTTTAAAAATTGCAAAAGTTTATCTCACTTGGACCCTTTCCACAACCAGACACCAGTTCCCTACCACAAAGGGCCACAGCTGCTACCACTTTCTCAAATGTCAAAGTCTCTGTATAGATATTCTATTCAGCTTGTTTTAAATAAATGGTATTCTTTTAAAAATCTAATCTACCATCCACATTTTTGTCAATGACCTAATAAAGTTCTCTGCAGCATTACTTTCCTCCAACACAGATTTTGGTCTAGGACTCCAACACTTCCCAGCTCTCTGCATCCTCGGTCTCACAGCTGTGGTGGGAGCCTGGACCTCTGTGGGATTTTTATTTACAGGGAATTTGAAGATTTTGTTGTTCCCTATTCCCTGACATTGTGCTTATGTGCAACTCTTTCGTCTTCAGTGTTGTTAAATTCTCTGATTTGGTTTGGGTTTGGTTTAATCTGGTCTGGTCTGGTTTGGTTTGGTTTGATCTGGCTTGGGGTTGGAAAGAAGGGGATTCAGGATTAGAATCAAGCAACAGGCATTGTTCTCCATGCATGTGCAATTTTTGAGGCAAATAAATTCTTCCCTATAATTGGATTCCTGATTCACGCTGTTCTCTTTCAATTTCTGATGGCTTTGTGGTTTGGACTGAGTCCTACTGACTTAGAAGCCTTCCCAGTGATCTGACAATTTTCCATTTTATATTTTATTTACCATATTCATTAATAATGATTAGAGAAAGAGTCCAGTGACTTAACATTCTATCCACTCCAAGTATGTATGTTCTAAATCACTTATTTGCTGTGTTCAACTTGATCAATCTCTTTGATTAACTCCTTTTGTCAGTGCCCACTCATTTCCTCATGTATCTCAGTAACTCCAAGGACCCTTTGTTTCATATTGACCTGAGGTGTAAACTCTGTACCTTTAATCTATTGTAACACAAATTTCTTATGTCAATTAACTGCCATTTACTGTGGGCCAGACCTTGAGCCAAAAGCTTTATATACATTATATCACTTAGCCCTCACACATTTAATGAGCTTAAATTCTAGCCCTGAAACTTTAGACATAAGGGAACTGAGGGCAAATTAGAACCCAGCTATGATTCCCAAATCCAGACTGTTAACCACTTTACTCTGATGTCTTTTCTTGTTAAGATTTTTATTTTTTACTTCCAGATTCATTTGGTGGTATTCTCTTGACATAATTAATTATAATATGGTTTTACCAAAAGAGTAACCAGAAAGTTGAAGTAAGTCATTTGCTTGACTAAAGATGATCGAGACCTTCTCTGGAAAAGAGGAGCTCAAAATCTTGAAATGGGATTATGGGAAATGGCAGTGTGCCAGATATCTTCTTGCAGGTGTCCTCCTGAAAGGACTCTTCCACGTCTGCACCTTCCTGCTCCCTGGGGAGGCTGTCATGCAGATAACACCAGCAGGTCCCTTTGTCCTAAGGTGTAGACAGAATGTGTTTAAAGGGAGAATGTGAGGGAGGGGGTAGGCTGAGGTTAGGGTTTTTATTTGCTGGGATTCTTTTCTTCAAGTCCATCCCTGGTTGACTACATTTATCAACCAAAAGTTACAGTTTTTCTCAAAGAAAGAATGAACTTCACCAACAGGGATTTTTTTTCTTTGTAGTTAGGAATAGAAATTTTTTTGAATATAAGTGGATGCTAATTTCATAGAAAGCTGAAATTTAGTTCTTTCTTTCTTTCCTTTTGGATAAAAATGTATTTTTCCGTCTTATTTTACAGTTTTATTAAAATCCCCAAGAACATTATTATAATAAGAGATAATAAAAATAAACTACTTGGTCTAATTTTACCAAGTATGAGTAGATTCACTCTCGGCTTCATTTTATAATAATATCCTTGCCTCAATATATGACCGTAATTAAGTTTTGAAACTTTGATTTTCATCACAGTGTCTCATTTATTTTATAACAGCAGTGACATGGCTCATCATCGCTACCATGTGATATAATGAGCCTGACTTGTGTGGGAGCACTGGCCTACCAAAATAAATATCAGAACAAAGAACATGTGTAAAAAAGTAGGATTAACATTTTCATGTCAAATTTTGAATCAATATGTGCTTATGTGTCAGTAATGTTTTATTGGGAATGGAATTATGTCTACATATTATTAGTGATTTTCCTACCAACACAGCAAGAGAATGTTTTTCACAAAGTTGAAACAAAATGAATATAAAATCAATTAGTAAGTACTCCCTGCTCTCATTTCAGAAATCAATTCAGTAAGGACACATTGAGCAAGTGTTGCACTTTATCTCTGTATAAAACGTTACACTGGACTCAATAATCTTTGCAAATTTATGAACAACTTTTACATATGAATTAAAAGCTATTCTCTCTAAAGAAATCTTATCACTTTCTTAGGCAAGCAAGGAAACTCATTTAATACCTTGGTTCACTGTTAGCATCTACAAATCCAGGGTTCTCAACTTATTTTCTTTCAATGAGGCATGCTCAAGAAAATACCCAAATTTTATTATCATTGAAAATCAGTCTATTAAAATATTAAATTCTGTAAAACTTCTGACTCTCAGAGGTTTCTCTTTTATTTTATATTGAGAGTAAACTTCTATACAGTAAAGAACACAAATCCATAATGTCTCTAAAAATCTTACCTATGTAAACACCCAGGTAGCCACCAGGACGCTCAAGATACAGAACATTACCTCTTCCCAGAAGGTGCCCTGCATGACACCTCGGAGTCAGCCCACGATCTTATGCAGACTGTTATTATCATGGACTGCTTATGTCTGATTTTCAGCTTCAGATAAAGGAATTTATTCTATATGTACTATTTTGTGATGTGAAATTCACTTGTGTTCTTCCTTACATTAGCAATTTTTTCGTTTTCTATTTTGTTTTTTAGTAGGCTCTTGGTGAATATGCCCCAATATATTTATTCATTCTGGTAGTATAGACATGGGAATTGTTCCCAAATTTTGGCAGTTTTGAATTACACCGGTATGAAATTATTTTACAAGACATTTGGTGAACATAACAGTCAGGAGTGGATGTGTGGGGTCCTAGTACATACATATGATTAGTTCTCATACATACTGCCAAAGTATAGATGACAAAGCTAGCCAGTTTAGTCTCCCATCATACAACATTAGAAGTTTCAGCTGTGACACATCCTTGTTAAACTTGGTATCTCTCATTTTTGTTTTAGCCATTCTGGTATGTTTATAGTACTGTATCTCTCTCATTTCAATTTTTAATTTCCCAATAATTAGTTTTCTGTATTTTTGTGACTGATTTTAGGACTTCCTTATATATCCTGGAATGAGTCCTCTATTTAATATGTATTGAAATGATTTCTTCCAGTCTGCCTTATCTATCCATTCTCTTAATGGAAGCTTATTGACTTGCTGAGTTACTTATTTTAATAAGGCTGTATTATTAATCTTTTCGTTTATGGGACCTCTTTAAGAAGTCTTTGCCTATTCCAAGATAAAGAAGGTATTCTTCTTTTCTTTATTCTACAGATTGATAGATTTGTTTTTTACTTTAGGTTTATGATTTATTTCTGTGTTGTTACTCCATGGAAGGGACTCCCAATGGGTTTATACTAATGAAGAAAAAATTTCTCACCACAAATTAACTAGAATAAGTTGAATTTCTTGTCTGTAGTTCTGAGGACATCACCTACGACTAGTAGCTAGAAGGAGAGAATTCATTTAAGAAAATGAAGAGAAATCGTATAATTGTATTAATGCAAATTGCCTTGTGTAGAAGGAATTACTAACAGAAAAGTCTTTGATCAATGACTCTCTTGTATCTATTAAGATGATTTCCTCCAACTGTGCTAGCTAAATACTTGTTAAAAAAAAGTTAAAAATTTTCTAATCAGAGAAAGGGTAGACTTAGATTATCAACTATACTTTATTTACATCTAGGTTTGTTATTGACTCTAAGAGGAAGACTTCTACAATGGGCTTATTTCATATTGATTATTAACTTATTTCTTCCTCCTTATTAACAACTTTGTTGACAGTATTTGAATGCTAATAAAAACTGTAAAAGCAAATAAGGAGACTATTAATTCCCCAAGGAGTTTACTACAATAAGTACAACTGTTAGACATTCCCAAAGGAAGGCAGAGAGACAGTTTCCAGGAAAATAGCAGTATTCAAACACTTCATGCAAACATTTCTTGTTGGCTATTTAGTTATGGAATTGATGTTTTGTGAAAAACTTAGAATATAAACTAAATTAGTGAAGAGATTTACATGTTCTTTGTATGCTTATCATGGTCCATCTGTATCAGTATCAAACTATATATGTTTTTAATTTTAACTCATAAGAAATTCAAAAAAATTAAATTAAGGTAAAAGAGCCTATAAAACAGATGTGAGTAAATAAATATTACACACAGAATGTCCCTACACTCTCAGAAAATGAACACTTAATTCAATTTCTCTTCTCCTGGCTTCATCAAAGAATTTAAGTTAAAGACACATTACATCAGCATTGCTTACCCTAGCTCTTCTGCACAGAGTTAACAGATGAAGAACATGTTTCACAGAAATAACTTTTATTTATACATAAATAATATAGGGTCTACCAGTTTGTGTGGAAGAAGCTGCAATTAAAAAGACAGGTCAAATGATGGGTAACAATTTAGAGCTTCACATATCTTCTATGATAAACTTCACGAAGGTTCTGAGAGCTCGTGTCCCTTCTGTTGCTCATCAGAATAAACATTCAAACCTTGTAGGCTGAATAAATAAAAGTAGAGAGATAGGGCCCCGACCTTCACTTCCACTTTGATAGAAGGCTGGATAAGAGGGGGGGGAAGGCCTAATCAAACAAAGGCCTTTCTTTTTTGCACGTAATACTCTCTAACTATGTTTATTAGCTGTGTGAGAAAGCCCACGAGAGAGCAGGGCCCCAATGTCGGCTTCGTTCACTGTTGAATTCCCAGCACTTAGAAAGTGCCTTTCATACAGTGATGTGAACACCCATGATATATCAAAGGATTAAAAACTAAGGATTCTAGTTACAACCTAAGATGTTCCATGGGATAGAGATTCTACCATTGGATAGATCATTGAATTAAATTATTGTGTGTCAAATTGAACTGTTCTTGTTTAACCAATTTATTGTCTATAATATGACAAGAAGTTATACATTGAATGGGATCACTAGGGTAGACTGCCTTCTCTAAATTCACACAACCTATTATGTAATTATAATTACCAATGAGTTAAGTACTTTCCACAAAATGCTAGATGAAAACTGCCAATTGGAAATGATTGACAAATGTGATATTTCTAGCTTATTGTCTGACCTACAGCAGGCATTCCCTAAGTATAATTGCTCTTCCTTCTTACCCTTCCAATTTGTATTCAGTTTAAAGTAAATAAAAAGCAGAGTAGTGCACTTTTTAAGTTGATTACTTAATTTCAAAGATAAGGAGGAATTGCCCCTTTACATGCAAATGTAAAATATACAACTTATTAATTTTATAATCAGATATTCAATAGAAAACACACAGGCTTAAGAAACTGACTAACCTGGATTTGATACAGGTCACATGTTTATTAGTGGATTGACCTGAGATAATTGTCTTTTTCCTTATTTGAAGTTTATCCATAGGCAAAATATTGGTAATATTATCAACATCACTGAGGAGAAAATGGACTAATGTTCCCTCAGACATCCAGTTTGACCCATTTTTGCTAGGTTAGCCTGGTGTGGCACTGGTTTTAGCAGGAACCCACTACAACTGTAGCAAAGCAAGGTGAAATAGACAAACTGCAAACAAGTATACAGAAAGAACACAAACTAGATAAGCCGAAGAAAACATTCGGGTCAGAAAGCGGAGCTCCAAACCACTCAGTAGAGACTGACCTGAAATAGAAATGTTTCACTCTTATAGAAAAGTGCTGGGTCTCCTGTTCATGAATAGAATTATCCAGTTTGGATGACACATTTTAGTCAACCAAAAATAGTATTAATCCTCTTTCTAGAAATGTGACTGATTTGGCAACCATGTCCCTAGATCACTGGCACTGCCAGTGAGACGGCCTGCAATGTAAAAAGAAAGATCGTCCGTTAGGATGGCAGAGCCTCCAGTGAGTCGGCACCGTGAGTGCTCTGTGGAGAAAGGAGATCCGTGCTCGGGAGGGCAGCATTGTCAGCAGAGCCACCTTCACATAAACAACAAAACATGCACCGTGTTTCCACAACTAGAGAAAATGGGGCTGTAAAAATCCTTCAAATCAAATGTTCCTTTGGGGGCTAGTAAAAAGTTTGGTAGGAGTTACTGTGACATAAATCAATAATGTAAAATTTATGGTATGATTTCGATTTTTAAGTTGTTCTTTAAGGCATACTTTATAAAACCTTTTCTACATGAATGAATTTAGGTGTATCACATATTGATATGACAGTTTATGCATTTGGAGTGTCTGGTCTCATTATAATTTGTGTTTTATGAAACAAAGGCAATATGTCACTGTATGTAATGTTCTCACATTCTGATGTGGCACAAATGAACTACAAATGAGTAACCATGTCTGCACCAGATAATGCCTTTACTTGGTAAACCATGCCAAGAAGTGGTAACATTTGTTGTTTTCAAGCTCATACTATGTTCAAGCAACTAATATAAACACTATACTGAATATTAAATACTAAACACAGAAATACAAGGCCTGGTCCTATCTACTGAGGAGCTCATGACGTAGCAAACTGTGAGTGCCACATTAACACTCCTTTGTTTGGTATGTCTGGAGAATAATGCAATAATTCAGTACTGAACAGGGTCAAAAGAAGGAATAGTTGTTGGGGTTAAGGATGGAGGAAAAGCAAGTAGATCAGATTTAGGCAGAAAAGAAGCAGGAGTGACAATAGGTTTGGAGCACAAGATAATGCAGAGGTAGGAATGGGCTTTGTGTATTAAAAGGATGGTATGAAGATGAATCAGCAATGAGGGACTGATAGGAAAGGGAGGGTCAGTGACTGAAAGAAGTGGGGAGGCATTAAAATGTATACAGAGAAACTTACCACAGTACTTTGTTTTTCAATTCTGTAAAAAATTAGTGAAGAAGGGCATGACACACAAAAAACCCTGCCTTCAGAAATGTATCCAGGGACTGGGCTGAATGAACTGAAGTAAGGGGCGACTAGAACAGGAAAACCCACTAGGGGACTGCAGTGTGTAAAGATGCCCCAAGCAGACCCCATCAGGGAAGGAGAGGCTGCCAGGCTGTGAGGCATGTCATGGGCTGACCGCATGCAGAGGTTAGTTCTGGCAGGACATACCTCAGCTTCCTAGCCCAGGACATGCTCCTCTCACCCTGCCCCGAGAGGGGACAAGAGCCCACATGTGTCTGCCCAACACCCATCCAGTTGGTGATGTCTAGAAGCTAGATGCCACACCAATTTCTCCACCTTTTAGCCACCTGCTACATTTAATTCATCATCAAGTCCCATCAATTTGGCTTCCAACATACACCCTGAATCTTTCCAGTTTTTCCATTTCTGTATCCTAGGGCAGGTCATACATTTACTGTAGTACTATACTTCTAGAACTATGTAGCAGGAACCAAATTATATTGCTAATATTTTATTTATTTTTTAACCTATGGAAAAGCAGTTTTAAATGGTCCAAAGTACTAACGTCCTGTAAAAATCTTTGGTGCTTCTACATATGCCTGTGTCATTTAGGACGGTTCAGCCATACATGGAAGAAAACTCATGACTTCAATACATAAAGACTCACTTTTCTCTTATAAATAAGGAGTCCAGAGGTAGGTTATAAAAGGCTGGTGTGATAGTTCTACAGTCATCAGGGACCAAGGCTCACTTCTCTTGATTAACTGTCCTCAGTGTGTAGCTTCTATTTTCAATCAAGGTCACCAATTACTCCAACATGGCTGCTAGAAGTCCATCATTCATGCTGATATTCCAGATTCCAGGAAAAAACAGCACCTTCTAGGCAGTCTTCCCAGAGATTCCACACAATCTGGCTTCTATCTGTTAGCAAGTAAGTAAAGACATGGCCCCAACTACGCACAAAAGACTCTGGGATACAGGCTTTTAGCCAAGAACACATTGTTAATGATGAAGGAGTGAATGGATATTATGTAGGCAAATGCATGCCTTTAATGTCATTTTTCTATGGCAGCCAGAGTGATTTTATTTTGTTTTTAAAATAAACTCCATACTTTATTGGGATGCATTAGTTTTTCCCTGATGTCCTTTTTTGCTCCAGGATCTCTTCAATATTATATTTCATCTAGTCATTATCTCCTTAGGTTACTCTGGCTATTGCCAGTTTCTCAGGTATTAGTAAATGTTCTCTCTCTTTGGATTTGTCTGGTGTTTTTCTCGAGGTTAGGCTGGGGCTTTGTGCTTTGGGGAGGAAGATGGCAAAGGGAAATATGCTTCTCAACATATATCATGTCAAGAGTACATGTAACCAGCATGATTTATCATTAATGATATTAACCTTAGTCCCCTAAGGTAGTGGTTACCAGGTTTCTCCACTGTGAGCTTAACTCCCCTATGCACTTTTTTTTGGAAGCAAGTCACTACATGTAGACCACACTTCAAGGCTGCCCCACCTGTTTGAGTGGGAAGCATCTGTGTGAATTACTTTGTGTTCTCTATGGGATGCTGTTGCCTCTTGATCCTCTTAGTGGAATATATGTATGCCACCTAATTGTATATAAGCACAACTGCACTAAACTCAACAGTTCATGCCACCATCCCAACTCTAATCCAGCACACCACAATTCATTTTGGCCTTTCCCCTTGCTTATCTCTACAGAGTGAGCTTCTAAAATACATAATTCAGAAAATTCTTCTGTGTTTAAAATGTTCAAGCCTTCTCACCTCAGGATAAAATCCAAGCCAACAATTCTGGTTCACAAGTCCTTATGCTACACTAGATGAGCTAAACTCATCATTTATTTTCTTAGCAATTAAGGACTACCTGTGGGAGAACAAAGAGCCTGTCTGTAACCATTTTTCTCTTCATGCATCTAATGAGAAAAAGCCATAAAATGGAAATTGGAAAACGCCATATACTTTTGCTTGAACCATAAATTTTAAAGCCAAATACAGAGTGTTAATTAATGTTTAATCAATTAACATTTAAATCAGTTATCAACTACATCAGTATTATATTGAAGTAAAAATTAAATTAAATTTGAAGTAATGTTTCTCAAACACTTAGCCACCATGGATCAGTTAATCTTGACTGTTCCACACAGAGATAATACATTTAAAAAAAATTAAATTCAGCTATAATAATATGCATTCTGTGCGTGTCTGTGTGTTATGTGTCTGTGTGTGCATGGACTCATATCAGGAAGTCATACTGCTTTTAATTCTTGACACATGTATGTATATCAAACTCAAGAGAGCGTGAGCAATAAGTAAGGTTTAACAGGCCATCAGTTCCTCTAACTAGTCTTTATTTAAAGTAGACATTTCTAATTTATGACTACATTTTAGGAAGGGGAAAGGAGTGTGGGAGTACTAGAAACACAGAGTCGCCTTAAACAACTTCAAAAACTCAGGAGGTATTTTTCATAATAGATAAATAAATAATACATACAAGTTGGAAGTTTAAAATTTAAGCTTAGAAGAAATCAGAGTAAGGATTTGCTATGATCTCTTTGGTTTCATTCATGTCTGGGATATATTTCTACAGCTCTGTTGTTACATTGAGACATGGATTTAAAAATACTTAACAAACGGGTAAAACTCAATGATTCAATTGTCAAGATTCTCCACAGTTTGTTTCCCTAGGAAATGATAGCTTTTTTTGTCAACAATGAGGAAAAAAATGTTATCTCAGGATTGAAGTGAGAGGGTCAGGCTTTGAAATGTAACAAATAATATGCTAAAACATGTCTTTCTGAAGAAGTAAAAAGTGATAGCCCTCATTTTGATAAATGAAGTGTACATCTGTCCCCTGAACAGAGAATCTGCTTAAATGTGTAAGGCGGACTTGCTCCTCTGCCCATTTCTGTGCCCAGCATGATGGATTGCTGGGCAGTTATGTCAATGATTTGCAAAAATCATTCCCTGCACCATTTCTTTCAACTATAAAGTATGTTATTTATGACCAACTGTCTATAGACAAACAGTCTGATGATTGGCATTAAGGCATTTTCTTGCTGTACCTAGAAATGTGGCTCTATGAAACATATTTATGCTGATTCTAGAATCAGTCTCTACCATCACTCAGAAAAAAGTCAGTAAATTAAAAAAAAATCCTCAGTCAGTGAAAAACGCTGAGTAAGCACTCTCCCTTAAATGATTCCCACATGTATGCCAGGAGCTGATTGATTCTCTCACATGAGTTCATCCAGCGGCATACGTATAATCACTCTTCTACTGATGTGTAATTTCCAGAGTGTCATATGATAAATAGGCTGGCCAACATTCATTCTGGCTTTGCCTCAATCATAAGATTTTTTTTTGTTAACTTTGGTACTGGTTTTTAAGCTTCTTGGTAATAGTTACTTGGACAAGGTTTTGCTATGACTAGTTTTTAAGATCCTAAATTCTATTTCTCTAGTTTGGGTCCCTTTTGAGACTTCAAGGCAAAAAACAATCCATTTCCTATTATAAAACATACTTCTGATCATGTTCTACAAAACCAAAATTTTCAGAAAAATAAAATAACAATTTTGCTGCCTTTATTACATTTTCTGACAAATTTATAAAAGGCAATGTACAGGGAACTAGGAATTTTTGGTATCAAAAACTTTTAGATAATTATAATTGTGCTTTCTATTCAAAATTTACTTTTTCAGAGTATGGGTGCACTTATAACATTTAAATATTTACTTCTCATATTCAAAATTACATTCTATGAGTCACGTTCTCATTTTACATATATATTGTTATTTTGAGTTTTTATTTTTATGCTCTATATGTTAGTATTTTCTTCACTAGTAATTACTACTTCTTGTCTTAATGAATCCTTTTGAGCCACTGGTCCATGTTCACTAATTGGTGGTACAATGAACAATATCTTAGTAATAAAAATGTAATAACAGTGTAAGCAATGATGTAGGACTGAAATGAGAACAGATTGCCCTAGAGGAATGGCACACAGCTAACTGAAGCCTGACAGTCACCAGGTTACTTACCAGTCATACTTATTACTCTACTCGTGCAAAAAAATTCAATTTTTGGTTTAAAATGGTTTTAAACCAAGAAATCCAATAATTAGAAAAATAGTACTTATTTCAGTAATTTAAAAATAATAATTAATGCAGAAATCCTTGACTAACAAAATATCAACCTTTTAAATTAAGATCAGTACTTATTTTTCCTTTTTTGCTTTGGACTCCAGTATGGCTCTGTATAAATAAATAAAGCACTGACAGACATAATACAGCCTCTATGTAAACCTATTCATAAGATAAACGTGCAAGTGGAGGACTGTTTATAAACTGGATTGCCTCTGCCTTTTCTTCTGAAACCTGCAGAGCAGTTGTGGACCACTTGATAGACAGTTGGGGCTATAAACAGATTATATTTTAAGAAAATTAATTGAGAAACGCTTATGCATTCCATGTGTATGTTCTGTGGCTGAGAGAACTAGTATTTTGTGCATGCCTGCTTTTATTTAATGATAGTCAACTGTGGTATAGTTTGTGAAATTCTTTTGTTAATTGCAGAGCTGTATCCACATGTACACTATTACCGTTATATATAGTAAAGGACACTCTCTACTCTATTTTTATTTCTAAAGATAATAGCTTCCATAATTACATTTTCAAATATCCATCATTATATAAGCAGACTTTTCAATTATCATACATATGAAATAAAAAAGGAAACATCAATGTTTTACTTAAATTCTTTTGTACTTGTACTTCTTCTTACATGAAGCCATTCACATTAAGGTGGATATATATTCAGTGTTATATATTTCATTTTGAGATACGATTTTGTTTGAAATATGTTTTAACATGTTCAGAACTGTGCAGTAATGAATATCACATTTTGAATGTAAATTCTAGGCTTCCTACATCAAAGGCAAAATTTCTTCCAATAGCATATAAAATGTTTATGATTCCTGAGCAAATGAGATCAATTAAGAGATTATGTATGCAACATAGTTAATGTGCTGGGAAAAGACTAAAGAGAAATACAACAATGGTGTAAAATCTCACATCATCAAAAGCATGAGACCATGTTTCAATCATTCCTTCCACTGAGAACAAGAGTCCCAGGGCCTTAGTGTGACACTTGTGCGGTTGGGGCAAGTGTCACAGTGATTAAACCGCAGTATCTCCTCCACCTCCATCTTCACTTCATAGGGGTTTGGGGAGCCTCTTCAACATGAGATTCCTGCTTGGCGGCTTTTATTTTTGAATGTGAAGTGCTGTGAGGGACCAGTAGCCCCCTAATGTAAGGAGTTAATCTGAGACTTTCGTCAAAGCAGTCTGCTTACCAACAAGTCAGAAGTTCTTTTTTTTTAAACTAAAAAATATAATCTTTTGTTCAGATTAAACTCAAACCATTGACATGGTGGGAGTACTAAAGACAGCTTCTGTTTGAAATAATTTGGCCATGTTCTTTGCCCTTTCCATTTGAAGACATCTGAACTAAAAAGTAACTCCAAAAGCAATTAACATCATTTCTCACATTGAAAAAGATTTCAAGACGAGGCAGACTTAGTAATGTCAATTAAAAAATACATATATACAGGCATAGACATATTTCGTACATATCTTATACATTAATATTTCAAAATAAAATCTCTCTTTCCAGCAAGCAGTCTTAATGATATGAAGCATTGACTTCATTCAAATGTCATTTTTATATGCAGTCATGAGTTTGTGTGTGTGTGTGTGTGTGTGTGTGTGTATGCATTTCATTCTGTGCAATTTGGTCATGTGTGTAGATTTATAGACCCACCATTACAGTCAGATGGAGGAAAGATTCATCACCAGGATCCCTTATGCCACCCTCCTCTCTGAAAACCACAAATGCCTTCTTCATGTTTGTAATTATGCCATTCAGTAGTTATATAAATGGAATCATAAAGTGTTTAATCTTTTGGGATTGACTTTTCTTCACTCAACAAAATCCCCTTGAATCTATCCAAACTGTTGTGTTTAGCAATAGTTTCTTCCCTCATGGAATTCCACGGTTTTGATGTACCACCATTTGTTCAACCATCATTCAACTACTAAAAGGTATATGTGTTGTTTCCAGTGTTTGGCTATTACAAATAAAGCTGTTACAATCATTCATGTACAGGATTTTATGACAAATGCCCAGGAGTACAGTTACTGGGTCTCTGGTAAGGACATGTTAAGTTTGTCAGAAACTACCAAACCATTTTCAGAGTAGATATATGCTTACATTCCCAGCAACAATATATGAATGATGCACTTCTTCCACATCCTAGCCAGCATTTGGTGTTATCATTCATTTGTTACTTTAGCCATCCTTTTAGGTGTATAGTTATACCTCATAGTGGCTTTAATTTGCATTTCCCTAATAGTTAATGATGCTAGACAATTTTTCATATGCTTAGATTCCATCTGTAAGTTTTCTTCAGGGAAATGTCTGCCCATATCTTTTGACCAATTTCTAAAAATTGACTTTTGTTTTTATTTTAGTTTTCTACTATTGTTTTGAGATTTCATTTCTATATATGAACCCTTTGTCAGAAATGTGGCTTGCAAATATTTTCTTCTAACCAGTAACTCAATTTTTCATTCTCTTACCAGAATAAAAAAATTTAATTTCAATGAGGTCTAATTAAAAAAAAATTTGTCTTAATGCAATGTGTCTTAGGTGTCATATCTAAAAATTCTTCCCCAAGCTTTAAGTCTTAATAATTTTTCTTCTTTTCCCTGAAATATTATAGGTTTATGTCTTACATTTATGTTTGTGATACATTTGGGTTAATATTTTAAATAAACCCTGAGATTTAGGTTGAGGCAGTTTGTTTGTTTTTGTTTTTATGCCTATGGATATCCAATTGCTCCAGCCACATTTGTTGAAAGCTTATAATTTCTCCTTTGAATTACATTTGCAAATTTGCCAAACCTCAGTGGTGCATATGTATATAGGTCAATTTCTCTATTCTGTTCCATTGATCAGTGGGTTTGTCCCTCTGCCAGTATGACAGAGTCTTGATTACTACACGTTATGTCTTAACATCAGGTACAATGAACTACTTCCCCTTTTAATCTTTTTCAGATTGTGTTAGTGATGAAAGGTCAAGGTCCTTTTGAGTAGATGTATACAAAGCAGCAGGCGGCACTTGTCATTGTACCTACCCCCACTTTTCAAGCCCCTCCTCCTCTGGCTGAAGTGATTTCTAGAGGACTTAAAAGGTCAGCAGCCTATTTTTCCACCTTTATGATTTGCTTTTACTGCTTCAGGGAGCCAAATATTAAAGAGTAGTATATTCAAAAACAACTGCACATATGGGGCAAATTAGAAACTGACTGTGCATGTCCAAGGAAAGTTTCAGAAAAGACCTAAGACCTCAATGTGATATATCAGGCTGATCTTTAGCACAGAGAGAGCCTGAAAAAAATCAGAATATCAAAAACAATAACAAAAATAAGCAAACCCCAGGGGAAAGAGGAGAATCTGATTTCAAAAATTAGCACATTTTTAGACTCAAATATCAAATGTCCAGTGTTCAGGAAAAAATCACAAGGCATACAGAGAAACAGGAAAGTATAGTTCATTCAAAGGAAAAAAAAAATCAACAGAAACTGTCCCTGAAGACCTGAGGGCAGATACACTACACAAAGACTTCAAAATAATCATCTTAAAGATACTTAAAGAACTAAAGGAATATGTGGAGAAAGCCAAGAAAATTATTAATGAACAATTATAAATGAGGAGACAAAAACCCAAAAAGGAGACCAAAAGGAAATTCTGGAACTGCAAAGTATAATAACTGAAATAAAATTCACTAGACTGACTAAAAGGTAGATTTGAGCAGGTTGAAGATAGGACAATGGAAATTACTGACTCTGAGGAATAGAAAGAAAACAATTGAACGAAAGTCAATAGAGTCTAAGAGACTTATGAGATACCAACAAGGGGATAGGTATACAACACTGATGTTTTAAGTTGCATTTTTCTGATCACACATATGAAGCATCTTTTCATATGCTTATTTGCTGCCTGCCTATCTTCATTGGTGGGATGTCAGTTGAGGTCTTTGGCCTATTTTTAATAGGATTGCTTGTTTTCTTATTGTAAAGTTTTAAGTGTTCTTTGTATATTTTGTAGACCATTCTTTGCATTTTCTTCAAATATTTTCACTGTGTGGCTTTTTTTTCTTAACACTTCCTTTTCAAATTTTAATAAAGTTCAGCTTATTAATTATTAATTAATTATTTGTTAATTATTTTTCTTATGGATCATACTTTTGGTGTTGTATCTAAAGGTCATTGCCAAACCCAAGGTCACCTAGATTTTCTCTTATGTTACCTTCTCAGATTTTTATATTTTTACATTTTACATTTAAGTCTGTGATCCATTTTGAGCTAATTTCTGTGAAATGTGTGAAGTTTGTCTAGATCCATTTTTTTTTTGCATGTGGATGTCCAGTTGTGCCAGCACCTTTTGTTGAAAGACCATCTTTGCTCTATTGTATTCCTTTTGGTCCTTTATCAAATATCATTTGATTATATTTATGTGGGTTTACTTCTGGGCACTCTATTTCACACTGTCTCAGTTTTAATCTTCAGTACACTGCCATCTGTTTGCATTATCTAATATAATTGCTTATTCTGTTTCTTTAAATATTTCTGCCAGTATGTATTTATACTTGTTTTTTTCTTATGTATAATGAGTTTTTAAAAACAAATCTGACAGGTATTTTTTCCTAATATGTGAGTTAATATTGTTGAACATAACAGATATGTTAATCCCAATTGTTATTTTCTTCATGTTATAATCATTCATAATGTTTCTTTTAGCTTATTGATTTGTTTTCCTCTTGTATATTTCTCTTTGCCTTCATTTCCTCTGATGATTAATAACTTTATAAGATAGTGTGAAAATGTCATTCTTGTTCTTTTAATTTAGATTGGAGATTTAATTCAGTCTTAAAATATAAAAAATTAACATCTAGCTTATTTGTCATCCATGTATATCATACATAAAGAACACTGCACAAATATAAATTTATATGTTAATGAACTATTACAAGTGAATGTAAGCAGTTCATTCTCAAATCTCTCGGTTTGTGAGATTCATCCATTTTTTCCTTATAACAGTAGATTATTTTAATTGCGGTAGCATATTCCATTGTGTAAATATTCTTTCTAAATGGCATCTGTTGAATAACAGAATTTATTAACTTTAATTTTAATGTGGTATTTTAGCAGTATTTTCTTTATGGTTAAAACGTCTTAAATTTCTGTTAAGGAATAGTTCTTCAAACTACATTTTTATATATATTACCTATGATTTTATGTTTCACCATGACTAGGAAATTGGTGCCCAATATTTGATTATTCTGGGTAATTCTTTGAGGGTGTTTTTGAATGAGAGTAATATGTAAATTGGTAGACTGAGTAATGCAGACTACCCTCCACAACATGAGTGAGCTTCATCCAATCAGTTGAAGACCAGAATAGAACAAAAATAATGACCTCTTTCAAGTAAGAAAGAACTCTCCTGCGTGCCAGTCTTTGAACTGGGGCATCAGCAATGCAGATTTTGGGCTTGCCACTTCTATAACCACATGAAGCAATTGCATATGAGAAATGTCTTTCTCACTACATGTGTTTCCTATTGTTTCTGTTTCTCTGGATAATCCTAGTCTATTAGGCATGTTATTTAAGGAGGTTTACTGTTATATGTCATACATTTAGACCTACAATCTACCTGTAATTGATTTTTTTGTCTAATATAGGGTAATTTTCAGAAGATACAATAATTTTACATAAATTAATATAAATGTGGGCAAATTTGCACATCTATTCTCATAATTCTAGAACATTTCTGAAAGGATGCACTAGGGACTATTAAACGTGATTATAGTGGAGTAAGGCTGACATCATCAGGGATAGGGTCAGAATTTTTTACTTCATATGGATTAAGCAGAATATACAGTGATTTTTAAAGTGTGCTTAAAACCTGACTCTGTGAAACAGATCTCTAAATCATTGTTTTGTACGGTTCTAGAAAAGATTGAGTTGAAACATGCAAGGACGTGTCTCTCAGGAAGCAAACACTGTCTTTTCTCATTTCCACTGATGTTCCAAAAATCAAAACCATAACATATTTCTTCTTGCTGAGAGTCATTACTTTTTCTCTAAAATGCCACTTGGATAGCCTGGAGAAACAGTGTGATCTTTACCAGTTACACTATTTTTTTTTAATAACGATATAGAAAAAACATGCTGTGAGTAGGCCAAGTAATAAAGCCTGGGGGGATTAGAAAGCTCCTTAAGATCCTGACTGTGATTTCCAAGAGACAAAACTAAGTCAATTCTAGCTCAGTTTGATTTGATTATTTTATGGTATGACGTGGTGTTGAGGGTGTCTTTGGCACAAACCTATAAACACTTACTGTGCCTGATGGACTTTCAAAACCATTATTTTAATGATTCACAGCATAACAGAGAAGATTTTTACAATATGATCTGAGAATATTATAGCACTTTAGTGCAGTCCAAGTCAGCACTCTCCTCATTCTGTCACGTAGAGAAAGAATGGAATTATTTAGTGATAAAAATGAGGAATGCACCATTGAATCTAGACTAATCAAAATCTAAGTTTTCTGAAGAAAGCTTTAAAACAAATGGGAGATGAAGAAAAAATGAAAATAAAGAAATGATTTTCACCTAGCCAATACATGAATGTTTCATTGTGTTGTTAAAATGATGTAGTAAAACTGTACAAAACAAAGATGAATTGTTTCAAGATGCTACTGAACATAGCGCTAAGATACTGATGTATACTTCCTGCTAGCAGTCAAGCAAAACTTAGGGTTTATTTTATATGGAATTAAGGTTCATTCCCTTATGCAATGACTTCACTTTTGGGGGTCCTCTTTTGTATGAATCATGGAGAAGACTATGACTTTAAGTAAGCTGAAATTGTTGACTCCTCTTGAGAGCAGCCTGCCCAGTGTGTGAGGTGGTACCCACTTTTGTTGGAAAGGTTGCACTGTGATCTTTGGCAAGGGTGTGGATTAGTGTTATGGTTAAGTGATCTGGTGTGGTGGTGTCATTGGTGAGAATAGTACTGCTCACACTGACACAAAGGAAAACACCCTCTCAAAAAAGTTATCTAGGTCAGTATCCTAAGTTGGAGAAGAGCTCCTATTAATGATAGCTGATTAATGTTGGTTCAGCATTTTGTGTTTCTTTTAGGTAGTAGTAACTTCAGCAAGTCATTGCTGTCAGAATAAACTGGCTCCCAGGATTCTACACTCCTGTATGACAATAGCAATTCAGTACTTGGAAAACTTTGTGCTTGTAAACTAAGAGTACTGTTAGATTAAAATTCACTGATCCTTAAAAGACAGTCTCAGTGTCTGGACAGCTACATGTAAGAGAATGAAACTGGATCACTGTCTTATATCATATACAAAAGCAAATTTTAAATGGATTATATACCTAAATGTAAGCCATGAAATTATAGAACACCTAGAAAAAACACATAGGTGAGAATCTCAGGAACAACACCATGAGAAAATTTTTTCTGCCTACGTCTCCCTGGGTAAGGGAAACAAAAGCAAACGTAAGCAAGTAGGACTTTGTCAAGCAAAAAAGCTTCTACACAGCAAAGGAAACCCTCAATGAAACAAAAAGTCAACCTACCATATGGGGGAGTACATTTTTAAATGATATATCCAATAAGGGGCTAATACCCAAAGTATATAAAGAACTTAAACAACTCAACACCAAAAAATACACACTAAAAAATGGGTAGAGGACATGAATAGATTTTTTCCAAAGAAGACATACAGATGGCCAAAAGGCAAATGAAAAGATGCTCAACATCACTAATGATCAGGGAAATGCAAATTGAAACCACAATGAGATATCACTTCATACCAGACTGAATGGCCACTAGTCAAAAGACAAGAAATAACAAGTGTTGGTGAGGATGTGGAGAAAGGGGACCCTCCTACATTGTTGGTGGGAATGTACATTGGTCCAACCACTGTGGAAACCAATATGGCAATCCCTCAAAACACTAAAAATAGAAATACCATATGACCTAGAAATTCCACTTCTGAGAATTTATCCAAAGAAAACAAAATCACTAATTTGAAAAGATATATACATTCCTATGTTCTGTGCAGCATTATTTACAATAGCCAAGATATGGAAGCAACCAAAGTGTCCATCAATAGATGAATGGATAAAGAAAATGTAGTACATATACACAATGGAATATTACTCAGTCATTAAAAAAGAAATCCTGCCATTGGCAACAGCATGGATGGACCTAGAGGGTATTATGCTAAGTGGAATAAGCCAGGCAAAGAAAGACAAATACCATATGATTTCACTTATATGTGGAATCTAAAAAGCAAGCAAACAAACAAAAATGATATTGATCTACAAATATAGAAAACAGACCATTGATTACCATAGGGAGGGAGGTAGGAGAATGAGCAAAATAGGTGGAGGGGAGGAAAAGATACAAACTGCAAATTGTAAAATAAATTAGTCATAGGGATGGAGGTATAACATAGAGAATATAACGAATAATATTGTAATATCTTGATGTGATAACAGGGGGAACTACACTTACTGTGGAAAGCATCTAGTAATGTATATATTGAGTCACTATTTTGTACATCTGAAACCAACATAATATTGCACATCAACTTTATTCCAATAAAAAAAAAGAAAAAAGAAAATTAACTGATCCCAAGACAGAGCACATTCAAAATATCCTCTTCCTATACATTATTTAAACACAGTCAAAGGAGCAATTCTCTAGAAAAAATAAATTACTGTCACCCCTTTCATAGTTTCAAGTTGGGTTAGCAAAGATTTCTGGCAGTTTTGGGGGATAGTCATTTTGCTTGAGACCTAAGCAGACCCCTGGAAAAGAAATTGCCCTAAGAGTGTTTTGCACATCAGCTGATCTGATAGCAAATTCCTCACCCATCAGTGTCTGTCATGTGGATTTCTTTTCTGAATCTACCAATTGAAAGAAAAATATTAATGGAAGTTTCTACATTTTGAGAAACATGAAAACATTTTAAAGAGTTTATCAGACATGTGGGATGGTTGGCCACACAAAATAAAATATGGTTTTAATCATGGAAAAGAAATATTTTCCTCCTTTCTGTCTTGAACAGGCTCTAGGATAGCATCACTTCGTAATCAAAGAGCTTCATATTATTGTCCATAAAGGGGAAGGTATTGAGATGGTGGTGCCGGAATTTCCAAACCCAAGGACAGGAGCACTTATGGCTCATGGTAAAGCACCTTCTGGAAGCTTCAAGAACCTCAGCAATGGGCATCATGGAAGGGATATGAAATAAGACAGGAAGGAAACAACTAATGTCATCTTGATATTCACGGACTTAGAAAGCACATCTGAACAACCCTTTACAACATATCTAAATTCCAAGAAAGGACTGGGGCCAGGGTCCTGCAAAGGCCTGGAAGCCTGAAGCGGCAAGTGCAAATGAAAGCCAGCGAACTGAGTTACTGACTAGGGATGTGGGCGCGTTTGCATCTTCAGGCTGCACAAACTTGAGATGCATGATTTTTGTATGTTTGCATATTAGTTCTGTACCATCACCTTCTAAAACTTCTTGAAATCAGCCTTAAACATTTGTCTTGTCAGTAAAAATATTTTAACTTATATAACACTCTCACCATGAAAAATGTATTTCATGTCAACTTATAATGTATAATCTAAAAACTTTCCTATGATGATGAATACCTACTAACTACAATAGTCTAATAGTTTGTATATAATCTGTACAGGACATATAACAACATATGTAACTATATATCTATATAGCTATATCCTGGTAACCATTGTTTTATATATAAGCTTGACAGGATAACATTTCAAAATCTCATTGTGTTTATCTGGGAAGTTGGCTACTTGTGTTATGAAGTTTATGGGGATACCCCTGCAGAGAACCGAAAGAGTTGCAGAAGGAATATTCCATAAAATACTGCTTCGTGATCTCCAAAATGTCACAGATTGATTGACAAAGATTAATATTTTAACTAGAACTCTGCCAAGTGTTAGATCTTTCACAATTAAAACTAGAAAGATGCTATTTATTTTTAAATAATATAAAATTTGACTTTCCTTGTAAATTGTGATCTAGTAACAAGCCAACACAAATTAAAAAAAATTTTTTTTGAAGTACAGTTGACATGCAATATGATACTGGTTTCAGATGTAAAACATAGTGATTTGACAATTATATACATCACTAAATGCTTACCACAGTAAGTGTAGGTACCATCCGTCATCATACAGAGATATTATTGACTATTCCTTATGCTGTGCTTTTATCTCAATGATTATTTTATAATTAGAGGTTTGTACCTGTTTATCCCTTTTATTTATTTCACCAATCCTTCCAGCCGCTCCACTATGGCAGCCACCAGTCTGTTTTTTGTGTTAATGAGTCTGACAACAAAAATGTTTGTTTTATTTTCAGATTCCACATGTAAGTAAAATCATACAGTATTT
This sequence comes from Smutsia gigantea, assembly GCA_032199065.1. Classification (NCBI taxonomy): domain Eukaryota; kingdom Metazoa; phylum Chordata; class Mammalia; order Pholidota; family Manidae; genus Smutsia; species Smutsia gigantea. The sequence goes on from JAVSCE010018753.1 coordinate 283,572, forward strand.
GTCTTTCTCTGCCTGGTTTATTTCATTTTGTCTAATGGCCTCTGGGTCCATCCATGTTGTCACAAATGGCAGGATTTCATTCTTCTTTGTGGCTGCGTAGTATTCCATTGAACATATGTAACACCTTTTCTTTATCCATTCTTCTATCTGTGGACACTTTAGGTTGCTCCCATATTTTGGCTATTGTAAATAATGCTGCAAGAAACATAGGAATGCCCATATATTTCCATATTGGTAATTTTGTTTTCTTTAGGTAAATTCCCAGAAGTGGAATTACTGGGTCACATGATATATCAATTTGTAGTTTGAGAAACTTTCATACTCTTTTCTGTAGAGGCTGTACCAATTTATATTCCTACCAACAGTGCAGGAGGGTTCCCTTTTCTCCATATCCTCAAAAACACTTGTTATTTCTTGTATTTTGGATAGTGGCCATTCTGACTGGTGTGAAGTGATATTCATTGTGGTTTTGATTTGCATTTCCCTGATGATTAGCGATGTGGAGCATCTTTTCATGTCCTTGTATACAGATGACATATACCATCTGGTCTTCTTCATTACAATATTCAACTTGTAAACCTTTTAAATGTTATGTATCCACTTCACCATTGATGAAAGAAAAAGAAATAATCTCTATCAAAGGAAGCTAGGTGTTTTCTCAAAACAAAAACTACATAGTTTACATTCTATGAATCAATATTACAATAGAAAAGTAGGAAGTAGAAGTTAACATCTGCTACATTTAGAAATCAATCACTTCACTTTTTTAGAGTTATGGTCTGTCTTCCCTTTAAATAACTTCTCACACAAGACATAATTTTAGCAGAAGTCTTGCTATTAAGATCAGAAAGAAGAAAAGCATATTTGCAAACATTTGCTATGACACTTTTCTGGGAAGTAATTTTAGCTCACACAGCCTCAAGTATTTATATATATAAAGAAGACAAATGGATAGATAGATATAATAGATGATAGATCAACAGATGATAATTGGATAGATGATGATGACAGATGAACACAGAGACATAAAGATAGACAAAGAGAGTTTTGTTAATGCTTCACGATATCTATCAAATTTCAGTTTTCCATGCAAATGATGAAGAACAATAATCCAAAAATAAATGTTATTTTCTTTTGTGGATTTCATTTAAATATGGGATGATTTATAGTAATTCATTAAAAATAATGCATTATAAGACCATCTTTCAGTGAATTGGAAAGCTATGCTTTCCAAAGTTAGTTCAGCTTTTCTCTGACACTTCTCCCTACTGAGATTCAGTAAAAACAATGTTGGCAAAAATACCTGAAACACATTCGATGTTCAATTAATGCTAGGTCCTGTTGTTTTAGATATTTCCATTTATAATAGAGAAATATGTGGAAATCCATTTCTATTTTCATTCTTCAGGATTAAAATGACATGCATTTGTCAAGACAAAACCTGAGGTCCATTTTGTTAGAGGTTGGCTCATCTGGTCTCTCAAATAAGTAACAGACTTTTGAATACAAATATAAATTTGTCACTCCTGATAATGTTTTTCTCAAGAAAAAAATTTATTTAGAAATTTGAACTCGGCCTACCAAATAACCTATAGACACTTTATTAATGACCAAAAAAGAAATCCATCTAGTATATTACAAGTATACTGTTTCAATGGCAGCATTCTGAAATTAACCATCAGTACTGGCCTATCATCATAGGAACAAACCTCTTAGGTAGGAAGAAGTGGAGGCTTTAATTTAGTTGTGGTTCTTGTCAATTACTTCATTTTTTCATTTATCATTTTTACTTTTACATATCTTATGTGTTTGTGACATTTGTTAATGGTTGGGAGCATTACTCTGGAGTTAGGCTGAGTTCAAATCCCTCTGTAAACCTTGCCAAATTACCTTATCCCAAAACCTGTGGCCAGAATTTTATCATCTGGAAGTGGTGATAACACAATCCCCCACATGGGGTGGTTTTGAAGGTGAGATGACACAATACATATACAAGACTAGGGCTCTGCCTAGCACATTAACTATTATTATTACTGGACAAAGATACATGTTTACAATGTAAATGTTTACTCAATTACAGACTGATATAACTCATTTCAATTATATCATCATTTTTATTATTTTCATCTTAATCGATGTTGCACATATTGGTGCAATTCAATAATTACAAGAGTTTAATGTTTTCTGTGAAATTCATTAAGTATACAAAGTATTCAGTATAACTTACATACTAGGTATTTTCCCTAGAAACTGCCTTTGATATTCGTCAACTTGATTACTTTTTGTTGTTTCTCATTTCCTTCAAGCCCTGTAAGAAAGAAAATACCTGATGTTATAGAAAGAGCTGGGACCATTATGTTTAACTGTGTGATGTCATAAAATAGGGAGTTGTAAATGCAGATGAGCACAAAACAAAGCAGGTAACAAAGGTATTATAGGAGCCCTCATTAACACTGCACTGTCTCTAATTCCATTTCTAACATTTTAAAATTTACAATGGATTAGCTGGATATAGTTTATACAGACCAAAACAGTTACATCATAAATGAATGTAACTGAACTTTAGTTGAAATACACAATTTTAATCTGTATGAATGATCTTGGTCTGTTGGAATAATCATTTGTCTTGAAGTTGAAAGATCTGTGTTCTAATCCTAACCATGCTATTTGTTTGCAGTGTTAGTTTAGGTACGTGCTAAGAATGCCTATGTGAGGACAGCAGTGTTGCAGCTGAAAAGGTTTTCCTTTCAGGCATCCATCTAGCCGCCAAGTCTAGTTCCTCAAGAGACCATCACATCAAGGGATGGCATGGCCTCATGGTGGCTCTCAGCTTTAAACTTTTAGAACTTCAAATTTTTAATTTCTCTAAATTTATTGTTCCCTTTGGAATTGTATGTTTATAAAATTCACAAGAAAATTGTGAATGAACCAAAGTACAATTTTAAAAATACATAGTGTAGGCAAAAACAAATAAACAAAAAATCCCCAAACCTTCAAGTTCACTTGAAGTAAATATCCCAGGAAGTAAATACACTTGGAAAGACAAATTTATTCAGGAGATGCTTAGTGAACATGGAATAAGAGGAAATAAGAGTCTGATGTCTTGGCATAAATTAACTTTTCCATTTTTCATTTTTTTATGTTCTAACTTACATTTCTCAACATTTTTTTTATGAAATTACTATTAACTTTGATTATTCTTGAGCAAATAATTAAAATGGAAACTTTTTAGAACCATTTTAAAGGAAATAATGAATCTGTGGTCTGTCCTGTAATTTGAAATAATTCCCATATATTTACTAACAAAATAATTATAGTAATCTAACTATTTTTGCCATCAGTGTTTACACTTTGAATTTTTATCACAGTAAGATGTCTTTTGTTTGGTTTTGGTTTTGAGATCACCCCACAAGATCTGTTGTTTAGTTTTTGTTTTGGGAAAATACACATACATATAAAATAAAACTTCCCACAGTATCCTTACAAGTCACAACTCAGAACTGAGTAAATCAATAGGGTAGTAGCCTCAGAGGTGCCATCAATTCTATTCTACTTTGGAATTACTAGATTCTGAATAATATCTTTGTATCATGACAGACGGTAACTACACTTATTGTGGTAAGCATTTAGTAATTTATGTAATTGTCAAATCACTATGTTGTACACCTGAAACCAATATAATATTGTATATCAACTATACTTAAAGAATAATAAAGTCAACTGTTTACTGGCTAAGTGATTTTGAGCAAGTTACTTAAACATGTTATGTCAGAATACTCATGTGAAATTTAGAGACACTAAGAATACTTAACTATTCGGGATATACACGATAATAGAACAGTGCACATCAAATAGTAGTGTAACATGATTTAACCCTAATGAAAGAAATCTTTTTTAAATGATTCAAAACTCCCAGTTGCAATCAAGATGAACTAGCTCCCTGCTTCCCAGGCCCCCTTCTCCCAGCTAGAACTGAGGACCTGCCTAGTGACCTTGCAACTCCATGAAGGATCCATACAAGTCCGCTGGCTCCTGTCGCCTCTCGTGCATCCGGACCACAGGGCAGAACCCCCTCCCAGAACCTCCACAGGTAGATGGAAAGGCTCCAGGAAAAGGCAAGGGGCCAGGAAGAGTAGAGTAAACATAAAACCCCTCTCTGGCAATTCCTGTCCTAATCCCCAAATGCCAATGGGCAAATGCACTTGCACCGTGCCCCTGCTGGCAGTTTGCTTCCCGCTGCAGGTAGACTTCTGGGGCTGCCACTCAGGTGGTCCTGAGGGCAGGTGGAGCTGACCTTCCAGATCTGCTCAGTGTCAGAGGCGTGACTGCAGCTTGTGGGAACCCACCTGAACCTCGGGGAAGCCAGTGATGCTGGGTTCCTCCCAGGGGCAAGGGAGGCCTGGGAGCCAGACCTCTCCTATCCAGCCTCAGTGAGGCTACAGTCAGTGGCACGGTGACCTGTGCCTTCTGCTGTGTCCCTGTTTCCCCTGGTGTCCGCAGGGCCCACGGCTGAGAATCCCCCTATAGCAACACAGGGGTAAGCCAATCCCCCCCTTTGTGCTGAGGTCTGCCCCTGGCAAGGAGCTGAGATTATACCACCCCTCTGAGGCAGAGCCAGTACCCCACTTTGGCCAGGCATGTGCCAGCAGGTGTCCGCAGGCATCAGAGGCACCAGAAGTCTCCATCAGGAGTCACCAGGCACAAGTGTCAATAGGTACCAGCAAGTGTCCACAGGTATGAGTGGATGTCATCAGGTATCTGCAGGTGCTAACAGGTGTCCTCAGGTGTCAGCAGTTGCCACCTGAGACTTAACTGCTGCTGCCAGGGTGAGGTGGAGTATACACACCCACTCATCACTCATCCTGCCTCATGTTTCTCAAAAAGGGGGACTGCTGGCTAAAAAACTACTAAGGAAAGAAAAATACATTGAGAGTTTCATAATTAATGTATATTTTAAAGGTTCACAATACAATTAAAAAAGCATTCATCATACAAAGCAGCAGAAAAACCACAATTCAAATGAGAATAGATAATCAACAGACTCCAAGGCTGAGATGAATCAGATAGTTGAAATTATGCCAGGAAGATTTTAAAGTAGCCTTAAAAAATTATTCAACAAATATTACAACCTTGAAAAAAATGAAACAATATAAAATCTTGGAAAAAAGAAATTATGAAATACACTGAATTGAACTATAGAACTAAAAAAAAATCACTAACATAAATAGACTTGGGAAGACAGAGCATAGAGCCAGTGAGGTTAAAGGCACATCATTAGAGTTGGAGAGAGAGAATGAGAGAGAGAGAGAGAGAGAATAGGTCAAAGAAGAAAGGGGAAGTAATTGACAGCCTCAGGGCCTGTGAGGCAATAACAGAAGAACCAACATTTGTTATCCTTGTATTATTGGAGTCCTGGAAAGAGAAGAGACTGGGACTGAAAATATATTTGAAGAAATAATGGCTGAAAACTTCACAGATTTGGCAAGAGGCATAGCATAAGTGTTCAAGTAATTCAGTGATCTCCAAATAGGATAAATTCAAAGAAATCCACACCGAGGCACATCATCATTAAACTTCCGAGTTTTAAGACATGAAAAACCTTGAGATCAGCTGAAAGAAATTGTATCTTATAGGGGAGAAATTGAGTGAAAGTTGATTATTCAGATGAGTCTATAGAGACCAGAAAAAAACAACACATTTTTCCTTTTTAACAGTTTTATTGAAATATAAACCACATGCCATACAATTCCCATTTCAAATGTATAAGTCAATGGTTTTTTTTATTATTATATTTACAGAGCTATGTAATAATCACCACAATCTACCTTCAGAACATTCTCATTACTCCAAGAAAAACCAACGAGCACTCCCCCTTCTCTCTTGTAACCCACCCCAATAAGTCTAGGCAAACACCATTTTACTTTTTTCTCTATATTTGCCTATTTCATATTTATGAAATCAAACATTATCTGGTCTTTTTTGATTGGATTCTTTCAATTAGTGTTATATTTTCAAGGTTCAGTGACATTGTAGCATGTCATCTCTGCATTTATTTTTGATAGATAATATTCAATTTTAATAATATACAGTATTTTATTTATCCATTCATCTATTGATGGACAATTAGGCTGTTCCTGCCTCCTAGCTATTATATGAATATTGCCGTTATAATACTTTTACAAGTATACAAGTTTTTGTGTGGACATACAGATATAATTTCAATTCTCTTGAGTATACTCAAGATACACCTAAAAGTGGAATTGCTGGGTCATATGATACCTGGCAGTTTGAGGAACTGTCCATAGACTCTTCTTGGTGGTAGCAGTTTCCACACTCTTCTTGTTTTTGATGATCTTGACAGTTTTGAAGAGTCAGGTTTGTAGAATGGCCCTCTCCTGGGATTTTTCTGATGCTTTTCTCACTGTTGGACTGGGATAATGTTTGTGGAAGAAATCACAAAGGTAAAGTGTCATTTTCATCACATCCTATCAGGCTGATTTTTCACTGTGGTGGTCAGCCTTGACCACAGGCTGAGACAGTATTTCTCAGGATTCTCCACTCTAAAGTCCATCTTTTTATTTCTTCCTTCCCACCCTTTTTGGAAGGAGATTACAGGCATAGGCTGTGCTTACGAAGTGGGGACTTTTCTCCAAATTAATTATTTCTTCAATCATTTATTTATTTCAGTATGGACTCATGGATATTACACCTTGGATTATAATCTAATAGTTCTTTGCCTATTTTGTTTCTTCTTCCAGCTTTAGTCACTGGGGTATAAAACAGTTCTATTGCCCTTCCACCCCCTCCAAGTTTCCCTCATGCCCCTTTAAAATCAAACACTTCCTAAAAATCAGGTTATATCCACTGATGTGTTTTCCATCCCTAGAGATTTTCCTTTTCCAGAGTGTCATAGAAATGGAAAAATAAATCGCATTTCTTATAAAGTGATTTCTTTTGTAGCCTTTTGACTTTGACATTCAATCACCTTATTGTATCTAGCAGCAGTTGTTCATTTTTATTACTGAGTCGTATTCCATTGTATGGTCTATCACAATATATTATTCTTTCAAAAGTTAAAGGATAGTTAAGTCTTTCCAGTTTGGACAGTTATGGATAAAGCTGGTATAAACATTCATATGTAGGTTTTATATAATTATAACCTTCATTTCCTTCCAGATAAATGCCTAAGAGTGGGATTGATGAATCATATAATATATGTGTGTTAAGTTTATAAGAAACTAACAAAATATTTCCAAAGTGGTTTTAACACCTTACATTCCTGCTTGGTACTGTCAGTTTTTTTAACCTTTCTGATAAGTATATTTTAAAATCTCATTGTAGTTCTGAACTGCATTTCTCTAATGACTAATTGTGTTCAGCATCTTTTCTTTTGATTATTTGCCATTCATATATCTTCTTTAGTGATATATCTGTACAATCCATTAGCCCAAAATTTAATTGCATGTTTTATTATTGAGTTTTGAGAGTTGTTATATTTTATGGGTAAAACTACTTTCTATAAATACATTTTGAAAATACTTTTCCAAGTCTGTTGTTTATTTTCCATTCTTATCAATGCATTATGAAGAACAGAAGTTCTTCATTTTGATAAAGTCCAATTTGTTATTACTATTATTTTTTAAGGATTGTGCTTTGGGTTTTGTACCTAAGAAGTCTTTGCCAAAACCAAGTTACAATATTTTCTTGTATGTTTTCTTGATACTGGTCCAAGTCTCCCAAATTATCTACATTTCACTTGTCAGATGTTCAGCTTTCCCCATCAAGTCTCATATTTTACATGAGAAATTTCACATAAATAAGCCACAGTCAGGACCCAACACTGTCACTGATTTACTCCCTTTGCTTTCATCCAAAAGATCAGAAACTATTTAAGGCAGTTGTGAATTAAATTTAGCCTTTGTAATTTTTAATTCCTAAGTTCTATAGTGTAAGTAAAAGTGGCCAGCCCATCCTGCATTCTTGGCATGTCATATGCTATCCTAATAGTTAGGTACAGCAGTCGTCCAGCCCAAAAAGTGCTTTGTCTTGGACTTGCACTTCATTCCAGATATCTGTTCCCCTGCTGGTATCAAGAACTACCAAATATCCTATAATTTGATGCTAACTTACTGGCCTGATAGTAAACCCTGATTTCTAACACCAGTTACTGTACTGGTCAGCATATTGACTGCCGAACATCAAATTATTTCTTTTTAGCTTAAGCAGGAGGGGATATATTAAGTGTTGTTACATATCAAACCTAAATGGAATGATAAAGTAATATGAATTTGTAGAAGCTGAAGAAATATTGCATGTAGGTTTAAGAATTATGTGTACATTAAGAGATAGTTTATATATTTAAATGATGTAGTAGCACTGTGTCTCTGTAAGAAAGAATATGTCTTTGACATTGGGAGGATATGAATTTTATTATTGCACTTATGTTCTAAATGTTTTTGCCACTAGCTTTTGTCACAAAGTTATATATAGGACTCTTTTGTCTGATAGTTTGTTTTAATAACCAAGCATTCTGGAAACTGTACATAGGATACTTTTTGATAGCATGGCTACCAAACTGAAACTACTTAGGTGCACCAATGCAGCTAGCACATTGGAGTTCCTAAAGCTTGATATTTATTTCAAAGTCATTTTCTTTTTGGGTGAAATCACTGAAACCAATGCTCTTTGATATTATCAAGCAAACTGCCAACTTCAACTTTGGTTAAATTTTTAGGTTATTCTCTTATCTACTAAATCAATGTGTTATGACCTGGAATCACATATCTTTTCAGATATGAATCAAATAATAAGACCAGGAATATAAGCAAATCTGTGGGCAATGTTTTGTTGTCTATGGTTGTGGAAGAATATGTTTTTCTTCCCAAATTTTAAGATATTGAAAATGCTTTGAAAATTGAAATCTAAATATGACCCCTCTGTGATAAGAAACGGATTAACTCAAAGTGTCCTCTATCTTTTTATGATGCAACTACTGTAAAGAGCAGGGATCACATTTTAAAGAATTTGAAAGTGAAATACAAAAGTGGAAGACAAAGTTCTGGTGATGGCATTTACTCCACAAATGTCATCACTGAACAGTGGAGAACGGTGTGTGAGTTTGATTTGTGAGCCTTGTCGAAGAAGAACTGACACCCCTCCTAGTGTTTCTAACTGAATAATTCAAGGGAATTTGATAAGCAGAGTCAGTTGAATAAATGCCGATCATACAAGCTGTGGCATTCAGCTGTGAGCTGTCACCTGAACTAGTTCAGATGTTAATGCTGGTATTTGCGGTGTCGTTTGGTGTTGGTAGAAAGGTTTCAAGTCTTTGATACATGAAAAATGCCTCCCCCAAGCATGATGTGACTCAGAAAGGATATCATTTAGTTGTAAGAAAACTGGTGGTGACCCTAGCTTGCTAACGATTGAGCCTAGAATAAAACTACCAGCGTTGGTTTTAAGAATTTTGATCAAACATGTGGCTCTTCCATGTATTAGAATTTATTTTATATAGGCAAATTCTGAAATTTAGATCAAGTAAAGTATGCCATTTCAGTTTCATGTTCCTATGGCAGCATGTGTCGGACCTGATATTCAGCAGCTGAATGACACAATATTTAGATAATGAAATTTTTCTCATCCAGGTTTCAAGCTAAGTACCCATTTTCATTGTTTGTACTAAAAGAGGTAAGATTAAGAAAATACATTCTGCCCAAATGAAATATTGTGTACAGGTACTATTAAGAAATAATAGTATTGCTGGGTAATGTAGTGTATTTCTTATAAAATGGGCTGAATTAATATTAAGCACCCAAAAGAAAATGATACAATTTACAGATAGAAACTAGCCTGCTATAGAACAAAAGCCATAGAAATTAAACCAAGAATATCCTGGATGTGATTTCTAGTCTGCTACTTTTTTTAATGTAATATTTATCAGTCATAATAAGCTTTTTCAAATAGTAATAACAATAATGACAGGGTTATAAGAAACAAATGTAGCCATCAATATGAAAATGCTTTTCAAGTTTTGATCTAGATATAAATGTGCTTAACATTATTAAATATCTGATTATTTCCAAGAATGGGCATTTTTCATTCTTGATGTATCAGATCTTATTGCCAAGTAGATGTTAATATGAGACACTCATTTATGTGTAATAAGCTACATTGTTTCACATATTACATATTCAGAATAAAGTACAGCAACATGTACTGATTATCGAATTTTTAAGTATTTAAGCACAGCCAGCTTATGACTCATGATCTATATTGCACATTATCAACTTTTTGATGCTTAATCTGAAGACTCTTTATGACCTTGCACTGGGAAAAGTTCATTATATTAACATCAACTCTGATTTTTCAAATGAATGTTAAAATAACAGTCTGCTTAACAGAATGCTTCAAACTTTTACTGAGTCATGTAATTACACTAATTCAGAAAATATTAAAATGAATTTATCAAATCACCTATTTTTTCATCACTGTGAAAAAGTTTGCTTCCTTGCTATTATTTTCAGTCACCATAGACTCAGAAATACTGATGACATATCACAAATACAATAGTCACATTAGCTGCAAGGTGATGACATTATGACCAAGAAAGATCAAAGTCCTTGAAGAGATAGCCAAGGAAAGTTTTGTTAATTAGTAGTGAATGGTAGTCTACATAGTTAGAAAAACTAACAAATAATTTGACTCGAATGAAATAACTGGAGAAATGTTTTAAATAAATAAATGTTAAATTTTTATATATGTAAGTGTCTTAAAATCAAAACCACATTGTTGCTACAACTTTAAGAAGGAAGTAAAACAAAAAATTCTTGTGTTGGTTAAGGCTTCACTTTTTCAGAAGAGCTTCTCTTATCTATTAGAGTCTTTATAAAATGTATCTTCACCAAATGGACTTCAGGTTGCTTCAGCATTTACTTCTACGAGAAATGGAAAATAATCAGACTATCTTATGTATATGAATGGGCAATTTAAGCCTGTAAACTGCTCTCTTCTCTGGAATATTTCAGTTTGGAGATGAGTAGCTTGTTCTCTTGTCTGCTTGGATTATGGGGTATAAGCATACAGACCTGGGCTTCTGGAGCCTTCTGCCCTGCCGAGGGAAGCCACCCCATGGAAAGGATCACAGAGGAGAAGCGGAGAGAGGGACGAAGATGACGCCTGCCTGCACGGGGCCCGCTCGGAGGCACTGGCTGCTGAAGTACGTTCTCTTCTGGGAGCTTTCGTTGTCTGTCCCAGCTATCTGAGTCTTCCCCATTGTGATCACAGTAAACACAGAATATGAATCCAATCCATTCTCTGTATCTATGTCCCTGAATAAAGTAGTGTTCAAGTATTTCTAGAGTGTTTTAAAGGAATGCTTTGTAGGAGTTTCATGCATCTCTTGTCATTTCCCACTGCTAATTTGCTGAGAACTGGTGTTTCCCACTGGCTAGTTTGAGAATGACCGTCTCTACCTACTACCATCAGCTTTTCCCTCTGTTTCTAAAGTAGGAGGAACCTCAGTGACAACCTTTGGAAGAGTTCTGTTTACATTATGTTAGAACTTTCCCTTTGTAGGTTACCATTTGATAACTTGACAGAGGTGCATTAGAAGCGCTCCTTCAATCCCAGTGTCTTGTGGAGTTCTTAAAAAAATTGATTCTTCTGTTTTTGTTTACCACCCCACCACTCAGTGCTGCAGTGACCTGGAGAAGGAACAGACGGCAATGACAGGCATCCTTCCCCCTGGACCAAGGCTAAGGCTCTCTTCCCAAGTCAAGCCTCGTGTTTCTCATTCCTTCCTCCCTTTGGGTAAGCTCTCTTCAAGCTGCTTTCAGCTCCTTTAAAGTAGCTTTAAAGGGGATGTTTGCCACACAGGCTTGCCAGACATACTTGAATTTCCTTTAGATTCGAACTGGCTCATCTATTTAGGATGTTTTGGCTAAAAAGACATAGAAGGAAAAGCACATTAATAAAATATATGGACATTCAACAATTTTTTAAAACAGAAATTTTGCATCGCATTGTTTAAAGGAAATAGAGCCCTTTCTAAGACAACCATCCTACGTTCTTTCTCAGCCAATGCGTGAGCAAGCCACCTGCTCTCCTACCAAGTCTTCTATTGGAACAAGAAGGTATTTGGTATCTGTGTTGTTTTCAGCTGTGTTACAACATCATGTTTTGTAATTTTTTGAAACCTAATATCATTTCTGGGAAGATTATAATGGAATATCAAGAAAAATAATGATAATATTTTTATAGACAATAATCAAATATTTTTTATTTGTTTAGACTAGAGTACTTCACTTGATGTTACTCACTTTGAACTATGTATTGTTACTTTGCAAGTAAAATAAGATTAATAGTAAAATGAAGAGTTCTCATTGCTGAGAGACAATTCTTAATGTACTGTTAGAGGCTGGTTTATTTTTCAGCAGTTCATTTGCATTCTTTAGTTACAAATACAAGATGATTCTTTATTTGTTTAATAACTATTTTAGGCAGTTAGAGAATTATATACTGCTGGCTTTGGCTCCAGAACACAAAAGAATCCTCATGAGACTTGGCAGCACATTTTGCCTTGAATTTCTGGTCTATCCTTGAGTCCACATTATCTCATAATTTGGTACATGTTCTGCTCATTCACATGGCTAATGGATATTGTTCTATTGTCAAGAGATGAATGTACAATTAGTGTCATTTCAGTGGTTATGGATTTCCATTTGAGAGGTAGTAAAAGAAATACCCTTACTTTCCCAAATCACCAGCTGGGTCATAGTTAAGCGCTCATGTGAAATCATTTAATGGGAATCTATTCTAATACTAGACTGTAAAAACTCAGTTTTCATGACATATTTTTGGTATTTACTCACTGTGATTTAAAAACAAAGACAGAGGTTTAAGATCACACTGTTATTACTTCTATAATCTCAGTGAAAGGCTTAGATGTGTGAAATCAGTCAGTGCATGAGAAAGCCCTGTGCTAAGCTGTGTCACTGTTCTAAGCACACACAGTGGTGGCTACAAACACCTTATAACCCTTCAGGCAACTCATATTAACAGAATCATAAGCAGATGAATAGGAGAACTGAGGTCAACTCCCATTGACTAATGCTAAGTGGGTACTGCAGGGACATTAATTAGGAGCTGTGCAGGGTGACATTACATACAGCATAGAAATGGATAGAAAGCTTCCGTGTGGTGCTATAATCGCTTCATAATAATTATGTCTAGAATATAATTTGCCTCATAGGCCTGTGATATAGTTGTGAGGTAACATGTTGATGGAGCATTGAAGAAAAATAGAAAAATCTACCAAATGCTCTGCCCTTTTATAGATCTTTGTAGTCCAAACGTTCTTGGTGATGTACTATGTACTTTGACTTTTGAGGCTAAAAAAGCAAAATCAATGTTTCCTCTTCTTCTGAAATGCTGAACAGGATTTTTATGTAATTAGAACCAGTCACGGCACAGGGCAAAAGTAGAAATTTATGTAATATATGTGATAAATAGGTATAATTTTAAAAGCAAGTCATGCTTTTGTCAATTTGTATATCATCTAATAAGAACTAAAATAGGATAGAAAGCAGCTTTCTAGTCAGTGATTAAGGTAAATAATCTCCATATAGTGGCCACTCAATAAAAATAGCCAATAGAGAAAATCATACTATTTTTAAATGATTTTTAAATTCCTTTCAGTATGAATGTCTTTTATGAGGTTATTTGAAAAAAAATGGTTGTTATATGTTAGCCACTTTTAAAAATGATACGTTACATGTATTTTTTCTTTCTTCTGTGTGGTGAATCTGTGTGCTGTTAAAAAATGTACACACACACACACACACACACACACACACACACCACCACCACCACATCTTTCTTTTTTGGGTATAGGTAAATCATACGAAATTTCTTTTTCATTGAGTAAAACCAGATAACCGAAAAAGTGGGCAAAATACATACATGTCTAGAGAAATAGCAAAAAAGCAGTATTTAAAATTTGTTAATATAACTTTTTTAAAAGCGGTAAATTGGTCATCATAAGAAAAAGTAGTTTTCTTTACACTTTATTTCCTTACTGTTAATTTAGTTAGCATTATTTTTATTTTAAATTACATACAGGATTGCCAAAATATATTCATGTCTTGTACCTCTGCCAGGGAGACAGTTCTATGACCACAGCACAGACTTTCTCTCTGGCCTCATCTCCAATGTTCTCTTTTCCTTTTCAGTGGGAGGCCCACCTGATCCTGCCCCCTGGTGTCCATGCTCTGTATAATCCCCTCCTCTTGAATATGGAGGGACCCTGTGACTCATTTCTAGGTAATAGAATATGCCCATGGAATTAAGGCCTCAAATCACTTGATTTTAAATGTCAGGGAGATGTCCTTGATGGGCCTGACCTAATGAAGTAAGGGTCCTTGAAAGAGAACAGGGACCTCCCTGAAGTACAGGGACCTCCCTGAAGTGTAAGTCTCCCTTGTTAGCTTAATGAGATAACTGTGCCTGGTAGAGGAGTCCATATGACCAGGAACTGCAAACACTTCTAGAAACTGTGGGTGGCCTCCCAGGAACTGTGTAGCTCACAGCCAGGTCCTCAATCACACAGCCACAGTGAAATGAATTCTGTCCATAAAATGAATGAGTGGATTCTTCCCCACTCCAGCCTCTGGATGAGAATAGGGCCCAGCAACAACTTGACTGCAGCTTCATGAGACTCTGAGTGGAGGACCCAGCAGAGCTGTGCCTGGACTGCTAACTCATGGAAGGTGTGATAATAAATGTGCACTGTTTTAAGCCATACATTTGTGGTAATTTGTTACAGAGCAAAAGAAAACTAATATATTTTCCTGCTTGTTGCCAACTTCCAAGATACTACTTTTCCTTTCCAATTTAATTAAAATTTGCCATAATTATTAAAACCTCCGGAGATAAGTCATCTCTCTCTAGCAATTCCTGAAGAAGGGTTTCCATGTCTGTTGCACTGGACTGAGTCTCTTCCTCTGTGAATAGTCCTTGACCCATTTTGGCAAATTTAATTACTTCTTTTTATTTGTTTCCACCATCACAACCAGTGAGAATCAACAGCCTCCCTTTTCTATTTTATTGAGTTCATCTTATTATTTTGCCAACCAAATCCGGCCAGTAAATTACACATTTTTCATTGGCTGTATACTGTATTTCATTTTAGCTGAATAATGAAAGGATTTAAGAATATACCAATTGTTTATTTCTCAAGCACACAACCATTCATGCTTGAGAGCACAAAATATTCTCATTACATAAAAAGATAACTCTCTACAATCAATGATCAACTTTAGATTGTCTTCCTCTTTGTGAGTTCTTTTCCAATGTTAGGTTATGCCTTTAAATATTTTTTTTCAGTATTAATTTGTTGTAGTTGCTTTTCTTTAGTTTCCCAAGGAAAATAATGCCCTTTCTCCTTCAAATCATGTGCACAGAGAATAAACAAAATCATCATGAACTTGCATGACATCAACATCGTTGTGAAATGGGATAAAATCAATGTTAAAACAAGGAAGTGAAGCAAGATTGAAAGAGATGTTCTGATGGTGGGTTATCGTAAAGAACATGCTTCCTTAATTATTGTCAGACTGGGAACAAGTCTCCTGCTCCCGGGGCCCAGCAGTGACTGGCAGAACTTGCTGACACAGTTCCATGGAACTCCAACTGTCATCTGCTGGCCCAAGTCCTGTGATGTTTTCTTTTTTGTTTTTTAAACTGATCTTATTTGCAATGCAACATCATCTCATATTGTACCTCTTTCTTGTTTGTCTGCTGATATTCTCAGGATTTTTCTTATTAAGTGAAAACAAAAGAGAAAAAAAACAAGTCATCTCTTTTACATACAAAATTCTTTTTGTATTGATGTTCCTTTTGATTATAAATTATGCCTGCTGCCCTGTTAGTTATGCTGTGTAATTTCCACTTAAATTTTGATAATTTTGTGTAAGGACATAGATTTTCAGCCTCATTTACTTTGGCAGAATTATATAATGCACAATGAGACAGATCTTTTGTCTCAGCTATTTCATGATTAAAAAAATTAATACAATATTAGCCCAATCAGACTGATATCAAATATTTCTGTTTATTACTTGTTTAAGTGCAATAAATATTAAGGAGATAAGAAGAAGAAAGGCAAATGAAAAATAACATTTATTGAAAGCAAAACATATTAGTTTTTATTAGCTGCTATCTCATTGAGTTCTGAAAATAAACCAGTAAAGTAGATATTTTTAGTCCATTTTGAGGTTAGGAAAATTGCAACTCAGATAAACAAAATAAATACATTGAATAATATGAATGGAGCATCTTCCACAGGTCATGCCTATTTCAAAATCATAGAACACTTTGGTAACAAATTAGACATTTGATTCTAATTCTAAAAATCTATGTCTTTTTCACTATGATGAAATGGTGAAGTAAAAACAAACTAAAACATGTTTTTTGAAATGGGTGAGGTTTGTTTTCAGTTACTGCTCTCTTATTTAGAAGACGTGGAACCAGGGTCCCGTAGTTTGACCTTCTGATTTTCAGTTTCTTCATTTGATTCCTGAAGTTGATGCTGTCTTTCTCTTGCTGCCTCACTGGGAGAGGTTCAGGGAATGTCCAAAGTGTACACAGTCCAAGTCTGAGCCCAGCACATGAAACTTACTGTTACTCTTACTAAATGGGAAATGGATGCTCTAGATCTCAGCCTGCTTACAATTGTAGCCCCCTAAATGCTTGCTGCCTTATTTCATAAATGCAACATCACTAGCTGCAAATTTAATAATTTAAAATAATGTAATTTTAAAAATGATTAAAATAAATAATAGAGAAATTACCTAATTGAAGAACTGAATAATTGAACAAGCTGATTGTCTCGCAGTCTTTCTTACATGATACAGGAAACCAAAAGTATTTTATCATTACACTCCACCCACTTTCAAACTATCCACTTTCAGGGTGTCTATACTTTTCTATTTGATAGTTCTTCCACCAACAAATTAAAAACACTGTATATTATTGTTCAGGACTTAGTATTAGGGAACAGGGTAGGTTTCAGAGACGGGGTTTAGGGCAGATGCACACACAATGTCTTGTGAAAGGCAGGCAGCTCTGCTTGTTGAGCAGGATGTGAGGCTGGACTACGGGGCCCTGGAGAGAAAGTGGTGAGTGAGGCAAAGATGCAGAATGTTCCTCCAGCTCTTCCAGAAGTCTCCTCAGTTAGACATGAAAGTTTAATCAACAAAAAGACTTGGAGCAAAACATAAATCTGGATGGATTATGGGAACTCTATAAGGTGCATGCTCATTGCCTAGATTTCTTGAAATTTTGTCTAAAGTTCATTTGTAATATTAACATTTTGGAAATCAGTGAATGGAGATCCAAATGTCAGTTTGGGAGTTTGTATCAGTAACCACCAAGACGGACTTTTTCCAGAACTCAGGAGAGAGACATGTTCAATCTACAACTGACAAGGGGAAAGATAGCCTTGGTTTTGCCCTGTTACATCATTCAGATTCTGACGTTTGGTTTGATGTCTCTCACCTATATGGTGCTAAAGCCCCTTACATTCCTGTTTATAAAGTGGACATGTCTTTTGGAAACAGCATCCCTGGTCCGGCTTATTTGAGATGCCGAGGAGTCCTAACAACAGAATAATGGACACTAAAGAAACAGCTTGCTGTGGTTTATAAT
This sequence comes from Smutsia gigantea, assembly GCA_032199065.1. Classification (NCBI taxonomy): domain Eukaryota; kingdom Metazoa; phylum Chordata; class Mammalia; order Pholidota; family Manidae; genus Smutsia; species Smutsia gigantea. The sequence continues at coordinate 301,275 of JAVSCE010018753.1, forward strand.
AGTGGCTGGCTGCAAGTCATATGCACTCAGGGAATATAATAGTTTTCCATAATAAAAAGCACTAAGAGGCATATTAGTTTCCTAGGGTCGCTGTAACAAAGTACCAAAAAACCACGCAGTTCAGAAGAGCAGAAATGAATTGTCTGACAGTTCTGGAGGCTACAAGTCTGAACTCAAAGTGCCAGCAGGCCCATTCTCCCTCTGAAACCTGTAGGAACTAGATCTTTCCTTGCCTCTTCCTGCTTCTGGCGGCCCCAGACATGCCCTGGCTTGTGGCCACATGACTCCAGTCTTCACACAGTCATCCCTCTGTGTCCAAATTTCCCCTTTTTGTAAGGACACCAGTCATATTGGATTAGGGCCCATCCTAATGAATTCATTTTAACTTGATTACCTCTGCAAAGCCCCTGTTTCCCACTAAGGTCATATTCTGAGGTACTTGGGGGTTAGAACTTCCATATATTTTTGGAGGGGGGCACAGTTCAACCATAGCAGGTATGGGCAGAGCCTTCCAGTCCTCCTAAAGCTTTGCTTTCTGCAGAGAGAGGAGAAAGTTTACTAAGCTGTGACCTTCACTCTCCATCTCAGATGAAGTGTTGCAAGACATTTTGAATGTGGTAAGAAGATAGCAGTGGCCCCTTCCTCTCTCACAAGGAGCAAACACTGAGGGGCATACAGGATGGAAAAAGGGACATCAGTTGGAGTCCTGGGGCTGCAGGAGCTCAGGCTTCCCAATGACACGGCCCTGTGAGCTTGCCAGGTGTGGGCGATGAGGGAGGGTGTGTGGACGGGATGCACACTGGCAGGACATGTTCCTGTTCACACATTTCTAGCAAATTCCATGGGAGAGAGGACTCAGAAGCAATGGGGACTTTCCAAGACTCAAGTCACTGGTTGTGATTTATTTCCTCATTTTAAACAAATGTTTACATTTGTACGTGATTTTGTATGTGTAATTTTGTATTCTTTTTCTGAAAGTGGATTCCCCAACTTATATAAACTTCAGATATCACAAACCCAGATCTGTCTCTAGGAGGAGACCAGCCTTAGATTATAAATATTAGGAGCTGTTCCTCAGGGAAGCAATTTTCGAGGGCAAATCTGCACTGGTTATTCTCCTATCTAAAATGTTTCAGTTGCCTTTCTCGCCTACAGCATGAGGTGTAAACCCCAGCCTTGGGGGCCTGCACAGAGGGTCTCCACATGGGTCTGCATGCTGCTGGGTGCCTCGCGGCTGCTGGAGCACCCACCCTCACAGCATGCACACTTAGGCCCAGCACTCCCAGCCTCAGCCCTTTTGCCCTGGTCTGCTTTGACTAAAAAGAAGACTCAGAACATCACCCTTTGGAAAACTTTTTTTGCTGCTCCAGGACAACACTGGGAACCTACTGGGCACTGTTTTCAGGACGACTGACTCCCACGGTCACCCTGTCCCACTTGGGCACCCAAGCCCTAGAGTGTGGGTGACACAGCAGAGACACACTGGTTGTTTCCTAAATCATGTAAGGTAGTGGCCTGGATATTGTGATGATAACTACAGTGTTTAGCAGCAACCATTCTTTATGTTTTAGTAACTTTCTTTACTCTCTTCCCTTACTCCCATGAGGAAAGCATCGCCTCACTGCTCTGTTTGAGCGTGCCCGTATCTCAGATTTTAACCACCATCAATACCATGCAAGCCCCTGAGCCTGTGCTCTTGCTCATATGGCAACACTAAATTAAGCTCTCAGATTTTACCTTCAGGTTAGTTTTTTTTTTTCCTCTCTAACAAGTATCTGCGCTCTTCATTTTCCACTGCTACGTGGCATAAATTCCTCAGTTAGGGACTAATCTTGGTTCCTTTCTAACAGGAAAGGATGGCAAAGCAAAGAGTCACATAAATCAAATCAATATCTGTATTATTGATTATTAAATACTATCTACATCTCTTCATTAATTTAGATATTCAAGAGTTTACATATGTGATAACACCTAGATGTTATACTCCCTTTGTATTTCAACTAATAGCATTTCATTAGACGATTATTAATTTACTTTTAATCCATATTTTTTGTGACTGATAGTGTCATTTCCATGTTAACTTATTATAAAAATTTCCTTGGAGGAATGGGATTTGATTTTTTTCCCCACAAAGAAATGACCCACTGTATCCTTCTACACTATTTTGTAGGTATATTTAGAAGTTAAATACAGCCACATTTTCAGTGAAGTCTTAAAAAGATAATGTTTTTTGGGACCATTCTTCAGTAAAAGAGTGTGTTAATAGTGACAGATAATACAAGAAAGGCGATCACTTTTACACTTTTTGTTATCCTCTAATGTTAGTGATGTGTTAGTATAGTATCCAAGATGAGGGAAATTGTGAAACCTTCGCACACCTCCACCATACCAGGGTCTGTTGCCTCCGGGCCTCCCAGAGCTCTTTACCACAGAATTGATCATTTGGGTCCATGTCTGATTCATGGTAATATCTCACTTTTGTAACAATGTCCCCACTGACTATACCCCACAAAGGCAAATAAAATCCTATCAGTCCCAATTTACTTTCTCTTGAATCTCTGTAATCATCACTTTTTATCAGTGCTCATTTTCATCTCAATATGCTCATATCAATTTTTCATTTGTAAGTTATACTTTTCAAATTAAGTAATTATAATTGATTAATAAAGTATTTCCATTTCTCAGTCTCTGGTTTTGAATGAATTTTCACACTTTGAATTCTTGTCATTCCAATTGAAACCATATTGGACTGACTTCACCCATTTTAGATCCTGATACATCCCCATCTAAACCCACCTAAACCTTCCATTGCTATGATATTTGAATGCGAATTGTTATTCATCTGAATGTTCCTTTTTTATTTTTATTTTTTATTTCAGTATCATTAATGTACAATTACTTGAACAACATTATGGTTACTAGACTCCCCCTATTATCAAGTCCCCACCACATACCCCATTGCTGTCACTGTCCATCAACGTAGTAAGATGTTATAGAATCACTACTTGTCTTCTCTGTGTTGTACTGCCTTCCCTGTATCCCCCCACCCCACCCCCACACCAGCTACATTATGTGTGCTAATTGTAATAGCCCATTTTCCCCGTTATCCCTCCCTTCCCACCTCTCCTCCCCAGTCCCTTTCCCTTTGGTAACTGTTAGTCCATTCTTGGGTTCTGTGAGTCTGCTGCTGTTTTGTTCCTTCAGTTTTTTCTTTGTTCTTATACTCCACAGATGAGTGAAATCATTTGATACTTGTCTTTCTCCGCCTGGCTTATTTCACTGAGCATAATACCCTCTAGCTCCATCCATGTTGTTGCAAATGGTAGGATTTGTTTTCTTCTTATGGTTGAATAATATTCCATTGTGTATATGTGCCACATCTTCTTTATCCATTCATCTACTGATGGACACTTAGGTTGCTTCCATTTCTTGGCTATTGTAAATAGTGCTGCAATAAACATAGGGGTGCATCTGTCTTTTTCAAATTGGGCTGCTGCATTCTTAGGGTAAATTCCTAGGAGTGGGATTCCTGGGTCAAATGGTATTTCTATTTTGAGTTTTTTGAGGAACCTCCATATTGCTTTCCACAATGGTTGAACTAGTTTACATTCCAACCAGCAGTGTAGGAGGGTTCACCTTTCTCCACATCCTCGCCAACATTTGTTGTTGTTTGTCTTTTGGATGTTGGCCATCTTTACTGGTGTGAGGTGATCTCATTGTGGTTTTAATGTGCATTTCTCTGATGCTATAAAATGTGGAGCATCTTTTCATGTGTGTGCCTGTTGGCCATCTGAATTTCTTCTTTGGAGAAGTGTCTATTCAGCTCCTCTGCCCATTTTTTAATTGGCTTATTTGCTTTTTGTTTGTTGAGGCGCATGAGCTCTTTATATAATTTGGATGTCAACCCCTTATTGGATATGTCATTTACAAATATATTCTCCCATACTGTAGGATGTCTTTTTGTTCTACTGATGGTATCCTTTGCTGTACAGAAGCTTTTTAGTTTGATATAGTCCCATTTGTTCATTTTTGTTCTTGTTTCCCTTGCCCAGGGAGATATGTTCATGAAGAAGTTGCTCATGTTTATGTCCAAGAAATTTTTGCCTATATATATTTTTTTAATATAATTTATTTTGATATCATTAGTCTACAATTACATGTGCAATATTATGGTTATTAAACTACCCCTTCATCAGGTCCCCCCCACCAACCCCATTACAGTCACTGTCCATCAGCGTAGTGAGATGCTATAGAATCATTACTTGTCTTCTCTGAGTTGTACAGCCCTCCCTGTGCCCCCCCCCAACATTACATCTGCTAATCGTAATGCCCCTTTTTTCCCTCTTATCCCTCCCTTCCCACCCATTTTCCCCAGTCCCTTTCCCTTTGGTAACTATTAGTCCGTTCTTGGGTTCTGTGAGTCTGTTGCTGTTTTTTACCTATATTTTTTTGTAAGAGTTTTATGGTTTCATGACTTACATTCAGGTCTTTGATCCATTTTGAGTTTACTTTTGTGTATGGGGTTAGACAGTAGTCCAGTTTCATTCTCTTACATGTAGCTGTCCAGTTTTGCCAACACCAGCTGTTGAAGAGGCTGTCATCTCCCCATTGTATATCCATGGCTCCCTTATCGTATATTGATTGACCATATATGCTTGGGTTTATTGAATGTTCCTTTTTGTTATTCTTTTTATTTACATAATTAATATGGCTTTCTGTGTTGATAAGCGTCATTCACATCTTCACATCACAAAACTCTTAGTTACATAATGTGTATGAAATTTGCAAAGCTTTATGGCAGAGTATAGCTGATTGACACATGATTGATAATCTATTAGATAGATGCAAGTCTGACCATGATAATTATCATCTTCAAGGTCTGTAAAAATGGTGGAGGCCAAGATAGACTCAGCAGAAGTTATCAATACGTTTAATTCAATGATTCCCCCATTTTTTGTTTTGTTCCGCATTATTTTTCTTCCTACAGATTATGTTCCTCCTATGTAACATTTTGAACTGTTTGAAATGAATCAATTAAATATTAATCTGTGATGAGTTGTGAAGATGCAAAATAAGCTTTCTGATAAATGTTTAAAAGCTTTAAATGTCCATCATTCACACTCACATACATGGAAAGGCCAGATGAAACTATTACCCTAAATGTGGTTCAGAACTCTTGGAAACAGACATTATGATGCCCGTTTGACCAACAGTCTTCCATGGGAACTTTGTCTCCACTTGAGAAGGCTAACAGAAGACAGTGAGATTGTCTTCCTGAAGCCGAAACAGAAGTCTCCAAAGTAAACTGAACCCCACCAGGTCATCCCTTAGAGCCCTGAATGTCCTCTGCTTCCATTTATGGACAAAACAGAACAAAATACTGTAGTTTCAGGGCATCATTTAGCACCAATCCCAATCGTAACAGAAGCACAAATGCACTAACCATACAGCAGTGACCTGGGAAGAAGTGATTGTTGAAATGATCCTGGATGAGCACTTGGCTGTGCATGAGCATGTATGTGTACGCACGCACACACGCATGTGAGTATACACATCCCTGTACATACACAGATGAGTAAAAGAAGAAATCAAAATAAGTTAAACAGATTCTTAGACCACTAAGGAAATATCTTAGACCACTAAGAAAAAACAGGCTCCATTTTGAGAAACTGTGACAAAACCTTATCATAGGATTGGGGGCCTATCCTATGACCTCATTTAATCTTAATTACCTCCCTAAAGGCCCTATCTCCAAATATAGTCACATTGCAGATTAGGGCTTTAACATATGAGTCTTGAAGCAGGGGGTACAATTCAGTCCACAACAGATATTTATTAAATATTGTTCATGACATTTAAAATAGTGAATTACTGCTTTGGGGTAATCCAGTAAATGGGTCTTACTCCTAGGAAGCTGACTCCAAGATGGAGGTCTGCATATATGAAATTTACTGGGGAGAATTATTTGAGTGGGACCCAAAGAAGAAAAGGGCTTTGCAAAAGATCCAGGCTTCAATGCAACCAGCCCTGCTACTAGGGCTCATGCCCAACCAAATTACACTGGGATGTTTTTATTATCCCATGGTGGAAAATTCCATGTGGGGTCTAGAGAAAGCCCCAATAGGAAAATTATAATATTTATCCCTGGGGTATTTTTTTCTTTTCAATAGTCATTATTTTTAGAGCAGTTTTAAGCTCACAGCAAAATGGAGTGAAAAATACAGAGAGTTCCTATATATACCTCACAACCCCACACATGCACAGCCTGTACCAGAGTGGTACATTTGTTAAAATCAGTGAATCTACACTGAAACATCATTATCATCCAAAGTCCATAGTTTACGTTAGGCATAGATTAGGTTAATTTTCGGTGTTGTACATTCCATGGATTATGATAAATGTATAATGACATGTATCCATCATTAGAGTATCATACTGAGTAGTTCAATTGCCCTAAAAATCCCCTGTGCTCCACCTATTCATCCCTCCCTCCACCCTAACCTCTGGCACTTTACATTTAGGTTATGATCCATCTGAGTTAATTTTTGTAAAGGGTGTAAGGCTTGGGTCCAGGTTCATTTTTTTTTTTTTGCATGTGGATGTCCAGTACTTCCTGGGGTATTGAAGCAAGGTCATGCTGTCTGAAAAGAGTATTTCCCATTTAAAAAACAAAACAAAGCAGATTTTGGCATGCTACTAGACCAGGCACATATGAAGTGCCTGACTGTGGACATTAAATGACCTGGTGGCCAGCACTTCCCATCATGAATTGAGTTACAGAAGATCCTCCACATCATAAGACCATCTGGGCCCAGTAGCAATTCACCTGAAGTTAGAAGAGGCACCTCTGGATAAGGAGTGATCACAGCCACAGCCAGAGTAAGATTCTTTAGTAAGTGACCCAGCTCCACATCCCTCAGTGCTGCCCCAGGCCTTGACTTCATGGGACGGGGTCACTGAGGGCCATCAGTGAACAAGGAAACAGCTGAGCTTGGTTCACAGATTGGCATGCTTGGTCATGAACACAAGCTGAAAATAGAAAGATGACACATTTGGGACCACACAGAGGTGTTATGGAGGACAGTTGAGAATGGCAGTCAGTCAGAGGACATTACAGTATGCCTCAGCTTTTCATCCACTATGTGCAGAAAGAGTAGTGTAAGGTGTGGATACATGCATCCAGATGATTTGTCTTGCTAGACAAAGACCTGGAAGGAGAAAAATTGGAAGATTGGAGACAAGGAGGTCTGGGAATAATCAGTGTAGCTGAATTTCTCAGAAGTACACAGAGCATGAAGAGATACATGGAGCATGGGACTAAACCCCAGTGGACACTTGTAAGGGAGATGCTTGTTAATCAGGTGGAAAGATCAAAAGGAAAAGACCACGTGGCCCGTGTGTGTCAGTAAGCTTCTGTTTCCCCAGTGTTATGTAATTGACTTACAAACACACCAGTGTGGTCATGGGTGGAGGCATGGGCTTTTTCTCACCCCCACTGGCTACCATACCTGCTAAGTGGTACCAGTCCTTGCTAGCTCTGCACGCAATGTGGATATGACACCATTCCCTGTGGGTAACGAGCCCCCTGGGAGTAGTTGCATACACTGAATAAATTCCATCCCAGAAGGACAGTGATTTTTCTCATTGGGAAAGATACTTTTCACATAAATTTTTCTTTCTCTGCCAATAATGTTTTTGCCAGTACTGCTATCTGTAGGCATTTAGAATACTTTATTTCCCAAGATAGTATTCCACAAAACATTGCCTCTGAGCAAGGAATATGTGGTACTCATTTCATCAAGGTATTGGCAGAAGGTGAGAGGGGCATAAACTAACAGTGGAAGGAGGGTGTTAATGATCAGCATTGTGGTCTACAGATCATTTATAGAGGCTGATCGTGGCACCTCTGAGATTTTATCTTAATTATTTCTTCCTACTCCTCCTTCAATATTCTATGTGTGCGTAATTGGAGTCTAACATCATTATTTAGGTTCCATAAGGATGTAGAGCAATATTTATGTCCTACTGTGAAACACAGTGTCCAATGACCCTTGTGACTCGCTTATATAGTGCTTAGGATGAGATTTTCTTCATGAGAATGAAAGGCAAGAAAGAATCTGAGTAGAGAAATGGCTGAGTTTTTCTGGTTATTCTCCATTTGCCTCTCCCAGATGTTCCGTTCTCTGTCCTCTGCTCTGCCGCACACGAGGCTCTCTCTTACATTCCTCATCATTCCAGATCCTTCACCAGCAGACTTCCAACTGGGAAAGAGAATTGGGAAACACAAACATGCTACTGGAAGGCAGAATAAAACAGAAGTCAGTATTTCTTCTCTGTTCCCTCCAGGCTGGAGTGTTAAACAGGTGCTCTCTTTAGATACTCCAGCATGTATTGTCACTTTCCTTAGTCTTGACCATACTCTATTAGCAGTTCCTTAGTTAAGGATTCAACATTTAAATCATCTGGGGTGGATTCTGTTTCCTATTGGAATTGTTCAAATTGGTGCAAATATTTGAATTAATAGTACCCATATATTCTGACACAAGCAGTTACCTTTAAATCCATGGAGACTTCAGCTATACCAAAGCGCCCATTGGCTGCATTTAGGCATAGCCATGCTGTTGGTAATTATTCCACACGGTGGTGTGTTTCTAGATCCATCTGAAAATGTCATCATACAAGTTATCAAAGTCAATCATCTGCCCCTGCTTAAAATATGGTGTTGTTAGCCACCAAATGTGTGCAAATGAGCAGACCTTGCCTCCTGTCTCAGTGAAGTGGTCTTTGAAGACATCTTGATAATATGGACAAATGGGAAACATACAAGAAATGTTGAAGTTTCTAATATTCTAAATTTAGATATTATTACACTGTGAAATAGCTGCTTGAAAGGATTCATTTCGTAAGGGCTTTGATCAATAGTCAGTACTCTTGTATGAGTTATCCACAAATTCAGAAAAGCTTTAGGAAGAAAGTTTCATAATAGACTAGGAAGGGGAGGCAAAGAAAGTGCCTTATGACAAGCAATGCCCTAAAAAAAATCTGTCAGATCCTAATTTTATAGATAAGAAACAGCCTTGGAGGGTAGAAGTGATGTGCCCTGCCCCACAGAGTCTGTGTGAGGTGCCAGGTAAGAAAACCACCTGTGATGTTACCTCCTGGAAATCCTTCAGCGCTATTCCCACCATTTCTGTTCCAGGTTAGGGTTTAGTGCTTTTCCCCTCTTCTATTTTCTGATTAGCAATTCAAGGAGTAAAAACCTGATTGGTCTTTTATTGATAAACTGACCTCCATGTTAACATTATTTCAGCTCAGAGGTTTTGGAATCACACGCATGTAGAATTGATATTTAAGTGCCCTAGAGGCCAGTACTGGCACATAGGTGTTCAATAAAAACTTTCTTGAAAATAAAATGTGCATTGAACATACTACAGGGATATTGGGGCAAGAAAATCCCCATAACATTGTGACCAAGCTGTAGCAAGTATGTGGGATTCATAATCTCTTATGCCATCATTCATTTTTATTAAATGCCTCGACTCCCACCTCAGGCACCTAGCTTTTCCTTCCAAAGTTATTATTTCTTTATTCTGGTTGACAGGAGATTGATCAAATCTGCTTGTAGAAGTCAAAATAACATCAGTAATATCAGTGAGTTGGTCATGTTATTTTGAACCTGTCTAGAACATTTTTCCAGAACTAAGGTCTATAAATGAAATTTTAAGAAATAAACCTAGGTTGATTATTTTCAACCAATAGATATATTATGTTGCTTTAAGATGGTGGGATAAAAACTGTGAAGTCTAATGTAGTTCATGTGTGTGTGTTTATAATTGCTTTAACTAAACAATTATATATTAATTATATATATAAAATATAGCAACATGTCTTATATGTTATATCATACAAAAATGGTATTTGAAACTTTTTATTTGGTTACATTCAGACATAGTTTAAGAGGAAATTATAGATGCTTTACCAGGACACTTATTTATCTGGCTGACAAGCTCAAATTTGTGCAAATGAGCAGGCCTTGCCTCCTGTCTCAGTGAAGTGGTCTTTGAAGACATCTTGGTACTATGGACATATGGAAAACACACAAGAAAGGTTGAAGTTTAGATATTATTAGCACTTTGAAATAGCTGTTTGAAAGGATTCATTTCATAAGTGTTTGTTAAATCCTTTCATCCATTCTATAGATACATTCTGAACGTCTGCTTTGTGCTAGACACCTAAAAATGAGATAATTTTTTAGCTCTTACTGAAATGGAGGTTCAGCGCCAAATATTGCATTTAACCTTGAAAGGGACATTGTACGATGTCCAGCATAAATTTGATTACTTTATAATCTAAATCTGCATTTTCCTGTATATTTGTAACTGAACGTCTTCTTCACTTAGATTTTTCTTCCCAAGAAAGCAAAATATGAAAAATAATTTATAGCGCTCATCATAGTCCGAGTAGCAATCATTAGGGACTGTGTGCTGGCCACGACTACTTATATTAATTATAATCACTACCTTCCATGGAGCAACTCCATTCAGCCATGAACTGGGTTTGGGGTCCTACACAGTTTACACTTAACCCCGATGGCGCAAGTACCATAGCTGTTCCCTTTTCATAAATGAAGAAACTAAAGCGACCACATGATAAGAAGTTTGCCTGAGGCCCACAGGGTGTGTGATTGGATACTGGGACTTGGACATGGTGTTTGACCTCAAAGGGGGTGCAGGGCACTGAGCCTTGATGGACCCCCCATGGGTCCCGCCACCACTCACTCCATGGGGGCAACCTTGGGGTGACGGCAGCTTGTGGGTAAACTGACTCTCCAGCAAAGGAAAGGAAAAGTTACTGTTCTCGATACAGACTGGAAACTTTGATGGGAGAATCATCTCAGAGGAAAACCATACACATGTGGTGAGTCATGTCAGCAGTGGCAAGTGATGAGTCTCTCGTCTCCAACTACAATTCATCACTTCTCTTATGGACAATTTGTCTACAGTCAAAAATAAGTAAAGTTCACCTTAACCCTCTCCCAATATCAGCATCATCTTTAAATGAATACAATATTCCTATCCCATCAGTGATTTTTCAAGAACATCAGGCAATTGCCAAAGAGTACATTTATTAAGGTTTATTTTTATTATCAAACAAAAATGCTGTATTTACATGGAAGGCTAGAATTGAAGTTTAGAAAAGATGGTCCCTCTCATCAGTAAGAATTAACAGCATGACACAAATCACTAGATAGCATGTGATTATTTGATAATGACCCGTAATCGTAAGTAATTTCCCAAAGAGTAATTTAAGTATTCATTAGAAAAAGTAATCATTATTAATTACATTAGTCATTTCAATTAAAAGGCAGAAATGCCTTTTTATATGAACCTGGATCATTTAGTTACTATCTTAGCAAAGTCTCACTTCTCTGGATTTTTAAAAACAAAATAAGAATATGGATATTTATATACAATATTACTTCAGTGTCTGAAGGCTTACTGAAGTGATTCCTCTTTGGTCATTATTAGTTTGTAGTCATGTGAAATTATAGACTCTGGAAAATTAATTCAATGTTTCCAGAGAAAAAGTAGAATCTTTTTCTTCATCACACAGTGGTTTATATGACACACCCCTTACATCTCAACATTTAGTCTGTATGAGTAACATTCTAATTTCCTCAGTACAATGTTAGGACACAGACCATTGGTTAGTTCTATGTGTCGTTTTGGGCCATGGGATGCCCTGGTTAAACATTGTCTCTGGGTGTGTCTGTGAGGGTATTTCCAGAAGAGATTAGCATCTGAATTGGGGGACTGAGTAAAGCAGCCATATGGCTCTCCCTGGTGTGGCCCTGACTGCCTAAATGGAATAAAATGGTGGAGAATGAGAGGATTTGCTCTCTGCCTGATGAGCTTGGACATCAACCTTCTGCCGTCACTGCTCCCAGTTCCCAGGCCTTCAGGTTCAGGCTGGAGTCTATACCAGCTCTCAGACCACTTGTTTCTCTGGGTCTCCAGCTTGCAGACAGCAGATCTTAGGAGATCTCAGTCTTTATAATCTTGTGTGCTAATATCATATTAACTCTCAACTGGGTCTCTACTATGATTATATTTAAAGATGAGAATGACAATATTTCCACTAGTAAAGAAAGCACTATAATTCATGGTGTGATTTGGCACTAGCAATATAAACAATATCTGCATTGGACACTCCCTAGTAAATCACTTATAAGAAGTGAGGAACTAGGTGACTACATATGATACTTGAGAAAATTTTTGGAAAGCTAACAAATATGATGATGTTGATTGCTCCCAGTTTTATTGGGCAAAGTGGAGAAAGATGAAGATTAGCTCAGGGATTCAAATTCTCAGCTCAAGGGTCACATAAGTGACTCAAAAGCTACCCCCTGCACCTGGAAGGAGACCCTTACCTCCTGTAGTTGCTAGGCTGAAAATAATGAAAATCCAGTGCAGAATCCCATCTGTGATTGGCTGCATTGCAATGCAGTCTGACTCCTCATTAAAGTGAGGGCCCTGATTAGGCAAGAATGGGGTCCTGTAAGTTGGGATGTGGGGAGCCCCTGATGAATCTGACGGTGCTGGGCCCCTAAATTCTGATAAGCCCTCTTTTCCAAGTGGCCTCACAGTTCACAGTGGTGTCATCAGACTTTCCTCTGTGTGAGGGGATTGATCCTGTAATGCCCAAGGAAATAATGGTGGCTTCTCCTGAGGCAGTTGCCATGCAAGACAATGAGGGTTCTCCTTGAGACCCACCCCATCACCCCTCTCAGCTTCTAGACCTCGACTCAAGTCCCAGCAGGCCCCTAAAGGTGAGGTACAAAGTGTGGTGCATGCGGAGGTGGTCTGCACTCCAAAAGAGCTACTTGAATTTTCTAATTGATACAGACAGAAATCTGGGAACCCTGTGTAGGATGCTGTGGGTGTGGGATAGGGGTGGAAGGAGCCTAAAATTGGATCTGACCAAACTTACTGATATTGGTTCACTAAGCAGGGAATTGGCATTTAATGCCGTAGCTTCATGAGTTAGAGTGGCTCAGGTTTCGTTGGTGAGTTAGAGCAACTCAGGCTTGTTTGGTTGGTGAGTTACATTAACTCAGGTTTGGTTGGTCAGCTGGCTGCAACATAGGCCAAGAGAGGGTCTGGGGTGAGAGACTGGAAATGTCCATTCCTCCTTGGCTTGATGAAGAGAAAGGAATTACTGTAGTTGGAATCTTAGAGTGGATTTGTCACTTAAGATCTACTCACATTGGATGGATCCAGAAAACATACCCTTCCACACAACTGTAAGAAATAAATTTGTGAAGGGAGCCCAACACTACCGAAGACGTCCGTGATGGCTCCTCTGTGTAGGCCAGACTTCGCAGTGGAACGGCAGCCACATACTTGGGGAACCAAAATGCAAGGGGAGTGATTGGATCCTGTGTGCTGGACCCACAGGCAAGCTGGCACGGCAGAGTCAAAGCAGCAACCAGACTAGTCTGGTGGGACCTGTGGCTTTGGCTAGTTGATCATGGCGTTCCTAGAAATTTATAGACAAGGAAGCCCATTAAATTCTTGCTCCATCTGTATAAGCAGAAAAGTTCTAGGTCGCGTCAACAAAGGCCTAAGTGAATTATAAAAGCAGAGACTCATGGTTTCTCAATCATATCCCAGATATGAGCCCATTTATAGACCCAGAACCCTTTGAAAGAAAGGGGTGCTTGGTAGCCTTGAGGAGGGACCCTGGTATGCTACTAAAATTTATGCCGTTAATCTTCCTGCCAGCCTTCCCCAAAGGACCTACAGTCTTTCACCAAGGTAGACATACATTGGGGAAAAGAAAAATCAGACCTCTCAAGAGATTACTGGACACTGACTTTCTTTTCTTCTTTTTTCTTTCTTTTTCTTTTTCTTCTTCATGAATTCATTCAATTTACTGAGTTCATTTACATCACATATTTTAACTGAGAAGAAATTCGCAGAATATTCACTTAGCAACTCTAAAGGGAGCAACGGAGTGAGTGGCACTTTATACATTCACAACATTATACAAGCAGCACATCTATCTAGTTCCAAAAAGAAACCCAGTACTCATTACACAGTTGCCCCCCATTTCTCCCCATTCTCACTCCTCACACTACAAATCTGCATTCTGTCTATATACATTTACCTATTCTGAATATTTTGTATAAATGGAATAATACAATATGTGATGCTTTGTGTCTACCTTTTATCACTTAACAATTTTTTTGAGGGTTATAGTGCTGTAGCTTATATTGGCACTTAATTTTTTATGGCTTAATACTGTTTCCTTATATGTGTATACCACAGTTTGTTATCCATTCATCCAATGAGGGGCATTTGTGTTGTTTCCACCTTTGACTGCTGTGAATAGTATTCTAAGAGTATTTAGGCACACATATTGATTTGAGAGCTAGTTTTCATTTCTTATGGGTATTACCTTGGAGTGGAATGACTGGGTCAAATGGTGGTTCCATTTAACATTTTGAAGAACCATTACCTGTTCCGTAGAGTAGCTTCACTATTTTACATTTCCACCAAGATTGCAGGAGACTTCCAATTTCTTCCTATCCTCACCAACCACTAGTTACTTTCTATCACTTCTGAGCTGCAGTGATCTTTCAATAATAAGCCAGACTGCCTGTAGCTTTGCCATCACCTCCTGCTCCCACAGTGCCCACAAATTGGCCTGAGTACAAGCCTAGGGACCTCTGCTGTCTTTCTGAGCATATAACCAGGGCTGGGTTGCACCTTGTGCTCCTTCTTTCCCTGGCATATGGGGTAGTTATTCTGAATCCTTATTCCTCAGAAGACTTCCTCTCTGCCTTCTCCTTCCATGCTTGGGTCTACCTGATTTTCGACTTGCTTGCCATCACTTGCCCCACCCAGGAGGACACAAGTGGTTTGTGTGTCTAAACATTTTGACAGTACCAGGGCCAGTGTCTGGAAAGCTGCTGCAGTCCCAGGAAGCAGGGGGGGAAACAAAGGTCAGACTCTGTGCCTTCCCCAACGTCCATACTAACCCATCACCAGTAAGTCACACTGGAAACATGGGTTGCTATACCCACAGTTGTGGCTACTACCACCAGCTGGAGGATGGAAGATGGGGGGCAGGTGAAATACCACCCTTTCTTATAAAAAAAACATCACCCTTTGCTTTATTAAGCAGTCCTCTGGTTGCTGTAAGTTTTGTATTCGATTCCAGAGTTTGGGAAAATTGATCCCAAAATTCTTGTCTGATGTGAAATTCTTCCTTATCCTTAAAATTTTATTTTCTGCTTTCAAGCTTTAAAATTGACCCAGACTAAACTGAACTCTTGCTACTCTGTCTTACAAGTTGGGCGTTTCTTGGTCTTGCCCATCTCAGTAAATGGTAATCCTACTTTGTCTATTTTGTTTGGTTTTGGCTTGCTTTTCTCCACTAGAATATAAAGTAGATTAGATTAAGACTTCAGTGTAGTTGATTTCTATATGCCTCTATCTAGAAAATATGATATGCATTCCATAAATATTTGTTGAATAGGTAAAGAATTAAGTTTCTTCTTTCCACATAAGTACATCTGGATTCCTCAATATGAATATACTGAATATGAAAAAAAAAACTGGTATGAATAAAACATACCCCCTCAGTATGAATAAAACACTCCAATTTACCTTGTAGTTTGTCTCATTACATTCTTACAACAGTGTGCCCCTGTAAGTCCAGGGAGAGGAAATCCCGGAGCAAAATACCTTTAAAAACCAAAATCAGTCAAAGGGAGAAATAAAATTTAAAACCCGTTTATTGCTTACAAACTGCAAGTCCAGCGGTCTCTCTCTCCCCTGCTCCAGAAGAAGCCAGCAAGCAAGCCAGCCCCTCCCCTTAACCTCTCAGGTTCAGACACACCCTCAATTGCCCAAGTAATTACCCACTGACTTGGAGATGACCCTCTTTTCATCCCTGAGGATATGCAAATGCACCAAAGCCAGGCGAGATATTCTGTAAATGTTACAATTTTACCCACAGCCCCCTTCAGTCATGTTTTTAAGTAACTGCAGTACTAGTATCTAGGTGCCTGGAGATGAGATTTCATTTAATTACCACAATACCTGGCCAGGAATAGATGCTCAGTTACTGTTAATGTTTTTTTTTTAATCTCCAGGATTCTAAAAGAACAAGGAGGAGTTTATTGATAGGAAAGTCATGAATCCGTATTACATAAATAGCACGATTTGTCCTTTAGAATGTCTCTATTCTATAGATGGTCATTTCAAGCTAATCTATGCTCATTTTAATATGAGATTCTTAGTTATTAGTAACTCTTACTATTTCTCTTCTCCACTCACATTTTATAGGGTCCGATGGCATGCTGTTGTATTTATCAATTTTTGTCTGAGACTCTAGCTACATTTCTTGGGTCCAATAATTGAAAATAATGAAAATAATGGGTGAAATGAGACAAAAACTTATTTCAGGGATCTCATATATAAACGATCATTTCTTTTTTCTAGTTCTAGAGTTCTGTTGTTTAGAAAAATCACAAAGTCTTTTTTTTATGGACTAAGAATAAAAAACTTTTATATCAATCTTTAATCCTTTTTAGTCCTTTTATATGTTTGGTAATTTTTCAATAGTAGCTGGCTATAAAGAAAAAACAATAGTAACTAGGAAGAAAACATAGTTATGAGATAACTGGAAACAAACATTAGGAACACATATTTATCTATCACATTATTTCTAATGGGACAAAAATGGGCACAATCATTTAGAGTAAGGAAATTATCAATGAATTTTGATATACTGATACATAAAATGAGATACTATGAGCTTTTAAATGATGTGTTTAAAAATTATTGAGAAGTTCATTATATAAAGTCAGTTAAAAAGGAATCAGTCTAATATGTTTTGTGACACCTACTTCATTTGAGAAATTCCCAACACTTAATAAAATTGGAAGAAAATACATCAATAATTTTAATTGTACTTCAGGATCCTGAGAATACAGACTGCATTTATTTTATAATTTTACAATGTTAAATTGCCAAAAACATCCATAATGTAAATTAATTGTTTTTCCCTTTAGAGAAAAAAATATTCAAAAAAGATAGCATATGTACTTGTATGGGTTTATCAATCTAATTTAGGTAATTCTGCATTAAAAACTGAAGGGTTTCTATGAGCCCTGTTGTGCCCATAATTTGTCTCTTCATTCATTCAATCTAACAAATATTGTCTAAGTGAAGTATGCCAAGTATCCTGGTAGACACTGGAGCTGTGCTGTTGAGTGGGATGGATGGGAACCTGCACTTCTAGTCCTGCAGACTTTTCTAATAACTGTTAAAACCTGGCACTATGTCCCTGACCTGCTCACCTACTGGGCTGTGTGCCCTGAAGGCCAGCCATCATTACATTTTTAGTACTTAGCATGCTACATGCCGTATAGACTGGCAATAAAGGAAATAGTGTGTTATTAGTGTGTTACATGTAGTACCTAGCTGCATGCAGGAGCATCTTCCGTGGTTTTTGAGTGAACATATAAAGTGGTGTGTGTAAAACTCTAAAACTCAGTGTAAGTGTTCAGAGCAACTAGGAGTCACTAGGTGGTAGAATACAATTGTAAGATATGCCCAGGTAACACCTGCTCTCCATTTCTGATTTTCCTGCCATGAGAGAAAATTGTTTGTAAGCCACAGTACTATGATAGGAAAGCAAAAGCTGATAACTGAAAGGTTTTGGCTTCTAGTGCTACCAAATTTTAATAAAAAGTAATGTTGGTCTTTAGTTTTACTAAGTTTAATAGAAATGTTTTTTAAATTACATTTGAATAAATCTTCAATAAATATATATTAAATATATTTTAATAAAAAATAGATTTTAAAAACACATTTAAGAATTACTTTCCTGCTTCTTATGAAAGAACTTTGTGTTTAAAAAAGTTGGAGGAACAGAAAAGAGCAAGCACACACTTGGAAAGAACGACCTTGAAGAGATGGTTTGGGGAGGAAAAGGTTCTTGTTTCTGATTTTAGGAGCAGAACCATCTAAGCTCAGGTCATGAAGTGGAGCTATTGAGGTCACATCTTGCTTCTTCAGGTGGGTGGAAAGCCACCAGAACTCTTGGCTTTTCCCAGGACCACCAATGCCAATTCTAATGGTGCCACATTCATGAGACACACTCATCATGCAGGAAGTGCCCACCCTGGCCATGAGAGCACCTCCTTCGGACCTTGGATGTTAAGTGGACTAAATGTAATCAGCAGATGGCCATCTGCAGAGAGATGTGGTGTGAGCTCTTACCCCTCTCCCTGAATGGTTTAAGCTAATGCATTGGCATTGAGAGCAAGTCACACCTAGGCTCTCAAAAGATAACACAGATGTTAAAAACAAAAACAAAAAACTGAAGCCGCAAAACATTTTGTAGCCAAATAAAGAAATAAGTTAACCCTGAATGTGTTTTTTAAAATCAGAATGAAGAAAACAACTTTCTTTTTTTCTTCCTGGTAACTCCATAGAATTGATAGGCTCTTGGTTTTTGATACTGTTTCTAGTTTGCATGCCATTTGTTCAGATATAAAGAGGGAGATTTATGCCCATCCTATTGTTATAGTCCTGAACCCATCTAATCAACATATTTGATAAAAAGCAACCTATACTATATGAAGACCACAGAATTGCATTTCAGCATTTATTAGGAATTATTAAAAATGAGTAGCTATACTAGTGGAGGTGAGGACTTAATAATAGGGGTAGCTGTTGAACCCTGTGTTATATTCTAGAAACTAACGTAAGATTGTGTATCAATGATGCTTCCATTAAAAAAAAGAAAAAGAAAACAAGTGGAAATAAATGTTAGTTTCCAACAACAGCAACGAAAAATGAGCGGTCCTATCCTTTTACTAGCAACAGTTAAAAAAAACTGGGAACAACCCTGATGTCCTGCAATAGATAAATGGTTAAAAAAAACTGCCATCCATCCATCCCATGGAATGTTACTCACTGATGAGAAGGAACTAATTGTATATACATGTGGCAACCAGAGAATTATACTGGGAGAAAAACCCACAGCCCCAAAGTTATAAATCCTATGAGTTTATGTTTATATAACACTTGCCAAATGACAAAAATATAGAAATGGAAAACAGATCAGTGGTTGGCAGGAGTCGGGGTGGCAGGAGGGAGGTGAGGGTGGCTCCTGAGGGAACCTGCCGCAACGGAAATCTTCTGTGTCTTGACTGTGTCAGTGTCAGCATCCTCGTTGTGGTACAGTTTTGTGGATGTTTCTAGCAGGGGAGACTAGGTGAAGAGTATGTAGACCCTCTCTCTATTAGTTCTTCTGACTGCATATGAACCTACAATTATCTCAAAATGAAATTTTAGTCAAAAATAGGGTGCTCTGGATCTGAAATCAATAAACATATGTTTGAACCCTGGTGACTTCGCTAGCTTATAGACATATAAAACTTTACTTAAATTCTCTGGGTCTGAATTTCCCATCTGTACTATGAGGATGTTATAGGGTGTTGACATGATTAATGACATTATACATGTAAAAACCATACTTTTAGATAAAGAGTTGTATAAATTCTAAAAATAGAGGCCTTGGGATACATTTTTTAAGAAAATGCAATATTTTTCAACTTTTAGGTTACAAAAATGTTGAAGTGTCCACATCTGCAAAAGATATAATAACATAACAGGTTTTGAACACTTGGCAGCAGGATCCATCCGCCTGTTTCAGGACACCCCGAGGTGAATGAGGGCAGGCGTCACATCTTTCAGCTTCCCTTCTCCCTACCCTAGTGTTCTGAGGCTCTAAAATACTGTAAAAATGACAGATTTATAATATATAGTATTACTGTTTAAAGCCTATGGGATTGTCAGGTTCTTTTACTAATTTTATTACAGAGCATTCATTTGTTTGTGTGTATCTCTTTCCCAGTTCACTGGATGCATCCAGGGGCAGAAATAGCTAGAATGTTAATTATCTCTCTATCCCCAGCCCCAAACACCTCCTGCCTGGTATATAACAGTTTTTCTGTGAGTGTTTATTATACATAATTGGAACTTTAAAATGCTTGCTTAACATATTTATTTTGCTGACGAACCATTCAGTTTACCCTGTTATAACAACCTTTCACAGTTTACTGGACAGATGGCATGGCCTTCTTAGAAGATGTCTTATTATTCTTCTGGTCAGTTTATATATATATATTTCTATATATCAGATCTAGCTCTGAACAGTCTGACACTATTCAATGAACTGATAAACTAGCATGAATTAAAAAGTCATTAGTAACTCATCTAAAGGGAAAAGCAATTGCATGAAAAGGTTTGCCAGTAGACAGTTTAAACAAATGAGATCTCATCAAATTATTGTCCATGACTCAGGTACAATGTGTATACTTTTGCAAATCATCCAGTCAATCTATTACAATGGTGCTTTTTTTTTCTATCTCCGGGAAATGCATTATTATTGGTTAGTCATCAATCTCTTAGCAGGGAATGTGACTTAATTTTTT
Source organism: Smutsia gigantea (assembly GCA_032199065.1). Classification (NCBI taxonomy): domain Eukaryota; kingdom Metazoa; phylum Chordata; class Mammalia; order Pholidota; family Manidae; genus Smutsia; species Smutsia gigantea. The sequence goes on from JAVSCE010018753.1 coordinate 321,793, forward strand.
AGCTGCCTAAATTTTTCAGATAAGCAATGTATCATTACTTGTTCACTGCATAATCACCATCACAATAAAGTAATTGTTGCATATCATTGTTACTGTCCTCTTTTTCTAATTTAAAGTGATATCCTCAGGTAAATCACTGGTAAATATTCATAGAAGAATATGAAAATTAAATGAGACGTTTCAAGGACAAAACTTAAACCATTAACTGTCAAGAATAAATTTAAACAACCTGAAAACTTTGGCACATCCTGACTACTATGTGAACATTCATTTATTCATGAATTATTAAACTCACATTTTAAAACACTGTTCCCAAAACTGGAACAAAAGTTATCTGCCCTAATAAACCCCAAATTTTATAAATGACAATTTGATGCAGTGCAAAGACAGACATTTTAATGACAAGACTATGAGTCAGTGACTATTGAGAAAATAAATATGCATTCTCATAAAATATTACATTTATTGAATTGAAAATATAAAGCTAGATGACAAGTCTGATTCATAAAACATGAATATTCCAGAATAAAATCACATTGTCTTACTAAGAAGTATCAGTACTTTATAATTAGTGAGTTTAATGAACTTTCAAAGCCCAAGCAAAGTGAGCTAGGACTGACAGTGTTTTAGATTTCAGATGAAGTACTTTTAGAAACATCTGCTGAAATGTTTTTATATCTAATTTTTATCTCTTGATTCACTATTGAAAATAGCTTAACAATGAGATCAGTAAAAAGGGAGAATCTTTTTCCTACATTTATGAATTTGTGGCTGGAAGTCAGTAGGTATTACAGGATCTTGTTAAAAGAAATAGAGGTTGTAGGCATCCGCTTATCTGAGGGAAGATAAAAAAAAAAAGGCAGGAAGAAACAGAATGTGACTGATTCCTGACTTTAGACCAAGGTGAAACATCAACACAGAATGCCAAAACATAATTAATTGGTGTGTGTTATGGAAAATGACATGGGTCAGAGGGTCTTTATTTTCAGTCCATGGAATTGAGATTAATACATTAATTTATAGTTCAGCTATGCTTGAGAGGAGGAGAGAATTTTGTCTTTAATGATTGCCAAAGAGTAGATATGGCGGAAGAAAAACGATTCTAGCTGCTTGGAAAGGCTGTAAACACATAGTAAAGAGATGGCTGCCCAATTTTCTGATTAAAATAATCTCTGGATCTCTGAGCCAAGAACAGACTGTAAAAGAATAATCATCTCCTTACTTGCTCTGAGAGAGACCAAGTAACGTGACTAGCACCTTTATCTATCCATTCCATTGGCCTTTAAATAGCACAAATGTCTTCTGAATTCTGATATCAAAGCAAATGTGCATTCAGGTTTTCATTGTTGTGTGCATTTGGGCACTTACCTTTTAGAATAGAAACCCCAGAGTTGTAAATCATTTTAGAATATTCTGGGAAGCAGAGGTGAGCTGGACCACAGGAACTTGAATCCTGGCCCCCATGGTAAATGGCAGCAGAGAGCACATTTTAGGTTCATCTGTCTAGTGCACCTGAACAGAATAACACACCTGAGGGAGTCCTTACGGAAACCAGAGATGGGAGCAAGAGTTACTGCAACAATGGAATAGGACCAAAACTAAAACCACAAGTGGAGCCGAGAAAATCTTTTGACAAATTAAGCCAAAGCAATAACACAGCATATTATTAAAGAAAGCATTTTCTGCCTTGAAAATATAACTGTGTACTCTGACCCAAAGTGTTCACCAATTTGTCAAAGTCACCCTAAAAAGGACTTATATCTAAACATTTCCAAATGGTCTCAGAAACTTCTGAGTGAAAAGAGATTGTGATTCAAGACACTCGTTTTCAGAAATTTGTATTTAATGGTTGAAATCAGTAAAAAAATATTCTTGGAAATGGAAATTCTAAAAATACATGTCCCATTTTAAAAGAATCAATGGAAAATATACTCCTAATGGTCATAAGAAAAATCTAAAGGAAAGACTTAAGAACTTGCAGTGACATTAAAAAACTGGCAATTTCACCAAATGCATGCTGGGAATAGAAAAACTGCATATATTTATAAAGAAAAAAATGCAACCTCACTGTCTGATTTTCAGCGTCAGTGCCTTCATCCTACAAATCAGGGGTCTGGAAATCTCTTAGATTTTCTCATCATGGCAGAAATGTCCACTTTAGTCCCCAAGCTTAAGAAATGGCCTACTTCCTGAAGATTAACAATGAGAGTGTTTGTGAAAATCCCATTGAAATGTGAAAGCATATTGGAAAAAGTCCAGTGTCACTACTATCATTAAGTTTTAATTTTGTCTAAAGATATAGGTTTATTCATCCTCCTTTTTCAGAAATACTGAAAAATATAATGGACAGATTGGATTAGAAGATACCAAAAAAGGTGGAGAGGAAATTGTATACGTCAAAAACTACCTAAAACACATCGATTTGGTTGATTTTTTAAAATGCTTCCAAGGGGAAAATTATGCTGAAAAGATGTATATATTGACGTCAATCAGTTGGAAAATTATTTAATCAATTTAATCATTAGAAAATGAATCCTAAATTGCATTTAATACAAAAAGATTAAAAATAAATAAATAAAAATAAAAACTGTCAAAATTCACAGTGAAATTGGGTACCACATACAGCTTCTTTTAAGGAGGGGCAGATCCAGGCCCACCTGCTTCCCTCCTCGGGGACAGTTCTCTCAGTGGGGCCCTCACCTCACTTTGGAAAAGCCCACTCTCAGCCCCAGAGGTGAGGTGCACTGTAGGCCCCCTTCCTCCTCTCACCTGGTAATGCACCCATGTCTAAAGCAGTGCATTTCTGAGACTCATTTAGAGCAGGGAGCGGGGTGAGCCAGTTTGAGAGAAACACTGTAGCCCTTGTGCTTCAAAGATTCAGCAATAATAGGCAGTAAAATGTGCAAACGTTTCCCCAGCCAGCTATGTCCTAACCAGACAGAAGAAAGAATCTTTGCAATTAGTTTTCTTTAGTGTGACTTCATCTTAACGAGGATGTCCTCTCTCACCAATGCCCAGAGCTGGGAGAGGAATAAGCCTCTGACTCCCTCAGACCACGATGCCCTTTCTTTATTTGTTTTCAGTTACATGGTTAATACAAATCATAGCAACACAAAGAAAAAGAGAGAAACATTAGGAGAGGAATAAATTGCTAAAGGTTTTAATACAGATCACTCTCTTCTGCTACTAAAAAGGCTGCTCTTTTCTTTTTCCCCTTACTAGGCACTACTAAAACTCTTGACACCCCCCTTTCTTTCTGTGATGACACTTACAGGGTATTTTTGCAAAGGCAAAACCATAGGGACAGAAAACAGCCCATGGCTACTGTGGAAATCAAGGAAAGGCTTGTCTGTAAGGGTCTGAGGGCCTGGTTTGAAGCATAGAATTGTTTTATATCTTGTGGTGGTAGGTAAATAACTCCATAGGTTTATCAGAACTCACAGAACTGTGCAGTAACATGGATGAATTTTACTGTGTATAAGTTATACCTTAATAATAATGGAGAAAACAAACAAACAAAAGCGATGTAGAAAACGATCATATAAGAACAGTTTATACATAGGAGGAAAAATAAGGTAGTAGATATAAACTCATAATATAAAGTTGAGTGTTTAAATTCCACACCAAGTGCTAATGGATCACAGCATAGGTAAAAATAATGAATAGTGTGACATCTTTTTTAATTAATGCTCATACCAAGTGGTAAAAACTCCCTACACATGGGTACCCTTCTTGCATATACAGAACATAAAAAGAGCCAAACACAACCCAAATTCTGTATTTTGTACCCTGGTGAGCATCTTTATGATCATTAGCTCTTTTTTCAAGTACATTGATTATCTCTATTTCATTAAGGTAAGTTTCTGAGGTTTTTATCTTGTTGTTTCATGTGGATCATACTCTTCTGTGTTAGTTTCTATGTGTTACATAAAAAAGCCCCTGGACTTTAAGGAGTGGCCTTGTATAGGAGCTGAACATCATTGTTCAACCTTGTGCCAGCTTTTGGTTGTCTCTCAAAACTTTGTGCTCATCCAAGCAGCCTATTTTGTGTTTCATGGCTCCCAGTTCTGGAGGGAGTGCCAAGACGGTGTCCAAAGGGGTCAGCTCAGCCAGCCCCAACATTGATGGGAAGCCAGAGGCTTAGGTAGCAGCTTTCAAAGTGTGCAAAAAATCTATCCAGTCCTGTGGAGTTACAGCATAAGCCTTGCTGGCCCCCAGACCAGGCAATGCAGGATGTCTCCTGGGCAACAGTCACAAAAGCAGGGCTCCGGTCAAAGGGTCCACTCCTTTCTGGGAGATACCTGTGAACTGGAGTGAGGCAGAAGAAGAGCCCAAAGGCAGGTCGGGTCCACTGGCCTCCATTCCCTGAGAGCACCTGCATGGGCTCCTGTATATGCACCAGCCCAGAAACGTGCCCTCAGGCCAGGGCTCCTGGAAAAGCAAACTGGCCTTTCTCTCAGAAAGTCTGTGTTTGTGTTTCAGTCTGCTGTATGTGCAGAGCCCTGGGATGGTAGCTGCTAAGGACTGACCCTCTGATTGTTTCAGTTCCATGGGACCCACTGAATCAAACACCCCCTGGCTCCAGACACAAGCATCAGGGAGCATCCCCTGGGAGCAGCCACAAAATCTGGGGCCCTGGACATAAAAACCAGGGCACCAGATGTGTGTAAGAGCTCCCCTCTGAGAGGTTCTGGAGTCTGAGGAGATGCACCGGCCAGCCTCCATCACCAGAGCACCCCAGCTGACTACTACTCTTACCGCACCACCTTAAGATTAGCAAATGAATCTCTTTCATAAAAAATCTGGGTGCTTTTCCAATGGCTGCTTCTGCCCTGCCTCTGAGACAAGTGAGTTCACCTGGGAGCCCTTTAAGGGCCATTTCTCAGTTTGCCTCAGCACTGTAGTTTTCTTGGTTTTCAAAACCAGATGTTTGAGGGTTCATCTCTCAAGTGAAGGTCTTAAAATTTGGGGTGCCTGATTTAGGCTACAAATACTTTACTTCTTAGGGAAAAGCCCTGAGTTTGTGAGTTCCCTCCCGACTGCGGGCTCTAATGGCAAGTTTGGGTCTCAGCTTCTCACCCGCTTGGATATGGCCTTTTTCTCATTTGGCCGATGTGAAGAGTTGCTCAGCTAGTTTTCAGGAATTTTTCGAGGAAATGGCTCCTTATGTAGCTGTAGATTCTGTGGGCAGAGGTGAGTTCAAGATCATCCCACAGTTATTGTGAACCACCTCTCCATCATTTTTTCTTTCACAAAATTAAATATTGTATATTTAGGTGGATATTAGACATAGTCAACCTTCCCATTTTTAATTTTATAAATTATTGAGTTTCTCCCACTTAACACTTTTTTCTATCTCTGATTAGATTAATTCTAAATGTATACACAGCACTGTGTAGAGTTTATATGATTTTAATAGTAAATCATATCCCCAAACATATATTTACCTTCTGTTGGTATATAGAAAAGTTGAATATATCAATTTTTAAACTATGCATCTTTTATATATTAAAATTTCAGTGTCAATTTTTCAAAGAAAAGGTACCTTGTTTACTTAATATAACTTAGCTAATAGGCTCTATTATATTTTTTTCCTCAATTGTTTCTCAGTCTCTGTGAACTTAAATACTCTCTTTTGGATCCTTCATTCATTTTGTGGACATACTTGGTTTTATGTTTTTGTTCCTCTTCAAGACGGCGTGGGCATCTCAGAGACTCTCAGTATTGGTCACAGAGAGCAGGGATGGTGGCTTCATGCTGGCTTGGGCTGGTCTTCTCTGTCTGCCGGATGTTGTTCACTCCATGCTTATGCCTCACATTGATTCTGGCTATTCAACTAGCAGCGGGAGCTCAAACCTGAAACTAATGTGCCTAGTGGTCTGACCAAGGAGGACAGTCAACTTCCCTTGGTGATTATTTTCACAAGCACTGGGACCCCTGAGGTCTGGTGTGCTGTCCGTTGGGTCTGGGAGGTCTTTTCTCTGACCTGTGGCTACAGTTAATTCCCTCCCATCAGGGTGCCTTTCATCCATGGCACTCTATACTCATCTCCCTATCCCCCTTCTGGAGTGTGTGTGAGAATGTGGGTCTTTTCTTCATCACGCATGGTTTAAGGGATAGTCCATCAAGATTGCTGACATATACTGTGTCCTTCATGCAGTCTCAATGGGCTGTGATAATGAAAAAGAGAAACTGGAGAACATGCAACATAATCATCGGCCAGACTATTAGACTCTAGTGTTTCTATCCACCCTTCCCTCTCCAAGGTATTTCTGCAGGGTAAGAGGAGCTGGGGGACTGGGGTAAGATGTGAGACAATCATTATATCTCAATAAAGGTACCTTAGGAATGTCAAATAAGTAAGAGAAGAAACCCTTTTTTTTCTGGTTAAGTAAATACACTTCGTAGCAAGTAAGTTTCATTTGCCTTAAAACTGCCAAGGTACGGATTCCACTGTGATGGGACGGGTTGTATGTCCTTACAATGTGAGAGTGGCCAAGGGTCTGACCATGCAGTGCTCAGGACTGGTGGTAGAGAATGTTATTTGTTGTTTTGTACTTTGATTTTTTGTTTATACTAATAAGTTGAAGTTATATTAAAGATTAACATTCATTTTTTATAAAAAAGAGGTGAAGTAATTTTTTCTTCCTAGAAATTGACATAGAAAATGAGCCAAAATTCTTTCTTTCTCTCCACCTTTCTGTTCTCCCTCCCTCCTCACATGGAAATCCCACACTTGGAAAGAAGATTAGAACCCCAAACCTTAGCCTTACATTCCCACCCTCTAAGTAACTTCTCTTTTTCACAGTCTTTGCAGTATTTTTGCATCTGAAAGTTTTTCAAACTGAAAATTTTAAAAGAGAAGAAAAAAGAATCCCAGAGTCATAGAAAATAAAAAGAATTAGGAATTGTCTGTGTTCAAGAGAACTAAGAAAGGATACAGTAAGAATAAGCAGATACCATTTCTATTAGGATAAGTTTTTGTAAAATAACATGAATCTTAAAATGTACTACTTCAGAGTTGGAATATATTATTTTTTAAATAAACTTTCTATTACATAATAGTGTATTTGTTACTTTTCATTTCTGTATAACAACCACCATGTTATGAAATAAGACACTGCCATATTCTTAGTTTGTGTTGTCTTAAAAATCAGAGCTGGAAGACATTGGAAAAAAGATGGTGTGAAAAGTGAGACAGAAGCCTCCTCCTAAATCCACATGAAATGCCAAAATACAGCAAATAACAACTCATTCTGAAAGAGTGACCAGAAAGAAGACTGCAAGAGATGGCTTACATCTAGGAAAAAGAGAAGACCTCACGAAAAAGTGGCAATCCAGCTGAACCCAAGGTGTTCCAACACCCCATCTCACCAATGGGAGGAAGAGAAACAGAACAGGAAGGGAGTAGAGGTCCAGGAATGCTAAATACCCACCCCTGGATATCTACTCTGGTAGCAGAAAGCAGGAAATAGCTCCTTCCTCCCAGCAAGCACTGCTCACCTGAGACCACCATTGCTCCAGGTGCTGGGTAGCTCCAGGGAGCAGAGCTTCTGGGCACTAGAGAGCACTGCCTACATAAAGTTATTATTCTATGTTATTCATTAGCAATATGAAGCAGCAAAAGAAACTTCTTCAGACCAAAATCCCTCAAACATCAGAAACAGGGCTCAGTGAAACTGAAATCACCAATCTTCTTGATAAAGATTTCAAAATAAAAATCATAAACATGCTCATGGAGCTACAGAAAAATATTCAAGATCTCAAGGAGAAAATGGTAAATGGAACAGAAATTAGAAAACAGGAATACAAAGACACTAAGGCACAGAGAGAAAAAAGGATCTCTAGAAATGAAAGAATAATAAGACAACTCTGCAACCAATCCATGGAACAATATTCACATTATAGGAGATTCATAATAAGAGAGAGAAAAAAGGATAGAGAGTGTCTTTGAGAGAATAATTGCTGAAAAATTCCCCAATCTGGGGAAGGAAATAGTCTCTAAGGGCAAGGAAGTACACAGATTTCCCAACACAAGGGACCCAAGGAAGACAACACCAAGATGTATAATAATTAAAATGGCAAAGATCAAAGACAAGGAGGGTATTGAAAGCAGCCAGAGAGAGAAAAAGATCACCTACAAAGAAAAACCCATCAGACTGTTATCAGACTTCTCAGCAGAAATGTTACAGGCCAGAGGGAGTGGCATGATATATTTAATGAAATGAAACAGAAGGGCCTTGAACCAAGAATACTTTACCCAGAAAAATTATCATATAAGTTTGAAGGATGATTAACAATTTCCAGATAAGCAAGAGCTGAGGGAATTTACATCCCACAAACCATCTCTACAGTGTATTTTGGAGGGACTTCTAGAGATGAAAGTGCTCCTAAGGCTAAATAGCTGTCACCAGAGAAAATAACACCACAGTAAAGGAAGTAGACCAATTAATTGCTAAACAAATGAAAAATTAAATCAGCTACCCACAAAGTCAGTCAAGGGATACACAAAGAGTTCAGAATATGATACCTAACATATAAAGAGTGGAGAAGGAAGAAAAAGAAGTGTGAAAAAGAAAACAAAAGAACCTTTAGATTGCGTTTGTAATACTGCAATAAGTTAAGCTAGACTGTTAGAGTCAAGAAGGTGCCCTTGAACCTTTGGTAACCATGAATCTAAAGCCTACAATGGCAAAAGGTACGTATCTATCAATAATCACCCTAAATGTAAATGACTTGAAAGCACCAATCAAAAGACACAGAGTTACAGAATGAATAAAAAAGCAAGACCCATCTATACAGTGCCTATAAGAGACTCACTTCAAACCCGAAGGCATACACAGACTAAAAGTAAAGGGATGGAAAAATATATTTCATGCAAGTATTAGGGAGAAAGAAGCAGGAGTTGCAGTACTTGTATCAGACAAAATAGACTTCAAAACAAAGAATGTAACAAGAGACAAAGAAGGACATTATGTAATGATAAAGAGATCAGTCCAATAAGAGGATATAACCATTTTAAATATCTATGCATGCAACATAAGAACATCTATATATGTGAAACATATACTAACAGAATTAAAGGGGGAAATACAATGTAATGCATTCATTTTAGGAGACTTTAACACACCACTCACCTCAAAGGACAGATCAACCAGACAGAAAATAAGGAGACAGAGGTACTGAACAACACTTTAGAACAAATGGACATAACAGACATCTACACAACACTCCACCCAAAAGCAGCAGGGGACACATTCTTCTCAAGTGCACATAGAATATATTCCAGAATACATCACATACTAGGGTACAAAAAGAGCCTCAGTAAATTCAAAAGTATTGAAATTGTACCAATCAGCTTCTCAGACCACAAAAATATAAAACTAGAAATAAATTGTGCAAATAAAACAAAAACAGAGATCAAGCAATATATGGAGACAAATGAAAAAAACAGCTCAACACCCCAACTTCTGTGGGATGAAGTGAGGGCAGTTTTAAGAGGAAAGTATATAGCAATACAGGCTTATCTCAGGAAAGATGTACAATCCCAAATGAGCAGTCTGAATTCACAATTAACAAAACAGGAAAAAGAAGAACAAATGAGGGGCAAAGTAAGTAGAAAGAGGGACATAATAAAGATCAGAGAAGAAATAAATAAAATTGAGAAGAATAAAACAACAGAAAAAATGAAACCAAGAGCTGGTTCTCTGAGAAAATAAACAAAATAGATAAACCCCTAGCCAGACATATCAAGATAAAAGAGTGTACAAACACAAACAGAATCATAAATGAGAAAGAAAAAATTACTATGGACACCACTGACATACAAAGAATTATTAGTGAACACTATGAAAATTATATGCTAACAAATTGGATAATCTAGAAGAAATGGATAACTTTCTACAACCTTCCAAGACTGACCAAGCAAGAAACAGAAAATCTGAACAGACCAATTGCCAACAATGAAATTGAATTGGTAATCAAAAAACTACCTAAGAACAAAACTCCCAGACCAGATGGCTTCACTACTGAATTTTATCAAACATTTACCTAATACCCATCCTCCTTAAAGTTTTACAAAAAGTAGAAGGGGGAATAGTTCCAAACTCATTTTATGAGGCCAGCATCACTCTAATATAAAAACCAGGCAAAGACACCAGAAAAAAAGAAAATTACAGAACAATATCCCAGATGAACCTACATGCAAAAATACTCAACAAAAATTTATCAAACCAAATTCAAAAATACATCAAAGAGATCATCCATCATGATCAAGTAGTATTTGTTCCAGGGAAGCAATGGTGGTACAATATTCGAAAATCCATTAACATCATACACCACATCAACAAAAAGAAGGAAAAAATAACAGGATCATCTCCATAGATACTGAAAAAGCATTCAACAAAGTTCAACGTCCATTCATGATAAAAACTCTCAACAAAATGGGTACAGAGGGCAAGTACCTCAACATAATAAAGGCCATATATGACAAACCCACAGTCAACATCATACTTAACAGCAAAAAGCTAAAAGCTTTTCTTCTAAGATTGAGAACAAGTCAAGGATGCCCACTCTCCCCACTTTTATTCAACATAGTACTGGAGATCCTAGCCACAGCAATCAGACAACACAAAGAAATAAAAAGCACCCAGATTGGTAAGGAAGAAGTTAAACTGTCACTGTTTGTAGAAGACATGATATTGTACATAAAAAATCCTAAAGAATCCACTCCAAAACTACTAGAACTAGTAACTGAATTCAGCAAAGTTGCAGAATACAAAATTAATACACATAAATATGTTGCATTCCTATACACTAATGATGAACTAGCAGATAGAGAAATCAGGAAAACAATCCCATTTACAGTTGCATCTAAAAGAATAAAACGCCTAGGAATAAACCTACCCAAGGAGATGAAAGACCTATAGCCTGAAAACTTCAAGACAAAAATAAATGGAAATAAATCCCATGCTCATCAATAGGAAGAACCAATATTGTCAAAATGGCCTTCATGTCTAAAGCAATCTACAAATTCAGTGAAATCCTTATCAAAATACCAACAGCATTCTTCAATGAACTAGAAAAAATAATTTTAAAATTCATATGGAACCACAAAAGACCCCGAATAGCTAAAGCAATCCTGAGAAGGAGAAACAGAGCTGGGGGGGGGGGAGGATTATGCTCCATAACTTAAAGCTGTACTACAAAACCACAATAATCAAAACAATTTGGTTCTGGCACAAGAACTGACCAACAGAACAATGGAACAGAATACAGAGCCCAGATATAAAACCACACATATACTGCCAATTAATATATGATAAAGAAGCCATGGATATATAGTGGGAAAATGAAAGGCTCTTCAACAACTGGTGTTGGCAAAACTGGACAGCTACACGTAAGAGAATGAAACTGGATTATTGTCTAACTCCATACATGAAAGTAAACTTGAAATGGTTCAAAGACCTGAATGTAAATCATGAAACCATAAAACACTTAGAAGAAAACCTAGGGAAAAAAATCTCTTGAGTATAAACATGAGCAATTTTTCCTGAACACATCTCCTTGGGTAAGGGAAACATAAGCCAAAGTGAGCAAATGGGACTACATCACACTAAAAAGCTTCCCTATAGCAAAGAACACCATCAGCAAAAGAAAAAGGTATCCTACAGTATGGGAGAATATATTCATAAGTGACTTATCTGATAAAGAGTTAACATCCAAAATATATAAAGAACTCACGTCTCAACACCCAAAAAGCAAATAACCTGATTTAAAAATGGGCAGAGGATCTGAATAGACACTTCTCCAAAGAAGAAATTCAGATGGCCAAAAGGCATATGAAAAGATGTTCCACACTGCCAATCATCAGGGATATGTAAATTAAAACCACAATGAGATATTACCTCACACCCGTTAGGATGGCCTACATCCAAAGGACAAGAAACAACAAATGCTGGCAAGGTTGCAGAGAAAGGGAATGTTGGTGGGAATGTTAATTAGTTCAACCATTGTGGAAAACAATATGGAGGTTCTTCAAAAAACTAAAAATGGAAGTACCATTTGACCCAGTAATTCCACTCCTAGGAATTACCCAAAGAAAACAAGATCCCTGATTCAAAAAGACATATGCACCTCTATGTTTATCACACCACTATTTACACTAGTCAAGATATGGAAGCAATCTAAGTGTACATCAGTAGATGAATGGATAAAGAAGATGTGGTACATATACACAATGGAATATTATTTAGCCATAAGAAGAAAACAAATCCTACCATTTGCAACAACATGGATGGAGCTAGAGAGTATTATGGCAAATGAAATAAGCAAGGCAGAGCAAGACAAGTACCAAATGATTTCACTCATTTGTGGAGTGTAACAATGAAGAAAAATTGAAGGAATAAAACAGCAGCAGACTCACAGACTCCAAGAAGGGACTAGCGGTTACCAAACAGAAGGGGTTAAGGAGGATGGGTGGAGAGGAAGGTATAAGGGAATTAAAGGGTGTTATGATTAGCACATATAATATGGGGAGGCGTGGGGAAGGCAGTATAGCACAGAAAAGATTAGTAGTGACTCTGTAGAATCTTACTATGCTGATGGATAGTGGCTGCCATGGGGTTTGTGTGGGGAACTTGATAATATGACTGAATATAGTAACCACAATATTGCTCATGTGAAATTGTATATCAATGATATCTTAATAAAAAAAAAACATCATCTGACCAAGAGCTTGGTGCAGAGCATCCTCTGAGTGTTGTACCCATCACAGGAACAATCAAGGGCTAGATCTTGAAATAAAAGAGAACACACAAGAAAACAAATAAATAAAAACAGAGCTGGCCACAAGGACTTGTGCATCATTTAATTTGAAAACTCATCTGAGAATAGAATGGGGGAATTTGGAATAGTGAAGTAAGGATCAAAGGAAAACCAATGCAATGGTACAAAACTGAACTGGTTACCACTGTGCACAAATTGTCCTGAATCCTATAGCGACACCCTGAAGATCTGGGAAGGACTATCTGCTATGTACATACAATAGGAGAGATTTCTTCCTGCAGCTGTTCCCATTGCCCATGGTTTTCCCTCAACTCTTCCAGATTTTGTGCATGTGCTGATGGCTCAGAAGACTCTTAGGATAATTTATGGAACCGAAGACATATATATAGTAAAAGTGAGGAAATGTGTTCTCAGGATATACTTAGGCTCAGCTGGTGACTATAGCAATGGCCAAATTACGAACATCAGATAGTGCATAATAAACTTTCAACACAGCCCACCCCTTGCATTTGGGATCCATTCGTACTCTTCACTAAGGAAATCTGTGAACACAGAGTCTGCAAGGTGGTAGTTGGTCACAATTTCTACAAAAGATTCAGAATAAAGGATCATTGAAACAATTTATAGACTGACCAAGTATAGTGGGTCTGAGGCTGTAATTTATATTCCTAGTATCCATTCTCTATTATCCATTTAAATTTTTTTCTCATCCTGGCTAGAGAGGTGAGGTGAGGTGAACAGTCCAATAGGTTAGAGCCTTTAGAGGCTTTTGCCTTTATTTGGGCCATAACCGAAGTAACTGACTATTAACAATTATCACTGTATATACAAGCCCTGTGAGATAAATTGTGAATATGCTGGCCAGATATATTCCTTTCTGTCTCCATTGTATAGTATCATAATGAGGTCCTCATAAAAATCAGTTTCACTTAATCCTACCAATGTAGTACTTCATTCATTGTTTACTGGTCAAAAAGCAAGAGAAGCAAAAAAAATCAGAGGAAAATCATAGCTTTGGTTTGAATAAAACCCTTGCTGTTTAGCATAGGGAAGTTACCAATCCCAGCACACATGCACACATACTGGATACAAGCACTTGTAATCCAATATAATTGTGAACACTTAAGGTATAATTGTGAACACTTAACGTATTATGTTACTGGGAGTGATGTTAAGAAAAAATCCTCCTTCTAAGCCTCTATGTCAAAACTGATATATTTTAGTTATTATAGACACTGTACAGTATTTTAACTGTTGGTTCAGTGCACATACTATATCCTGCAGGATAGCACTCAAAAACCAACCTGACATTGCAACTGAGCATTTAATAAGCATTCTATCACTATACTAGGCTAGCTCTTCCCAAGAAGCGCCACATATGAGCCAAACACTCAGGCCTCTTGGTTAAGTGTCCATTTTCATACATGCACCATAAAAAGTTTCCTTGGTTTAAGATAATCTTATTCAGGGACCTATGTAAATCAAGTATTCTGTAAACCCTCAGATGGTGATTTTAACAAAGGTATTTTGAACAGGGAAGGCAAGTCCATTTCCAGAGAAGGTATGAGTTTTAGTGAGGACAAATTTCCATTGCTTTCAGGATGGAAGAGATCCAATATAATCAGTGTGCCACCAAGAAGCTGGCTCATCTCCCTGAGAGATGGTGCAATATCAATATCAAGGGCTTAGTGTCGGTTGGTCCTCCAGCAGGAGGAGTATTTAGATTGCCTTAGATGGAACTGATACTTTTGAACCAATAGTAGGCTCTATTCTGTCATCACTATTCTATTAGATAGTCCATGGTGCTGAGAATGGCTAACTAGATAAACCATCATAATCACCCGGAGGACACATCATCCTCTCTAATTGCTGAGTGATTCTTCTGCACGTTGATTTGATATAACATGAACAAAGCCAGAGGTTTTTGCTCCTCTTTACAGTTACTTTGGTAAATGGCTTCAGCTTCCTTTGGCAAAACTGGAATAATGTTTGTTGTATACACATGAGACAGGACTTAGGATCCTTCCCCAAATGAAATTGTAATTTCCTTTTTATTGTAGGTCTCTGATCAGAGAATTGGCTTAAATTTGGAAATGGGGAGAAAAATTGCAATTTTCTATTTTTATGGTTGAATTTTCTTCTGCTTTCAAGCTATTATTTTTCTTTGATGAAATCAAGAAACATCCTATCTTCTTACCCATCTGTCCCTTCCCTAGTATCATTTGGAATAGAAAGTACATCCACCTTGCCCTTATCACCTGGACAATTCTCAGTGGAATCTTACTGACTCCCTAACATTGCCATAGGACACAGGTAAGAGTATTCTCTCTCCCTGCACCTTGGCTCCTCTTACAAGTACATTCTGACCTAATTTTTAGCACATTCCAGTCCCTAGCTGAAGGAGAAAAGTCTTTTTAAATGCTGTCGTAGAAGATCTTTGGCTTTCCCCAGGTGCTTTGAGTTGATAGCTGGCTATTGTTAGTTTGCTAATTTCTTCTTCTGGATTCTAAAACCTTTAACAACCCAGATAATAGTCATAGACAATATTTTTAAATGCCACACCAATACATAAACCAATGCTTCATTTTTCATTTGTACCTCATTATAATGAACCATCAATTAGGTCTTAGTACTTGTAATGTTATTGTATTTTAGGGATTACCAATACCTACTTTACCTGCAGTTGGATTTATTTGCTTCTGACCAAGAGTATTCTTATTCCAAAATCCCGTCCTGAGGAACTTCTTTCAAGTGTACAAATATTTTTAACTTGGATTTTCCTAAAACTAGAGCCTGAGACAGGGAATTGTAAGCAAGTAGTTAAGTATAGGAAGTAATGAAAGAGAACGTAATTGAAGATACTAAAAACAGAGAAACCCATAAAGAGGGAAATACAATCCAAGAGTGCATATTGAGCTAATTACTGTTGTGGGTAATGGGGGCTCAGTTCATCAGGGGATCTCAGAAGCAACTGTGAATATACCTCAGAACTGTCTGCATGAAGCAAAGAGGAGTATCAGGAACAGCTCTAATATTGGCAAAGGGTACACAGGACAATGGGTACCTTGCATTTACAGATTTTCATAAGTTCCAAAATGTCTGAGGGGACCCCTTTTGTTATTCCATGTGGCAACTGTAGAGAAGCTCCAGGTAGAAGATAAGAGACACAATCCAAGTGATGTAGCCAGAGGGTACCTGTATTCAGCTAGTGATGTAATGTAGCTTGAGGATACCTGCATTCAGCTTGGTGCTTTGGCCAAGGCTGAAGCAACAGAGCAGGAAGAGAGAATGTGAATTGTGGCATAAAGATGACCCAAATCAGTACTCCACAGTTCCTCCTTGTGTCCCAATCTGGTGACTACCTATCCCAAAGATTAATACTTTTCTGACGCTTAACATCTTAGATTACAGGTGCCAGTTTTTTAACTTAATATAAATGGAATTATATAATATGAACCATCTGTAATTAAATTTTTTTCACTCAATGTTGTATTTCTGAGATTCTTCCATGTTGTGCTTACCAGTAGCTCATTCATTCTTTTTTTTCATAATTTATTTTGGTATCATTAATCTACAATTACATGTGCAATATTATGGTTATTAAACTACCCCCTTCATCAGGTCCCCCCACCAACCCCATTACAGTCACTGTCCATCAGCATAGTGAGATGCTATAGAATCACTACTTATCTTCTCTGGGTTGTACAGCCCTCCCCGCACCC
This sequence comes from Smutsia gigantea, assembly GCA_032199065.1. Taxonomy (NCBI): domain Eukaryota; kingdom Metazoa; phylum Chordata; class Mammalia; order Pholidota; family Manidae; genus Smutsia; species Smutsia gigantea. Next base: position 338,301 of record JAVSCE010018753.1, read on the forward strand.
CCCCCAACATTACGCCTACTAATCATAATGCCCCCTTTTCCCCCTTGTCCCTCCCTTCCCACCCCTCCTCCTTAGTTCCTTTCCCTTTGGTAAATATTAGTCCATTCTTGCGTTCTGTGAGTCTGCTGCTGTTTTGTTCCTTCAGTTTCTTTTTCTTTGTTCTTATACTCCACATATGAGTGAGATCATTTGATATTTGTCTTTTTCCACTTGGCTTATTTCATTAAGCATAATACCCTCTAGCTCCATCCATGTTGTTGCAAATGGTAGGATTTGTTTTCTTCTTATGGTTGAATAATATTCCATTGTGTATATGTCCCACATCTTCTTTATCCATTCATCTACTGATGGACACTTAGGTTGCTTCCATTTCTTGGCTATTGTAAATAGTGCTGCAGTAGTTCATTCATTCTTACTGTCATTTAGTGTGAATTTGTATGATTGTAGTACTTGTCCTTTGACTGCTGATGGATATATAGGTTATTTTCATGTTATTGCTCTTATGAATAGGTCTGCTTTTAACTTTTTTGTGTGTCTTTTGTTGCATAATTGTATGTACTGCACTTCAGTCTGCACTTTGAAATGAAACTGTTAGATTACAAGCAAACACATATTTGCTTAATAGATATTCAAAGCAGTTGTAAAATTTGCATTACTATCAATAGTGTATGAGGATTCTGGTTACTCATTTCTTTGCTAATCTTCATACTGCAGTTCTCATTTCACTGTTCTGGTAAGTCCTCAGTAGACTCTAAGACTAATGAACTCAAACAGGTTCATAAGTTTGTTGACCTTTTAGAAATTTCTGCTTATGAGGTGCCCATTTAAGTTTTTGCCTTTTTTCCATTTGTATAACAAGTTATTTTTTTTTCATTGAATCACAAATATTATGCCTGTAGTTATTTGTCCACACCCACTCTGATATTGGTCACTTATAGATTTGTTTCTGTTGTGTGTTTTTCTCCTTTATTGTCTTAGTATGCTATTGAGGGACTGTGGGTGTAGTCAGAGTAGGGTGAGGGCCTCTGGAAAAAGCAAGGCAGGATATTTACAGTCAATGTAACTACATGCAAAGAAATCCCCTACCAAAACTCTGTGTTAAACATTAAGCTCTAGAGTCATTCTTCAATGAAATCAGTTAATATTCCTCAGATAAAGGAAAGTAACCCATGTTTTTTAATATGCTAATCACTTGTAATCATGTGTAAGATTCACTCTAGCATGCTAAAAGGCCCAGGTCTATGTGCTGCCATTCCTCCTTCAGACCTGATGAGATGATTTGCAATCTGGGCAATTAATAATGGCAAGCAAGCCCAGCCATAAACAACATAATAAAAGGCAGAAAGGATTCCACCTTAAAAATAAGATTCATTTTAATACCCAGGAAGTTAAGAAGTAAGATTCTTAACTTACTCTTTAGCAAATAGACAAATATCTCAGCCCACTTTGGGGACTGGGCAGGTGGTCTTGTTTGATATGCTCCCAGATCAAGATGCCAGTATCTCAGGGAAAAATCAGAGCAGTAAATTTCTTGTGATAAGTTAATTTTAAATATTCAGGGACCACTTAACAAGTCCACACCCCTAAGCCCTTTATCACATTCCCAACTGCCTAAAAACCCCTAATCAATGCACAGCTGTGGGCTGCCTTGTCCCCTCCTGGCATGAGCCAGGAGCTCTGTCCTCTCACTTTATCTCTAAATAAAAGCCTCTGCCTTGCTCTCCTAACTTGAGTGTTTGCTAAGTTCATTCTTTGACTCCACAAACAAGAACCCCAGCATAACTATTACTTTTTTGAATGACTACTGGAGAGGGATCCTTTCCCTTCATCAAGATTTATCTTACCCTCTGGTGGTTTGGGCAGGAAACAGAATGACAGATCATCTCAACTCTATCAGTAACTGAATCATGATCTGTTTATAGTATCTGGAAGGTATAATCTCCTTTGGTTCACCCACATTCCAAGGGCACAGGACCGCAGGGGACATAACTGACAGCCAAGGATGACCCTTAGAGACCTTCTTTTGGGGTCTTACAGTTCATTTTGACTCCTAGTAACTCTGTTCTGCTGTGCAGCCTCTATTTTGCTTTGCTTTTTACTCTCCTGCATTATATAGATGACTGTTATTATGTCTTCTCTGCAGATAAGTGTGGACCCTGACACAAGGGGACACTTCTCTGCACCTCCATACCTTCTACAGTCTTGGCGTCTGAACAATTAGTTGTCTTGACCTATTAGCTCCAATTTTTTCATTCTCTGTATTCCATGAGATTGCCCAAACTTTTGTTAGCTCATCTTCGTCTGAGCATCTGCCCTCTGTCTGGCTTTATAGCCTCTTTCCCTGCACAATATATAAGCAAATGACCAAGAGGAAAGTGGCTTGCATAAACTTAAGTTCTCCTGTGGAATTTTCTCATTCATCAGGAGCTGGCCTTTTCTATCCCAGATATGGTAGTAGCCTTCCAATTCCTACAAACAATTGCTGGTTTTCCCAAATAATTGTTCTCAGTGAAGGAACTATCTGTTTTAACTTTCTCTATCAATAGCCAAGAGGATATGTTTCCAACAATAAAATGTTGATTTCATTTTTTTGTCCTCCAATAATTTCCTCTGATAAGTATTCCTTCTTTTTCTCTCACCTCTATTTTTAACCACCCTCTCTGGGGTCCTCTAGCTTTTTACATTCTAACTTTTCTGACAACAAAAGGGAAAACAAACTGACCTTGTTTCACACTTGAAAAGCCCTTTTCTCTTCTAAAGCAAGTTTATTTAAATTAAAAGACTTTATATCTGCTATCCCCATTTGCTTATATCCAATCCCCCCCCCAAAATGCTAGCTAACATTGTTACATATTTTTCAGATCTTCCACTCTGCTGAAACTACTCTAGATTCATTTAAAGCTTTTTTTTGTTTTTAACTGAAACTCAATTACATAGGACAACACCTCATCTTCTTTTCTGAAACTGGCTATTTTTTTCTGGATCTGTGCTAACCTCTGAAAATCTGGTATTTATCTCCTTCTCACATTGTCTTCATCTCTTTCTGCCTCTATATTTAATGCTTATATTTTATAAAGTCAACCCAGTCTTCTTAATTTCCCTGATTTCCTTGGGCAATTTCCTTTTTTTTTTTTTTTACTTTCAGCTGTCAAACTGCTGATGACATGAATATGTGAATTTTTATCCCAACTCTTGACTATTGCCCTGATACTATAGTGGTCAAGAGTAAGGATTCCAGGGATACCATGGTTGTATGTGAGTCTTTTCCTTGATAATTATTATTAGAGTAACTCTGAGTAATTAATTGACCTCAATAAAATAGACATGATAGAAAAAGGAGGGGAAAGAATGGCAAAGTAGGAAGGAAAGGAGGAAATCTCCTCCCACATACACACCAAGGAAGCACCTACAGCAAAAACAACTACCCAAAGACAACCTGAAGACGGCAAAACAGACCATCTAAGTCTGGTGAAGAAGAAAAGACCACACAGAAAAGAGAAAGGTGGCAGAGCCACATAAATTGGGACCCAAGCCTTTCCCCAGTACCAGCCCACAAGTGGGAGGGAGAAAAATAGAGTGGGGAGGCGATAAGTGCTCAGGAACTCTGCACACCTGAACCTGGACATACGCTCTGGGAACATGAGTCTACACTGCATTGGGCTTTGGTGCCTAACAGGGACAGTTGGAGCACTCTGGGAGGCTGAGACTCCTGCCACTTGTGGAAGACAAGCATGTTCTGTCCCACTGAGACCCAGTACAGAGGTAGAAGTTTGAAAGATTTGCCAGCAGCAAAAGGGTGCCAGAGGGGCAAAGGTTGGGTAGAGCTCTCTCCACAGGACAAAGGGCAGGTGGATGACACTTCACCAGCCCTCTCTCAACCTAGTTGGTCAGGCGTGTGTGGGAGCCATCACCAAACTCTATCCCCCTACCTGTTGGCTCGACTCTGAGGTGCTTCCCTGTGTAGCTGTCTGACTGCCCAGCCCACTCAGCCCACAATTCGCTGCCTGGCAGGTGAAGAGAAGTTTTCCTGGCTTTCCTAGCCCTCCCTCAGCCCAACCTGGGATTCGCCTGCAGGAGTCAGCTCCTAGCACTTCCTACTCTCTGATGGCCCAGCCCCAAGCCTGATCCCCCTACGCACCCACTCTGCCCAACCTGCCTGCTGGGCAGCACTGCCATTGCTGCTGGGCAGGCAGAAGGCAGCTCCATCCACAACAATCCCAGAAGAAGGTCACTGCTTGGCTCACAAGGGGCCTCAGCTGATAGAGGTCAGCCACCTCTGGCCTACAGGCAGAAAGGCAGTCCTGCCCGCAGTCCACCAACAGCAACTGCAGTTCCACCACAAATGAGAACCAGGCACAGGTGAGCACAGAGTCTTGAGCTCTGGGCACCACAAGATGTCTTCTTCATAACCATTATTCTACAGAGCAGGAAGCAAAGCAAATCTATCTAATAACAAAGAAAGAAACACAGAAACTCAGGCAAAATAAGGAGACAGAGGAATAAGTTCTATTCAGAAAAACTATGTAAGACACCAGAAAGAAGGCTAAATGAAACAGAGATCACCAATCTTGGGATCAAGAATTTATAATAGCAGTTAAAAATATGCTCACTGATCTGTGGAAATGTATTGATCTCAGGGAGGACTTCAGCAAAGGGATAGAAGAGTTGAAAAAAAGGCACTCAGAGCTGAAGAATACAGTAACCGAAATGAAAAATACAATGGAGGGAATGAATAATAGATTTCTGCAAGTAAAGGAGAGACAATCAATGAGATGGAAATTAGAGAACAGGAAAATAGTGAAGCTGAGGACCAGAAAGGAAAAAGAATCTCAAGAATAGAGAGGACGCTAAGAGAGCTGTGTGACAACTCGAAACAAGACAATATTTGCAAAATAGAAGTACTAGAATAAGAGAGAGACAAAGGAGTAGGAAGTTCCCCAATCTAGGGAAGGAAATAGTCACTCATGTCCTAAAAGTACAGAGGGCCCCTAATAAAGGCAACCGCAGGAAGACAATACCAAGACAAACAAGAATTAAAATGACAAAGATTAAAGATAAATAGAAGATATTGAAAACAGCTAGAGAAGGTAAAAATTTGCTTATAAGGAAAACCCCATCATGCTATCAGCAGACTTCTCAGCAGAGAATTTACAGGCCAGAAAGGAGTGGCATGAAACATTTAATACACTGAAACAGAAGGACCTTCAATCAAGAATTCTCTACCAAGCAAGGTTATCATTACAGAATTGAAGAAGAGATTAAGTTTCCCAGATAAACAAAAGTTAAAAGAATTCACCACACTAAGCTGACCTTATAGATATGTTAATAGGACCTCTATAGATGGAAATATTATTAAGCCTAAATAGTTTTCATCAGTAAAAATAAAGTCACAGTAAAGGTAGTAGACTAATTACTAATTAAGCCAGTATAAAATAAAAAAAGAAAAAAATAGTAAAATCAACTATAAACAGAATCAGTCAAGGGATATACAAAAAATGCAGATTATGACATTACTGAAAATTTGGAGGAAGAAGAAGAATAAAAAAGAAGTATTTTTGCACTGTTTGAAATAGAGTAACCAAGTATGACTGTTATATACCCAAGAAACTATCAATGAATCTTATGGTAACTATAAGCCTAATATCTATAATAGATACACAAAATATTTTTTAATCCAATCAAAACACTAAAGTAAGCATCAAATAACCAGAGAAGAGTATAAGAGGAATAAAGTATCATACAGGAACTGCAGAAACAACCAGAAAAGAATTAATAAAATTACCATAAGTACACACCTATCAATAACTACCTTAAATGTAAATACACCAGTCAAAAGACACAGGAGGGCAGGATGGATAAAGAAATAAGAACCAGCTATATGCTGCCTACAAGAGACTCATTTTAGTCCCAAATACATACACAGACTGCAAGTGAAGGGATGGAAAAAGATATTTCATGAAAATAATAGGGAGAAAAAAGCAGGAGAAGGAACACATATCAGACAAAATAGACTTCAAAACAAAGAAAATAACAGGAGACAAAGGAGCACATTACATAGTGATAAAAGGCTCAGTCCAACAAAAGGATATAACCATTATAAATATCTATGCACCCAACATAGAAATACCTAAAAATGTAAAACAAATACTAATAGGACAGAAATAGATGGAAACTCAATCATATTAGGAGACTTTAATACTCCACTTACCTCAAGGGACAGATCATCCAGAAAGAAAAGGAATAAGGAAAGAGAGATTAAACATTTCTGACCAACATATCAGATCAGATGGACTTAACAGGTACATACAGAACATTCTACCCTAAAGAAGCAGGACACACATTTTTCTTAAGTACACATGGAACATTCTCCAGAATAGATCACATATTAGGACACAAAAAGAGTCTCAATAAACTAAAAGGGATTGAAATCATATCAAGCATCTTTTCAGGTCACAATGGCATGAAACTAGAAATTACACAAAGACAAATAAGGCCACAAACACATGGAGGCTAATCAACATGTTTCTAAATAATCAGTGGATCAATGAACAAATCAAAGTAGAAATCAAGGAATACATGGACCCAAATGAAAACAAAAATACAACAGTTCAAAATTTGTGGGACACCACAAAAGTGATTCTAAGAGGGAAGTACAAAGCAAGCAATACAGGCCTACCTCAAGAAAGAGGAACAATCCCAAACATACAGTCTAAATTCACAACTAAATAAACTATAAAAAGAAGAACAAATGAAACCCAAAGTTATTAGAAGGAATGACAAAATAACATCAGAGTAGAAATAAATAAAATAGAGAAGAATAAAACAATAGAAAAATCAATGAAACCAAGAGCTGGTACTTTGAGAAGATACACAAAGTAGACTACCCCCTAGCCAGACTTATCAAGAAAAAAATAGAGAGGACACAAATAAAATCAGAAATGAAAAAAGAATAATCACAGCAGATACCGAAGAAATCAAAGAATTATTAGAGAATTCTAAGAAAAATTATATGCCCATAAACTGGACAATCTAGAAGAAATGGACACATTCCTAGGAAAGTACAACCTTTCAAGATTCACCCAGGAAGAAACAAAAAAATCTAAACAGACCAATTACCCATAGTGGAATTGAACTGGTAATCAAAAAACTCCCCAGAAACAAAATTCCAGTACCAGATGGCCTCACAGATGAATTCTACCAAACATTTAAAGAAGACCTAATACCCATCTTTCTCAAAGTATTCCAAAAAGTAGAAAAGGAGAGAATACTTCCAAACTATTCTATAAGACAAACATCATTCTAATACCAAAACCAAAGACACTGCAAAAAAGAAAATTATAGACCAATATCCTTGATGAATAAAATGCAAAATTTCTCAGCAAAATATTAGTAAACAAAAATAAAAAATACATCAGAAGGATCATCCATCACAATCAAGTGGGATTTATTCCAAGGATGCAGAGATGGTACAATATTTGTAAATCAATCAGTGAGATACACCACATTAGAAAAAAAAGATAAAAACCATATGATCTTTTCAATAGATGCTAAAAAAGCATTTGACTAAATTCAACACCATTCATGATAAAAACTCCCAACAAAATGCGTATAGAGGGAACATGCCTCAACATAATAAAGGCCACATAAGACAAACCCACAGCTAACATTACACTCAGTAGCAAAAAGCTGAATGGTTTTCCTCAGGAAAACGACAAAGATGTCCACTCTCATCACTTTTACTCACCATGGAACTGGAAGTCCCAGCCATGGCAATCAGGGAAGATAAAGAGATAAAAAGCATCCAAACTTGTAAGGAAGATTTAAAACTGTCATTATTTGCAGATGGAATGATACTACATATAGAAAATCATAAACACTCCATGAAAAAAAATGATTAGAACTAATAACTGGATTCAGCAAAGTTGCAGGATACACAATCAATATACAGAAATCTGTTGCATTCCTATATACTATCAAAAAGCTAGCAGGAAGAGAAATCAGGAAAAGAATTATATTTAGAATTCATCAAAAAAGAATAAAATACCTAGGAATAAACCTAACCAAGGAGGTGAAAAACATGTACTCTGAAAACTGTAAGATACTGATGAGAGAAATTAAAGATGACAAAAGTAAATGGAATCTATCCCATGTTCATGGATAGGAGGAATTAATATTGTCAAAATGGCTATCCTGCCCAAAGCAATTTACAGATTCAATGCTATCCCTATTAAAATGCTGAAGAAAGTTTTCAAAGAACTAGAGCAAATTACCCTAAAATTCACATATAACCACAAAAGACTCTGAATAACAAAAACAATCTTGAGAAATATAAAAGCTAGGGGTATTACACTCCCTGACTTTAAGATATACTTCAAATCTACTGTAATCAGATCAGTATGGTACTGTCGCAAGAACAGACCTATAGATCAATGGAACAGAATAGAGAGATAGAGAGCCCAAATATAAATCCATGCATATATGGCCAATTAATATACAATAAATGAGCCATGAATATTTAATGGAGAAAAAATAGTCTCTTCAATAACTGGTCTTGGGAAAACTGAACAGCTACATACAAGAAAATGAAACTGGTTACTCTCTAACTCTATACACAAAAGTAAATTCAAAATGAATTAAATTCCTGAAAGTAATACATGAAACCATAAAATTCCTAGAAGAAAACATAAGCAAAAATCTCTTGAACATAAGCTTGAGAGATTTTTTTCCTGGACACATCTCTTGAGGCTAGGGAAATAAATAAAAAACAAACAAGTGAGCCTACATCAAAACTAAAAAGCTTCTGTAGAGCAAAGGACACCATCAACAGAACTAAAAGGTGACCTACAGTGTGGGAGAATTTATTCATAAATGATTTATCTGAAACAGATTAACATCCAAAATATATAAAGAACTCATATGACTCAACAACAAAAAAACAAACAACCTGATTAAAAAATGGGTAGAGGACCGGAACAGACATTTTTCCAAAGAAGAAATGCAGATCACAGGCACATGAAATGATGCTTCACATCACTAACTATTAGGGAAATGCAAATCAAACCACGATGAGATATCACTTCACACTGGTTAGAATGACCACTATCCAAAAGACAGAACATAACAAGTGTTAGCAAGGATGTGGAGAAAGAGGAACCCCCCTGAACTGTTGGTAGGAATGTAAATCAGAGCAGCCACTGTGGAAAGCAGTATGGAGGTTCCTCATGGAAGTAAAAATAGAAATGCCATAAGACCCAGTAATTCCACTTTTAGGAATTTACCTGAAGAAAACAGAATCCCTTATTAGCAAAGATATATGCACGCCTATGTTTACTGCCACATTATTTACAATAGCCAAGATATGGAAGCAACCAAAGTGTCCCAGTAGATGAATGGATAAAAAAGAGGTGGTACATATACACAAGAGAATATTACTCAGCCAGAAAAAGGAGAAATCTTACCATTTGTGACAATATGCATTGATCTCGAGGTATTATGCAAGTAATTAAGCCATATGTAGAGAGACAAATACCACATGATTTCATTTATATGTGGAATCTAAAAAGAAAACAAAACAAAATGAACAAAATAGCAATAGACTCATAGACACTAAGAAATGACTGATGGTTAACATGGGAAAGGGTTTGGGTTGGAGGGGCAGGTGAGGAGGTAAGGGAGCACAAAAAATTTTCAGTCATAAAATAAGTTGTTGACAGGAATGGTAGTACAGCATGGAGAATATAGCCAATGATTCTGTAACATGTTCCTATGTTGACATAATAACTACACTTGCTGGGGGTGAGGATTTAATAATGTGGTAACTTTTGAACCATGTCTGTGCACTTAAATCCAACATAAGTTTCTATATCAACCATATTTCAATTAAAAGAAGATGGGCATGATAATAGAGTACCTGTTAGAGTATTTGTGAAAATTGTTCTGTGTAATCAAAATAAGACCACCAGGGACAGATCTGTAGTCCAATAAAGTCAAATTTATTGGCTCATAGCAATGAGGGCAACCGAACACCATGGATGTTACATTAAAACAAGAAACAAAGGAAAAGATTGAGTTGTTGGGTTGGAGAAGGTTGGAGCCTATGTAAATTTCATAGATACCATCTGTGTATCTGTGTGTTACAGGAAGATTCAGAGTAGAATACACTGGCAAAAGTTTAGCTTGAAACCATTCTTCCTGGATTCAGTCCTGGCTTACACACTTACACACTTTGTAACCTTGGGAAGTTAGTTAACCATTCTGTGTCCAATTTTCTCATCCACAAAGTGGGATTAGTAATATTTCAAAGGATCATTCTGATGATGAAATGAGTTCATTAATGTGAAACATTTTAAACAATGCTTGGCACATAAGAAAGCTTTTGCTGCTAATAGTGTTATTATGTGATAGATGCAAAGAAGATGCAGGAAATGCTGAAGAAATACCTGGTATGTAACAAAGATATGTATCCATTTTAGAGAAACACTAACTAATTACATATAAATAACTTTTTAGGCAAATAATTGCTGGATATTCTTTTAACATAAGTGTGTTCAGAATTATAGTCTAACTAGACTAGCACTTTCATTAGGTTTAGGCATTAAAAGTTTTTGAGATGATTTTTATTAGTTGTTCTTCAAATAATTTGGGGGCAAAAAATGCAGTTCAAAATTTGAGAAATCTGTCTTTAATAACAACTTTTATTTACCTAGAATCTTTCCTCTGAATATTTTTTAACTTTCAAGTATACATATATAGAGAAAAGAGAAGACATTAAAAGGAAAAAACCTTATCAATGCATTCTTTTAAAAGAAAGTTGATTTTTTTCCCATAAAAATACACATTTATTTGATACATTTGGAAACATGCAAGTAGAAAACATAAAACATATATTCATAACCCCACCACACAAAGCTATCTGTTTCAGTATGTGGGTATATTTAACTTTATATTTTTATAGACATTGATTTTGCATTTTAAGTGCCCTTATTTAGATGTAATTTTGTTTAGTAGGTTTCCTAATAATAATAAGTAGCACTTGAGGAGAGACTTCTTAAAAGAAAAAATGTCTCAGCAGTTTACAGATTATTCACATAATGAGAGGGAATAATTTATATGAATTAGTTTTCCCTTACTTTTTTATTTCCTGTTTTGAAAGGAGATAGCAATACTTACATTCATTTTAGTGGATATTTCATTCAAGTGATTAGCAGAGGTTCTGAATCTTGAGTCAGAATCTTTGCACAAGTCACACAGTTCACAACTTTTCTCAACTGCCAACAATTTCAATTAGAAAATAAGTATCTTGCCATTGTTTGGTTGGTTAAGATAAAGCAATAGCTTTCCTTGCTCTTTCTATCATTTATTCCTAGTTATAAGGAGAATGAGAACAATGACAACAGCTCTTGCAGTTTTGGTGTTTTCTCAATTTTTTTTTAAAGTTTCTCCTAAAAATAACATTTTTTATTGTAAAATTTAGGCTATTATTTCTTCTTTTAAAAAAAGACAATAATTTTCCATCTTAACATTTCATTTTCTTCTGCATTTCCTGTTAGTGACTATAGCCCAAGAATTACATGATCTATCAATTGATCTGTCTACCCATCTATCACTTCTCTATCATCTATCAATCCATCTATGTCTCAAAATTAAAATGTACCTACGTTATAATAAATTTGTAATTTTGTTACAAAGAGAAACAAAATGCTTCCAAAAGATTCAGGATTATGGGCTAAAGACTCCAATAGATTTTAGAAAATATTTCATAATGAAGCCATTAAAAAATCTTCTTTTATATATAGAATTCTGTTTATTTGTAATAATAACTTCTTCACATTTTTTTTCTTCATAACAGGCATTATAAATTTAAAAATTCCTATACCTATATACCTATACAGAACACTATATTCTGTATTCTTTAAAATAATGTTTGTCAGGATAGAAAGATATCAGTAATTATAGGCATACACTGGTTGACAAAATCCCCTAGGTAGAAGATCATTAGACCCACATTAAGGACTGTGTTTTGATTTGTGTCATTTTGGTACCTTTGTTGCCAATCATGGGAATTTTGTTAAATTCAGAATTATTAATAAATTAGGGATTGAAACTTAAAGAGTATCTGACAGGTAGTGTATTCATTGCTCTTAATAATTTAAGTTTTAATATCTGTATCATTCTTGACGACTTGGAAGATGGCCTTAGCATAAACACAGAAAACTCACCAGTATACTAGACAGGGCTGACTTCACCTATGAGGATTTGCTAGTTTTGTTCAATAGTGGAAATTGGACATATAAATTACCCACATAAAAAGAAAACATATTAATTACATATAATTCACATTCACTGGCCACAATGCAATTACAAAAACGAATTTAAAAAGGATTGTAGCATTTTACCAGAATAAAAATCCCCTTATTGCTGAGATATTCATTGGAATGTTAATGCATTATTAATGATCTTTTCCAAAAAGCACAATCTTTTTGCTATAAATACAGAAGATAATTTATTTAAGGTAAGAATAAGTAACTGAACAATGGCTCAAAATCTGGTTTCTTAAACATAGTAATTATATTAGAACTTCTAGGAAGATTAATACTATGCATAACCCAAAAGAAAAAATAATCCTAAATAATTTCTTTCTCCTTTGAATGGGCTTCTATCACTGGTTTATATCTGTTTTCTCCACTATTAATAAAGCAAGTAATATTATTTTAGTAATAGCTTTATAGAGATAAAATTCACATACCATAAAATTTCCATATTTTGAAGTAGGTAATTTAATGGATTTTAGTATATCACAGAGATGTGCATCCGTAATGATGATCTAACTTTAGAGCATTTCCACCGCCCCCAAAAGAAACTTTATTAGGAGTTAATTCTCATTCTATTCCACACCCGCAGCCATAAGCAACAACTGACCTACTTTCTGTCTCTATAGATTTACCTATTCTGGATATTTCATGCAATGGGCATCAAATAATCTTTGATCTGTTTTGACGGACTTCTTTCACTTAACAGTAATGTTTTTAGAGTTCATCTATACTGTAGCATGTATTAATACTCCATTCCTTTTTATGATCTGGCAATACATTTTATTTTTTCTTTCATCAGCTGATAACATTGTAGTTGTGCCCACTTTGGGACTATTATGAATAATACTGCTGGGAACACTCATGCACTAGTTTGTGTAGACATGTTTTCATTTCTCCTGGATATATATGTAGAATTGCTGGTTCATATGCTGACTCTGAGAACTTGAGTTGCCGAGGTGCTTTTCAAGTGACTACACCATTTACATTTAAGCATAAAGGTTTTAAATTCGATGTAGTCCAATTAATCTATTTTTCCCTTTTGTCACATGTGCTTTGGAATCTTATCTAGAAACCACTGCTTAAGGCAAGGTCATGAAGACTTTTTCCAATGTTTTCTACTGAGAGGTTTACAATTTTAGCACTTAAACTCAGGTCTATGGTCCATTTTCAGTTTTTGTGTACAGCGTGAGGTAGAGGGTCCAACTTCTTTTTGATGTGTATGGATATCCTCTTGTCCCAACACCATCTGATGAAAGGACTATTTTCTGCTCATTGAATTGTCCCGGCACCTTTGTCGAAATCAATTGACCATAAATGTAAGGGTAAATTTCTGGACTGTCACATATATTCCACTGATCTACATGTCAACCTATATTTCTATCACCCTATCTTGTTTACCATAGCAGATTTTGAAATTTGGAAATGAAAATCTTCCAATATTGTTCTTCCTTTTTAAAGTTGTTTTGGCTATTTTGGGTAATTTGAATTCCAATATGAACTTATGTGTCAGCTTGTCAATCTCTGTGACAAGTAAGCTGTAATTTTGACAAGGATTGTATTGAATCTGTAAAACAATGAGGCATACTGCCATTTTAAACAATGTTTTGTAGTTTTCAGTATACAATTCTTACACTTCAATTTATTCCTAAGTACATTATTCTTTTTGATGTTATTATAAGTGGAAATTTTTCTTAATTTCATTGTTCATTGCTAGTTTGTAGAAATATAATTTTTTACAATGATCTTTTGTCTTGCAAATTTTTTGTACTTGATTATTAGTTCTAACAGTTATTTTTCAGCAGATTACTTAGGATTTTCTGTGTTTAGGGTCATGACTCCAGCTGTTTGAGATAGTTTTACTACTTTTTTTCCTAATCCAAATATCTTTTTTTTTCCCTGGCTGGAAGCTCCAGCACAATGTTGAATAGAAATGGCCAAAGCATACATCCCACTTTTTCTAATTTTTCACCATGAAGTAGTGGAAATTGGACATATAAACTACCCACATAAAAAGAAAACATATTAATTACATATAATCCACATTCACTGGCCACAATGCAATTACAAAAACGAATTTAAAAAGGAATTGCCACATTTTACCAGAATAAAAATCCCCTTATTGAGATATTCATTGGAATGGATTCATGTTCATTATGGGGTTTTCCTGGATGTCTCTTATCAGGTCGTGTAGTAACCTTCTATTCCTACTTTGTTGAGAGTTTCTATTCCGAGAAGATTTTAGATTGTGTCAAACCAGTTCTCGTTGCCTATTGAGATGACTGGTTTTGTTCTTTATCCTATTCGTTTTTGAATTACATTGATTGATTTTCAGGTTAAAAAAATAAAACCTTGCATTCTGGGGAAAATCCCATGGTGTAAATCCTTTTTATATGTTGCTGCATTTGGTTTGCTGTTTTTTTGTGTGTGGTAAAGTATACATAGTATTTATCATTTTGACCATTTGTAAGTGTATGATTCAGGGGCAGTAAATACCTTCACAACCTGTAAGCACCACAAAGCACCACAATTATCTATAACCAAACATTTTCATCATCTCCAATAAAAGCTCTGTATTCATTAGATGACAACTCCCCATTCATCCCTTCTTCTAGTCCCTGCTAACTTCTATTCGATTTTCTGTCTCTTTGAATTTGTCTATTCTAGGTCCCTTATATAAGAGTAATCATGTATTTGTCCTTTTGTGTCTGCCTTATTTTATTTAGCATATGGTTATCAAGATCTATTCATGTTGTAACATGTTTCAGAATTTCATTCCTTTTTTTCCTGATTAATATTCCATTGTATGAATATACCCTATTTTGTTTATCCATTCATCTGTTGATGGGCACTACCGCTGTTTCTACCTTTTGGCTATTGTGAATAATACTACTGTGAATTGGTGTACGAATACCTGTTCAATTCCCTGCTTTTATTTTTTTCCAGATGTAAACCTAGGAGTGGAATTGCTGAGGTGCATGGTTATTCTATGTTTAATTTTTAAAGAAGCACCAAATTATGCTCTGTGATGGCTGCACTAATTTACATTCTCACCAGCAGTACACAAAGGTCTCAATTTCTCCACATTCTCTTCACCAACACTTTCTACTTTCCTTTTTTAAAAAATGCCAGTAAAATAGGTGTGAAATAGCACCTCATTGTGGTTTTATTTACATTTCCCAATTGACTAATGATATTAAACCTTCTTTCTTGTGCTTATTGGCCCTTTATATATCTTCTTTGGAGGAATATCCTTTAAGTGCTTTTCCCATTCTTGAACTGGGTTTGTTTCTTTGTTGTTTAGTTTTAGGATTGTTTTAAAATTATGTGTATTCTATATAGTAATCCCTTATCAGTTCTATGATTTGTAATACTTTTTTCCCATTCAATAGGTAGTCTCTTTGCTTCCTTGTTAGTATCCTTTGATAAACAAAAAATTCAGGTCTAATTTATCTATTTTTCCTTTTGTTATATCTATGAAAATCGCCAGTTCCAATGACCTGAAGATTTTCCTCAATGTTTTCTCCGAAGAATGTTATAGTTTCATAACTTTAACTTAGATTTTGATGCATTTTGGTTAATTATAATGGTCCAAATTCATTTTTTTGCATGTAGATATCCAGGTTTCACAGTACCATTTGTTGGAAAAGTAGTCCTTTCCCCATGAAATAGCCTATCCAACCTTGTTGAAAATCAATTGATTGCATGTTTCATGATGTTTTATTTCCAGAGTTTCACTTTCATTGGTCTATTTGTCTTTTCAATAAGTTTTGATGTTGGAAATGTGAGACTTCCAACTCTATTTTTTCTTTCAAGATAGCTTTGAATATTCAGGCCCCCTTCCAATTTCATATAAATTTGAGGATTGACTTTTCTACTTACGTGGAAACAGTTGCTGAAATTTAGGTAGGGATTGCACTGAATCTGTAGATCATTTTCCTTAATATTGACATCTGACCTGTATTAAGTTTTCCTACTCATGAATATGGGATATATTTCTATTTATTTAGGTCTTTCATTTATTTCAACAATGTTTCATAGTTTTCAGTATACAAGTCTTGCATCTCCTTAGATTTATTTCCATGCAGTATTTAGGTTTTTTATATGCTATTGTAAATGTAATTGCTTTCTTAATTTCTCTTTCAGATTTTTCATTGCTGGTATATAGAAACACAAATGAAATCTGTGTGCTGATCTTAGACCCTGCAACCAACTTTGCTCAATTCATTTATTATTTTATGCATTCTTTGTGATTATATACATATATATATGTAATACATATTAGATAGTGATTTTATATATATGTATATATATATGTTCATGTCACCTGCAAATAGAGATAGTTTTAGTTCTTCCTTTCCAATTTGGGTGACTTTTATTTCTTTTTCTTGTCTAATATCTCTAGCTAGACTTCCAGTACTATGTTGAATAGTAGCAGTGAAGATGGGCATCTTTGTCTTTTGCTGATATTAAAAGAAAAGCTTTCAGTCTTTCACTTATGAGTATAATATTAGCTGTGTTTGAGTTTCCTAAATACCATTTTTCATGTTGAAAAATTCTCCCTCTAGTCCTAGTTCTCTAAGAGTTTTGACATAAAAGGGTAGGGGATTTTTTTCCAGTGGGCTTTCTTTACCAATTGAGATGATCATGAGGTTCTTTTACTTCATTTTATTAATGTGATTGATTTTCTTATGCTGAATCACCCTTGAATTACCCAGATAAATCTCACTTGGTCATAGTAAAAACCCTTTAATGTATTGTTGGATTTGATTTGCTAATATTTTGTTGAGGATTTTCATATCTATATTCATAAATGATATTACTTTGTAATTTTTTTCTATGATAGCTTTGGTATCAGAGTAATTCTGTCCTGAATATAATGAGTTAAAAAGTGTAGACTCTTCTTCATTTTTTGGAAAAGTTTGAGAAGAATTGCTGTTAGCTGTTATTTAAATGTTTGTTAGAATTCACTGAAGCCATCTCGAATGAATTCTTGATATTTTATTACTGATTCCATCTCTTGTTATAGCTTTTTTGAGATTTTTCTATTTCTCTTTAAGTCAGTTTATGTAATTTCTGCATTTAAAAAGATCTGTCCATCTCTTTGAGGTTATCTCTTTTGTTGGCATATAGTTGTCCCTAGTATTCTCTTCCAAACCATTTTATATCCTTAAGGTCAGTAATAATACTTTCAGTCTACTGATGATTTTAGGTATTTGTGTCTTCTCTTTTTATTTATTTTTTGTCAATTTAGCTAAAGGCTTGTGAATCTTGTTGAACTTTTCAAAGAACAGTCATTGGGTTTCAATTATTTTCTTTTGTTTTTCTATTCTCTATTCTATTTTATTCTTAAATTCTTTATTATTTCTTTCCTTCTGCTGGTTTGGGTGTAGATTACTCATCGTTTTCAAGTTTCTTAAGGAGTAAAGTTAGATTGTTTATTTAAGATCTTTTTTTTTTTCTTTTTCAATGTGGGCATTTTAAACTATGAATTTCTCTTTGAGCACTCTGTTTTCACTGCATCCCAAATTTTGGTATGTTGTGTTTTTGTTAGCCATCTCTACATATTTTCTAATTTCCTGTTTAATTTCTTTTCAACCAGCTGATTGGTTGTATGTGTGTTTTTTAATTTCTACATATTTGTGAAATTTTCAGTTTCTTTTTGTTATTTATTTCTAACTTTATCCTGTTGTGGTCAGAGAATATACTTTGTATGACACTATGTTATAAAATTGAGACTTGTTTTGTGGCTGAATATATGGTCTATCCTGGAAAATATCCCATACACACTTGAGAAGAATGTGTATTCTGCTATTTTGGAGTGGAGTTTTATGTGTATTTCTGTTCATCTACTGAAATAGTTGGTCTATTGTGTTGTTCACCTATTTCCTTATGTATCTTCTAATTTTTCTAATGTTCCTTTACTTTTACCTTATCTGTGTCTTTAGTTGAAATGGAATTTTTTAATTGATAACAGAATAGGATGTTGACTTTTTAGCCACCTCAACTGTCTCTCCTATTTGTTATATTGCTATATTAGACCACCCAGATTTTAAATAATTATTGGTATAGTTAGATGATTATCTACCATGCCTTTAATTGTTTTTTTGTGCATTGCTTCTTTCCCTCCTTCTTGTTCTGCTTTTTCTGGCTTAATTGAGCATGTTCTAGAATTCCATTTTATATTCTCCTTTGCCTTGTAAATTTTATATTTTTAAAACATTTTTACACTTATAATTAATCTATATATATATATATACCTTAAAAAACACTATAATTCTTCATGTGTAATACAGGCATCTTGAAACATTCCTAATACCTTCTTTGCATCCTTGTTATAATGTTTCATATATTTAACTTATGCATATGCTATATTTACATTGCATTATTACTGTTACTACTACAAAAATATTTATCTTTTGAAGTAATAAACAATAAGAAAAATAGAATATTTTGTTTACTTTTTTTATTCATTCTCTGATATTTATTTATGTAGGTCAAAGTCTGAGATATCATTTTCCTTCTCTTTAAAGGACTTCTTTTTTTTTCTTGCAGGGCTCATATTCTGGCATTGAATTCCTGCATATTTTGTCTGAGGACTTTTTTTTTTAATTGGCCCTTTATTTTTTAAAGAAAATTTTGTCAGCTATTAAAATCTATATGTTGGAGTTTTCATTGAACACTTCAAAATTTTTGCCGCTCTGTTTTCTCACTTATATGCTTTCTAATGGCTGCGGTTCTTAACACTTGTTTTTTGTTTTTCCTCTGGGTTTCTGTAATTATTTTCTCTTTGCTGTGGTTTTCTGCAGTTTATGATATGCTTAGGAGAAGGTTTTGGGGTATTTACCTATTTCGTGTTCCCTGAGGTTCCTAGATCTTTTGTCTATTCTTTGTCATTAATTTTAGAATGTTCTTATCCATTATTACTTCGAAATTGCTTATTTTCCATTTTTGATTTTTCTCCTATTCCATCCTAATATTACACATATGTTACAATTTTTAGAATAAATTCTTGGATTTTTTTTTCTTCCATTGTTTGGTTTTATATTTCAGGCTGATAAATTTCTATTGACCTATCCTTATACTCACTGATTCTTTCTTTGGCTGTGTCCAGTCTACACTGAGCCCATCCAAGACATTCTTCATTTCTGTCACAATTCTTCTTAATGTTTTAGTTTATAGTATTTCCATTCTACTTTTTACTGCAGTTTTCACCTCTCTGTTGACGTTACCCATCAGTGTTTGCATATTACCTACATTTTCCATTAAAGCCCTATTCAAATGAATGAGTTATTTTAAATTCCTTATATCATATTCCCAACATCTATGTCATATCTGAGTCTGTTTCTGATGTCTGCTTTTTCTCTTAAGACTCTGTTTTTTTTTTCATGCTACTTGGCGTGCCTTTTATTTTTTCATAGAATGAAAACATGTCATATCAGTTAATAAGAATTGAGGTAAAAAGACCTTCAGTGAGATGACTTATGAATCTGGCTTTGAGCTGTGCTTTAATGTTTGCTGCTACCATAGGTGTTGTGGCTTCATTGTCCTTGTCCTTGTCATCCCTCTCGATTTTGGCTTTCCATAATACCCCTCCTCAGAGAGATTTCTTACCTTGCAGGTCTTTCAATTTTAAACCACTGTTATTATATAGGATACCCATTGGTGATATTGTAAGGAAAGGGAGGGAAATATTTCTATAATCTTATGACTAAAGCTCTTTCTTCCCATGGCCCTGTGACTCTGGACTGTAATTTTCATTAGTGTTTCCCCACTGATACTGATT
Organism: Smutsia gigantea; assembly: GCA_032199065.1. Classification (NCBI taxonomy): domain Eukaryota; kingdom Metazoa; phylum Chordata; class Mammalia; order Pholidota; family Manidae; genus Smutsia; species Smutsia gigantea. The sequence goes on from JAVSCE010018753.1 coordinate 358,395, forward strand.
TTTCCCCCTCATTATGTGAGATGTTCAGGTTAGAGTGAACTGGAGTGTGAGGAAGGCTCTTAGCCCATGTGACAAAAGGCCCTACTATAAATTTCCCCTAGAGGGTAGGGATTTTTGATGCAGAAAACTCTGTGCACATTTCACAATGATTGCTCTTCTCCTCCCCTTCTAGAGCCAAAAGGAGTTCCTTCTGTAGCTTCACACTGAGGACATGGTGTGTTCTTGTGGGTAATGCCCAGAAAGTCTGGTGAGCTCTGCACCACTGCAACTTAAAGAGCTTCTCATTACCCCACTTGTCCACATTCAGCCTCCAGTGATTTATGAGAATTATCACTGGGGTATCTCTGCCAGTTTATGGCTCTAGCACTCCTGCCCCAGGTACATACCTGTTTCTGTATTTTTCTGGTTATGTCTGTCTCTTCAAATTTCAGGGTATTTTTTTTTTTTTGCCTACAACCACAGTTCTCTGACTGGTCCAATAAAAGTCATTGAATTTCAATTTGTTCTATTTTTTTGCTGTTAGTATTGTTGAAGTTGTGTTGTGTCGTTATAATAATAGGAGTGACATCTTTCAAACTCTTTACATGTCAATGCTGAAAATTGAAGTCTTTTAATGTATCATTTTATTCCTTTGTGGTTTCTTTCAATATACTTTCTTAATTTCCTATTTATTACTGTCGGGATTATAATCAGTGTTTTGACATAAAGCAATAGAAAAGCATTTTATTTCTCATTATACATATTAATTTAATTAAATGATGAGATCCAAATCTTGGTGACTTAAAACTAATGAAGTTATTATGACAGATTAATATTATCAGGCTATACTAAATGTTTAGACTATAATAAAGGTATTTGAAACTTTATAGTCTATTCTCTTTAATACTATAAATTTTTTACAATATAACATGTGTGCATGTCAAACTACAACCTAAAATTAATGACAAATGAAGAGTCAAGTCCTAAAGTTTTGCTGTTTTTGGTAACAGCTACCTACTTTGTCTTACATTTAAAATATTTTTTTTCTTTTTTTCTCCACTGGTTTGGACATTGTATTTTCATTCTGGCAGTGGTTGTCCACAAATATTTCATATTCCTATTTTGACATATAATTTTCTTTACGTGTATATTAAACTTCAGCTTTGTTTCCTTTTAGTATAAGGAAGATATCTTTTTGTGCTTACTTCTTCCTTTCAGCCTGTTTGATATCATTTTCTAGGATTCTATTTTATTTTAAATAAGCACACACATTCATATACAGTTGGTAGCATTATTGTGGTTATTTTCAACAGCGTATTTTAGATGTAACACATGCTTTACTGATACATTACTCACCATTTTTGGAGGGTTCATCTTAATTTGATTTATGCTTTATTACATCCTCTAGCTAGTTACACCTTTGAAAAAGGTTATACATGTTAAGTTCTCACTGCTCCTTTATATCTGAAAATGTTTGTTTTAGTCTCACCTTGGGGTTATACTTTGGCATAGAATATAAACATAGAATTTTAAATAGATAGTAATTTCCCTTCACATTTTGAAGATGTTGGTACATTGTCTTATAGCATTTTATCAATTCTGAAGCAACTGTTTTGCTCTGATTATTGTCCCTTTTTAATGCTGTTCTTTTATTTCTCAAATTCTGCTCCTTTATTACATTATTGCAAGGGGCTCTTGGCCTGACTCAGAGAAACTTTGAGCATCACACTCTTCCTTATTCTACAGGTTTGAATTTAGGATTGGCTGTGTATCTACCATACCTGTATACTAGATACATATATTAATAGCTATATAACAACCATATAGCTGTTACAGTTGGAGGATGATACATGAGGACTGTGTATATGCCTACAAGCCTAGCTTGGCAATGTCCCCTATAGCTTTGCGTTTTGCTGTATATATGCAAAGTGAATGAGGCCATGGGAGATAGCCCTGACATACATCCAGACTAGCCTATCCATAGAAATGCTTGAGCCATTTCTGTGCCTGTATGTATGTGCACAAATATGGCTGTGCCTTGAGAGTCAGAACTGAACTTTCTGATATCTTACATGACAGTGACTCAACAATCATTCACTCAAAGCTCTATATCTCCCTTGTAAACATTTTAGGGCCTGGAAGCTTGTACTTCTGTCTCTCTCGGACAGTTTTGGCATACTTTCTGGCATTAATCTTTGATTATGCTATCTTCTGTTTGTTCAGATAAATTAATCCAGTTTGGCTTGCCAGTTACTATCTGTATTGGGTCTACCTGCCAACCCAAGCCAACTCATTACTTTTTCAGTAGAGTTGCGTTCCCCATTCCCACGTATGCATTTTGTTTTCATTTATGACTTATCCTGGTCATTATTTGGTGCCATCTGTCACTCTGAAGATTCATGTCTTTCTTAATTTCTGGAAACACTCCTGACTGTATCCATTAAATATTGCCTCTTCACCATGTTTTTTGTTTTTGTTTCTTACACACTTTATTAGATGTATTTTAGAGCCTCTCCATCTGTGCTCCATTTTCTTATTCTCTCTCCCATAGTCTCTAACTCATTTTCTATAATATCCAAAGTTTTACTTTCTAATTTCTTAATTTTGGGGAGATTGGACAATGTCCTCTCAATGAATTTTTCTTAGGCAATTACAAATCTATTGTATAATTTTTATTTTATTGATTGCATATTTTAATCTCTAAAATGGCCACTTGATTATTTTTCATAACTAATTTTCATTTATATCTGTTCTTTTTCATAGATTTCTGATTTTATTTCAGAGGCTTTCTTTTTTCCTTTTTCATTGGGGTGATTTTGAACATATCAATGTAGCATCCTTTTTTTAGGTATCTTGATTGATTCAATTTTTTTTCCTAACTGTAGCATATGCTAATTGCCTTTTATGGGATGAGATCTGGTTATCTCTTTTGATTTAACAACAATGTAGAGATATAGCTGATATTTAATAAATATATCTGGTGCTCTTCATTCCTTGTAGAACATCTGTATATCCATGATGGATATCATGTGAGATGAAATGGTGAAATAAGTGTAAGAATACTAAAAGCTAACAGTTATATAATACTGTCTATAGATCTTTCATATAATTATGCATCTAATCCTCATTAAAATCACTTGAAGTTGATAGAGCTATTAATCTCCTTTTATGAGCTAGAAAATTCAGGCAGGGAGTGGTTAAATTAGATGTCCAAATGCAATCAATAGCAGGTGAGGAACCAAGAATAAAAACCTAGAAAACACTGCTAATATGACAACAGAAATTCAGGAAGATATTCAGGCAAGTCCATGAGTGCTAAGCACAAATATATATCTCTTTTGAATATTTGATACTATGTGGCTCAAAACTGAGTTCAGCAAGTGGTTGCACGTATAAGCTTGACACCTAAGAGAAATAGATAATATTCAGTCTAAAGTTTTAGCAAGTTTCAGTGATTTTTAAGGAATTATCTAGGTATATATTGTACAAAAAGTTATTGTATATAGAAAGTAATTTTTCTACAACAGTTTGTATAGTAACTTAAAATCCATCTTTGTCTATACAATTTGAGTTTTCTGATTACTTACATTCTTTAATAATTATTGAAAAGGTAAAATTTGTGTAATATAGATAGAAGCAATGCAGTATTAAGACAATGAACCTTGAAAAGTAATGGACTACACAGAATGGGGACTGCCAAGGCAAAACAGCAGCATTGACAGCATTTGCCTGCTGCACCCTGTATGCTGGAGCCCACCTTTGTAATCTACCCCCTCAGACTCATGAAGACAGCACTTTATAAAAATATATATATAGGAATTTAACTTTATAAGAAACTACCAAACCATTCCCATCAACAATGTACAAGTTCTGACTGTTCTACAACCTTGCCAACATTAATTATTGTCCTCTTACTTAATCTAGGATATTGTATTGTGGTTTTAATTTACATTTTCCCAGTAATTTACTTACCATGTGTTTACTGACCATTTTATAGCTTTGTTTGTAAAGTACGTGTTCTAGTTACTTGTTTTTTCATCGTTTTTATTTTGTATTTTTATTTACATTTTCTGAGATTTCACTTTACATTTTAGGTTTTTGACATATATATATTACAAATATTTTATCCCATATTTGTGGCTTATTTTTTCATTTTCTTAACTGTCTCTTGATAGAAGATTCTAATTTGAATAAGGTTTGATTTATCATTTAGTTTATAGGTATAGTTTTAGTGGTCTCTTTAAGAGATCTTTACCTTCCCCAAGTTCACAAAGTTTCCCTCATATTTTCTTGTTCAGACACTATAGTTTTAGCTCATATATTGTGAAGAATCCCTTTTAAATCAGTGATATTGGCTCCAAGTCTATCACTTCCCAAACCCAGTAATGGAAAATTTACTTACTGGAGATGCAGTTGTTACTGGGCTTTGTGTTCAGAAAATAAACTGGTAAGTTATCCAATAAAATGGCTCACAAGAAAGTTTTAATATTTCTCACCTTCTGTTGGATGAGATTTTTGGATTAAACTCTAAGCAAACAATAAATGCTAGTTCCAGACTTCCAGGCCCAGTGTCACTTTAGCAAGAATGATATCTGAACACATTTGGATTTTCCCAGGGCCATTAATTATACCACTGGAAGGAATATATTCACAAAAACCAGAGCAGATCTCTTAAGTATTTCACCCTCCCAAACAGACATTTGTTATACACCATTTGTGAGTCTGAGATTCTATGGGTTTACTATGATTTAAAAAGCCAGATTGGGAGCTAAACAGTAATCTCAGCCAGTATATTGATAAGGATTGGACATTATTTAAAATTTGAGACCACAAAATCATCTGCTGTCCTCTAGGGTCTAAACAACAAATTTGAGAGGTTTCTTTATCTTCCATTTCTTTTTTTCTGCTCTACCATCTACCACCAACATCAAAAGTGCTGGAAACAGCATAATATACCAGAGACACTGATGTTCTTTGTATCACTGCTACCTGCCATTTGCAACTACATTCTATCATAGGAATTTCTGTTTCTATGCCAAGCAATACAGTAAAAAGAGACTTCCTTATTTTCACTCCCTCGTCTATTTTTTTCTTGCTTCCCTCCTCAAGTGACATATTAGAAATGCTGCTTTAAGACTAATAGTCAATGAGGATGTTTAAATCAAAACCTAAGTTAGAATCAAAGCTCATTGCTTTCCACAAAAGGGAGGAATGGGGCCATCAGCGCCAGATTTCCTTTAGAATTATGAACACTTTTTCATGCATTCACCTTCAATTCTAATATGTACATGCACTTTTTAAAAATACACCCTAACTTAAAATATACCTCCTGAGAGGTGTATTTGTGTAGGAGAAAACCATAAAATATAGTTTTCTGCTGATTGAAACATAATATGGTCTCCTGCTGCATTTCTGTGATTTTTCACAAGTCTTTCAGGCAAGCTATAAACCTCTGTTTAGGCTGATATCGTTGGAAAAAATCAGGTCAGCATTATTCTTTTTTCCATGAACCAAGAAACAGGTTACCGTATGTTTGTTCCCTTAGTGATATAAGTGGAAACTCACTAAGTAGTTGATTAAAGACTGAGCAACCTGACTATTATAGATTGCACTTCTATTCCAAGCAATTTCATAGACAGAATGTAATTTAATATATATTACTCACTTTTTTCTATTAAGGTATTATTTATATATGCTCTTATGAAGGTTTCACATGAAAAGCAATGTGGTTGCTGCATTCACCCATATTACCAAATCTCCACCCATACCCCAATGTAGTCACTGTCCATCAGTGTAGTAAGATGCCACAGAGTCACTACTTGTCTTCTCTGTGCTACACTGTCTTCCCCATGATCCCCCCACATCATGTGTACTAATCATAATACCCCTCAATCCCCTTCTCCCTTCCTCCCCACCCACCCTTCCCCATCCTTCCCCTTTGGTAACCACTAGTCCCTTCTTGGAGCCTGTGAGTCTGCTGCTATTTTGTTCCTTCAGTTTTGCTTCGTTGTTATATTCCACAAATGAGGGAAATCATTTGGTATTTGTCTTTCTCTGCCTGACTTATTTCACTGAGGATAATACCCTCTAGCTCCATCCATGTTGTTGCAAATGGCAGGATTTGTTTCTTTCTAATGGCTGAATAGTATTCCATTGTGTATATGTACCACATCTTCTTCATCCAATCATCTACTGATGGACACTTAGGTTGCTTCCATTACTCACTTTCTAGAGCTTCTATTTCATTGTGTGGGAATTGAGACTACTTGAACGACATACATTAATATGTACAGAGTCGAGCAAAATATAGTATGTCTATGTCAGATAGTAACTTTTAAATTAACTATGGCAATAAAAATTAAATACAGGGATTACACTGTGCATTCAACATCTTAGAAGTTGGGTTTTACTAAATTGGCTCAGACAAGTATTTAATAAAGGTTGTCTTTCAGATTCTGTGCTTATTAGTCATAGTAGACTATTGATTAATCCAGCTTTTTCTTCTGGAAAGGAAAATGCTTTGTTTCAGTAATTAATAGTTGAAAAATAAAGCCATTTCCTATTTGAACCTGTAAACTAATGTTTATTCAATTTAAACTACTTTCATAACACTTGGATTCTCCTCAAGAAAGCTCCAATAATGGTACCAATCCAAGGATTAAGTTACGGAATTTCTGGGGGTTGACTCCTCAACATCCATTTGATCCCCAAATTAAGCTGTTCTTCATAATCCCTTTCTCTTTCAGAGTGACTGGTTTAGGAATGGCCATGTGACTCAAAACTATAAAGGAAAAATTTGGGGTTGGCTGGTGGTGAATGTTCTAGTTGGCAGTGGATTTCATGTTGAAACTGCATCAATCTTCTTACTGTGAGACTTAGAATGAAGCCAACATACCAAGAGGAACAGAGTCAAACATGTACCGAAGTGAATCTAGAGCTCTGCCACTCCATTAGGGAACAGTCTTACTTTCAGACTTCTTTTTTGGGAGATAATAAGTGTCCTTATTGTTTAAGCTAAAATGAATTGAGGGTTTCTTTTCCTGACCATCAAGGACATCTAACCTCAGATATTAATTAAATATTTATTGCAATTAACACTGTGAAATTTTTATTTGAAAAAGACATTAAATGTCTTTGTTATGGTGTCATTTTTCAGACAGAATTTATTTCTCAATATAGAAATATGAAATTTGAAAAAATCTGTACAACCTACAGATAAGAGTCCTATCTTTACTTCTAACATGGACATGGTGCTTGTCTTGTTTTAAGTTAGCCTACCTTAAGATATATTTTCTGATGAGTACATTTTCATAAGAGAAAGCCATAAATTATGCAACACTCATTCTGATTGAAACACACTTAAAATAGTCCCCTGCTAAATTTATGTAAATTGTGTGAATGTGTTAGAGGCTTCTGAGAGTAGTTGTATTTTCAGCTGTGTTCATTGTTTATGAAAGGAAACTTGGTGAAAGTTCAGGTTATCATTTTATTTTTATGTGAGTTAAAAAAAATAAGTTTTTCTGTGTTTGCTCCCCTGATATGGATGGTATCTTACTAGCTAGTTATGTAACTGTAACTCCGGGGGTAAAATCCCAGGCAAATACCTTTGAAACCGACATCAGTCAAAGGGAGAAATAAAGTTTATTTCTCACAAGCAGTTGTCCACTTCTGCTCATGTCTCTTGCAATGTGGCTGCAGAACAAGAGGCCCCCACCCAACCTCTCTAGTCCAGATAAGCCCTAGCTTGCCCTGGTAATTACCTTTTATATGGAGATGGACTACTCCGCTCCGCCCCCTGGAAACACCTATTGTATGGAGATACACTAAAGCCAGGCAAAAGATTCTGGAAATATGGCAAATTTACCCACAGTAATTTCAACACCAATCTTCCCATCAATTCAGAATTTGAATGTATAAATTATAAAATGTATCCATCATTGTGTAAAAATAGGAAGGTTTTTAAATATGTCCATTTATAATAGCTCTTTGTGAATTAGTAGTGAAGTTTTTTGTCTGCACTAATAAAGGCATCAGCAACTTCTATCATTTCTAAACATTGTTACCACAGCTGCGGCAGCTTGAGAGCAGACAGTGGGGAAATGATATGTTGAGATTTGAATAACAGGCACCATCTGAATACTATAATCATAATTTCATCGCCTTTTATTGTTTTCAACAGAATTTTAGGAATTGTTCTCTGAATAGAAAATAGCACCCTTTTCTGTAAACATTTAATATTTTTGATCATCCCAATATTCTGAATATTAGAACACCATTTCCCATTACTTCATATAATGTGGACATTAGCATTTATTCTTCTGATATGAAATCTAATCAGAATTATAAACAACCTTCATATACTGACACACAGATTAGGGAAAACTACTCTCCTACAAATTTTGTCACATATTTTAAGAGAGGAAAAAAAAACAAATATGGTAAGGGTCCTTACTCTAGTTTCATTTCCTTGTAGAATTCACTAGTAATCATAAGCCAATCAGTCTGCTAAAATAACACTTTGAAGTTTAAAAAATGGGGCACATAGTTTCTGTTTGTGTCACCTTTATTAGGTTTTACATAAATATACAGAATTTATGCTGGATACATCAGGTCTATGGTTGAAATATAAAAAAATCCATATTTCCTTTTCTCTACAATATATTATTTTTGTGGTTGATAGTGAGAGTATAAGAAACTATGATGAACTTGACCCCATTTGATTCTGAATGCATTTCACTGTCAACAACTACCCATTCCTCAGTATAGACACTAAAGGGATAGCTTGTTTAAAGTTAGATAATCTCAAAACAACTTTGTTTATTCACACATTCCTGAGAAGCCATGGGTTTTCCCAGAATTTAAGGAAAGAATTGGAATGAAACTTATGCAGTTGAAATGAATAAATAACAACATAAAATGTGAAAGTCCTACATACAAAGCAATCTATTAATAGAAACAGAAATACATGAAATATTTTTTTAAATATTAAATAGGCAACTACACTCAAGATCATTATAAAAATCCTGGCTCAAGACAATGGCTCTGTGATTATATAACAGAGAGAAAGTCAGAATTTTTTAATGTTTATTCATCCCAGTTGGAAAGCGAGACAGAATCTTATGTTTTGTTCTCAGACATACAAATATAATGGTCATATATTTAATACACAGTTGAAAATATTTCTGACTTGTAGTTCAATAATAGTAAAGGAGTACTGAACTGGGTATTTGAAATTAGTAATATCTCTTAAAATCCAGACATATGGTCACCATAATTATAAAATGTTAGCCCCAGGAACACATACATGAAGCATGAAACCAAAAGGAGAGAGATTAAATATGGCAGCCTGAGAGGTGAAATAGAGGCCTCCTCCCAAAAGCACACATACTATGAAAACATAATTAATACAACTAATCCTGAAAGAGGAACACAAAAGAAGGCTGCTCCAGGCTGCATGTATCTGGAGAAAAGAACAGACCTCATGGAACAGGGTAAAGTACCAAAGCCATGATCTGGCAGGACCCAAGCCTTCCCCCACCACAACTCACCAGCAGGAAGAAGAAAAATGGAGCAGGGAGGGACTGGAGGTATGGGACTGTTTAACACCTAGCCTTGGAGATCTGCTCTGGAAGCACAAACCTAAATTGCATGGTGCTCTGGTGATTAGGGGGGGTTGGAAAGCTAAGACAGGTGGAATACGTGGAGAGACAGAGATTCCAGCCACTTGTGGAAAACAAGGATGCACATCCAGCTGCTCTGCAACAAAAGAAAGGCAGACAGTCTGAAAGACTTCCTAACAGCGAGAGGGCTGCTAAAGGGGCAAGGATTGCACAAAGCTTACTGCTCAGAAGAAAGGACAGGTAGAAAAAATTGTGGAGGTGAACTCTGCCCAGCAGGTTGGAAACTTTCAGGAGCTTCAGGTGCTCCATCCCCCAGGCTGGCTACGCAGCTCCAAGGTCCTCCATCATGATACGCAGCCTGCTGCACCTTCCTCCCGGCCAGCCCGCACCTGACTCTCAAATTGGCAGGCCCTGCCCTGGCTTCAGGCCAGGCAGAGGGAAGCCCTGCCTACAAATGCAAAGCATAGAGACTTACAACTGTGTGTTCCACCCACTGGTTCTGGCAGTGGAAGCAGGGAGAGCACCCAGGAAGCAGGAAAGAGCTCTTTCCTCCCCCAAGGGACCCTGGATAGCACTCCAGGGGCTGAGCAGTTCCAGAGAAGAGAGCTTCTGGGCAATAGAGGGTGACACATACAAATATGAAACATCAGAAGAACCAGGTTCAAACCAAAATCCCACAAACACCAGAAAAAAAGTCAAGTGAAAATGAACTCATCAATCTTCCTGAAAGAGATTTCAAAATAGAAATCATAAACATCATCATCAAGGTAAAGAAAAATATTCAAGAACATAGGGACGAATTTTGGATGGTGATCCAATCATTATGGAATACAATGGAAGGATTTAAAAGCAGATTAGATATGGTTGAGGAGATGATAAATAAAACAGAAATTAGAGAAGAGGAATACAAAGAAGCTGAGGCACAGAGAGAAAAAAGGATCTCTAAGAGTGAAAGAATATTGAGAGAACTATGTGACCTATCCAAACAGAGCAATATTCACATTATAGGGGTACCAGAAGAAGAAGAGAGAAAAAGGGATAGAAAGTGCCTTTGAGGAGGTAATGGCTGAAAACTTCTCCAATATGGGGAAGGAGATAGTTTCTCAGGCCATGGAGGTGCACAGATCTCCCAACACAAGGGAACCAAGGAGGACAACACCAAGACATAATAATTAAAATGGCAAAGGTCAAGGATAAAGACAGACTATTAAAAGCAGCCAGAGAGAGAAAAAAGATAACACGCAAAGGAAAACCCACAAAGCTATCATCAGAGTTCTCAGCAGAAAATTTACAGGCCAAAAGGGAGTGGCATGATATATTTAATGCAATAAAGCAGAAGGGCCTGGAACCAAGAATATTCTATCTGGCAGGATTATCATTCAAATTTGAAGTAGGGATTAAACAATTTACAAATAAGCAAAAACTGAGAGAATTTACCTCCCACAAACCACCTCTACAGTGAATTTTGGAGGGACTGCTATAGATGGAAGTGTTCCTATGGCTAAATAGCTACCACCAGAGGTAATAAAACCACAGTAAAGAAAGTAGAACAGTTAATTACTAAGCAAATGCAAAATTAATTCAACTATCACCAAAGTCAGTCAAGGGATAGACAAACACTACACAATATGATATGTAATATATAAATAATGGAGGAGAAATAAAAAAGAGAAGAAAAAAAGAACCTTTAGATTGTGTTTGTAATAGCATACTAAGTGAGTTAAGTTAGTCTTTTAGATAGTAAGGAGATTACCCTTGAACCTTTGGTAACCACAAATTTAAAGCCTGCAATGGTAATACATCCATACCCATCGATTATCACCCTTAATGTAAATGTTCTGAGTGCACCAATCAAAAGACATAGAGTCACTAAATGCATAAAAAAAAATTTATGCTGCCTACAAGAGACTCACTTCAAACCCAAAACCTGCAGACTAAAAGTGAAGGGATAGGAACAGATATTTCATGCAACTAATAGGGAGGAAAAAGCAGGAGTTGCTGTACTTATAAGAGGTAAAATAGACTTAAAAATAAAGAAAGTCACAAGAGACAAGAAGGACATTACATAATGATAAAAGGGTCAATCCAACAAGAGCATATAACCATTATAAATATCTATGCACCCAACACAGGAGCACCTACATATGTGAAACAAATACTAACAGAATTAAAAAGGCAAATAGAATGCAATGCATTCATTCTGGAGACTTCAACACTCCACTCCAAAGGACAGATAAGCAGACAGAAAATAGGAGACAGAGGCATTGAACAACACATTAGAACAGATGAAACTAACAGACATCTACAGCACTCTACACCCAAAAGCAGCAGGATATACATTCTTCTTGAGTGCACATGGAACGTTTTCAAGAATAGATCATATACTAGGCCACAAAAAGAGCCTCAGTAAATTCAAAAAGATTGAAATTTTACCACGCAGCTTCTCAGAACACAAAGTTATGAAACTAGAAATAAATTGTACAATGAAAATGAAAAAACCCACAAAAACATGTAGGCTTAACAACGTGCTCCTTAATAACCAATGGATCAATGACCAAATAAAAACAGAGATCAAGTAATATATGGAGACAAATGACAACAATAATTGAACACCGCAAAATATATGGGATGCAGCGAAGGCTGTGCTAAGAGGGAAGTATATTGAAATACTGGCCTACCCAAGGAAAGAAGAGCAATCCCATATGAAGAGTCTAAACTCACAATTAATGAAACAAGAAAAAAACAAATGAGGCACAACGTCAGTAGAAGGAGGGACATAATAAAGATTAGACTGGAATTTAAATAAAATTGAGAAGAATAAAACAATAGAACAAATCAATAAAGCAGGGGCTGGCTCTTCAAGAAAATAAAATAGATAAACTCCTAGCCAGACTTATCAAGAAAAAAAGAAAATCTCCACACATAAACAGAATCAGAAATGAGAAATGAAAAATCACTACAGACACCACAGAAATACAAAGAACTTTAGAGAATACTATGAAAAATTATTTGCTAACAAACTGGATAACCTAGAAGAAATGGACAACTTTCTAGAAAAAAACAACTTTCCAAGGCTGACCCAGGAAGAAACAGAAAATCTGAACAGACCAATTACTGGTAATCAAAAAACCACCTAAGAAAAAAATCTCACAGACCATATGGCTGCACCATTGAATTTTATCAAACATTTTAAAAAGACATACCCATCCTACTTAAAGTTTTACAAAAAGGAGAAGAGGAGGGAATACTCCCAAACTCATTTTAAGAGGCCAACATCAATCTAATACCAAAAACATGCAAAGACTCCACAAAAAAAGAAAATTACAGACGAATATCCCTGATGAACATAGATGCAAAAATACTCAAAATATTAGCAAACTGAATTCAAAAATACATCAAAAAGATCATCCATCATGATCAAGTAGGATTTATTCCAGGAATTCAAGGATGGTACAATATTCAAAAATCCATCAACATCATCCACTACATCAACAAAAGAAGGACAAAAAATACATAATCATCTCCATAGATGCCAAAAAAGCATTTGACAAAATTCAACATCCATTCATGTTAAAAACTCTCAACAAAATAGGTATAGATGGCAAGTAACTCAACATAATAAAAGCCATATATGACAAACCCACAGCCCACATTATACTTAACAGCAAGAAGTTGAAAGCCTTTCCTTTAAGATCGGGAGCAAGACAACCATGCCCACTCTCTCCCCTTTTATTCACCATAGTTTGGGAGGTCCTCACCACAGCAATCACACAACACAAAGAAATAAAACATATCCAAATTGGTAAAGAGGAAGTTAAACTGTCCCTGTTTGCAGATGAGATGATATTGTACATAAAAAAACATAAAGAATCCACTCTAAATCTACTAGATCTAATATCTGAATTCAGCAAAGTTGCAGGATACAAAATTAATACACAGAAATCTGTTGCATTCCTATACATGAACGATTAACTAACAGAAAGAGAAATCAGGAAAACAATTCCATTCACAATTGCATCAAAAAGAATAAAATACCTAAGAATAAACCTAACAAAGGAAGTGAAAGATCTATACTCTGAAAACTACAAGACACTCATGAGATAAATTAAGGAAGGTAGCAATAAATGGAAACACAGCTCATGCTCATGGATAGGAAGAATTAATATTGTCAAAATAGCCACCCTGCCTAAAGAAGTCTACGAATTCAATGCAATCCCTACCAAAATACCATCAGCATTCTTCAACAAACTAGAGCAAATTGTTCTAATATTCATATGGAACCACAAAAGACCCGGAATAGCTATAGCAATCCTGAGAAGGAACAATAAAGCTGGGGGAATTACACTACCCAACTTCAAACACTCCTACAAAGCCATAGTAATCAAGACAATTTTGTACTGGCACAAGAACAGAACCATAGACCAACGGAACAAACAAGAGAGCCCACATATAAACCCAAGCATATATGGTCAATTAATATACAATAAAGGTGCCATGTACATACAATTGGGAAATGACAGCCTCTTCAACAACTGGTCTTGGCAAAACTGGACAGCTACATGCAAGAGAATGAAACTGGATTATTGTCTAACTCCATAAAAAATGTAAACTCAAAATGGATCAAAGACCTGAATGTAAGACATGAAACCATAAAACTCTTAGAAGACAGCATAGGCAAAAGTCTCCTGAATATAAACATGAGCAACTTTTTCTGAACACATCTCCTCAGGCACAGGAAACAAAATAAAAAATGAACAAATGGGACTACATCAAGCTAAAAAGCTCTGTATAGAAAAGGACACAATCAGCAGAACAAGAAGGCATCCTACAGTATGGGAGAATATATTTGTAAAGAATATATCCGACAAGGTGTTAACATCCAAAATATATAAAGAACTCACCTGCCTCAACATCCAAAAAGCAAATAACCTGATTAAAAAGTGATAAGAGGATATGAACAGACAATTCTCCAAAGAAGAAATTCAGATGGCCAACAGGCACATGAAAAGATGCTCCACATCACTAATTATCAGGGAAATGCAAATTAAAACAACAGTGAGATATAACCTCATGCCAGTTAGGATGGCCAGCATCGAAAAGACTAAAACAACAAATGCTGGCGAGGATGTAGAGAAAAGGGAACCCTCCTATACTGCTGGTGGGAATATAAGCTAGTTCAACCATTGTGGAAAGCAATATGGAGGTTCCTCAAAAAACTAAAAATAGAAATACCATCTGACCCAGGAATTCCACTCCTAGGAATTTACCCTAAGAATACAAGTTCTCAGATTCAAAAAGATATGTGCACCCCTATGTTTATCGCAGCACTGTTTACAATAACTGAGATATGGAAGCAACCTAAGTGTCCATCAGTAGGTGAATGGATAAAGAAGATGTGGTACATACACACAATGGAATACTATTCAGCCATAAGAAAGAAACAAATCTTACCATTTGCAACAACATGGATGGAGCTGGACATACTATGCTCAGTGAAATAAGCTGGGCGGAGAAAGACAAGCACCAAATGATTTCCCTCATTTGTGGAGTATAACAACGAAGCAAAACTGAAGGAACAAAACAGCAGCAGACTCACAGACTCCAAGAAGGGACCAGCAGTTACCACGGGGGAGGGGTGGAGAAGCACAGGTGGGGATGGAGGGAGAAGTGGATTGTAGGGTATCATGATTGGTGCACATAGTGTGTGTGGGGTCACGGGGAAGACAGTGTAGCACAGAGAAGCCAAGTAGGAACTCTGTGGCACATTACTACACTGATGGACAGTGACTGTAATGGGGTATTGGGTGAGGACTTGATAATATGGGTAAATGTAGTAACCAAATTGTTTTTCATGTGACACCTTCATAAGACTGTATATCAATAATACCTTAATAAAAAAAAAGAAAAGTGAATGTTAACTCATATGCCTTGCTACTGCTTAGTAGCCACTTGTTAAACACAAAAGATACCTGCGTCAACCTAAACACAAGAAACCAGGTTAAGCGGCAATGTATTTATTTGGGATCAAAGAATTGCAATGCAGAGATCAGATTTAGGTGGAACCCAAATAGTGCCCTGATTACAGGGGATGGATTCAGGGTTTTTATGGACAAAAGAAAGAAGATTGGGTAAGTTATTTTAAGGAATTGTTCATTGTTGCTGACAAACAGGGCTACATTCGAATTCACTGGGCTGGCAAGGTAGTCACTGGGCAAAGTCCACTTGTATCAGAATTTTGTCGGCTTTGCTGACTTCTTGGAATGTTGGTAATTTGTCCCATTTCCAAAGTTTAGAAAACAGGACATGCGCGGCAATTCCTCTGAAACACTTGTTCCTGCTCGATTTTAAAAATGGCTCTACTTATATCATTTTCACCCCTGGAAGTATGAGTTTTCTTCAATAAGATATTATCCCTTTTTATTTTCTGCATGTAAGAAGTGTTAAGGCTCAGAGAAGTTTAATCATTCTGAGAACACATCTAAGAGATAAAAGGATTTAAAATTAATACTTATTTCCATTATGTAATTTTTCTTTCATAATGAGGATGGAACCCTGATGAGTTTAGTATTATGACTGGGAAAAATAAATAGGTTTCTGTTGCTTTTTATATTTAATTTTAATTTTATTTTATTTGGTTTCCTTATTTGGCCCAATCCATCAAGCAGAGTGAATTTCTTCTTGTATCATTGTATTTTTCCTGCTATGATGGCTTTCTTATGATTGGTTATTATTCATTATTCCATAAATAGGCTTCCTGCATTCAAATTCTACATCAACTGTAGTCACACTCGTTAACTTAGATAAGGTCCTTAATCTCTGTGTCTCAACTTCTTCATCTGAAAATGTTGGTAATGAAACAGCTACCTTGTCAGAGTCTGCACTGATGAAAGTTAATGTACTTCAAGTACTTAAAATTGTGTTAGCACATGTATAAGCATTAGATGTTTTTATTGTTACCAATATTTAACATATTTGTATTAATAATCATATCTTAATATGTAATGTGGTATAATTATATATTAATAATGTTTATACTGTGAACAAAGTTTTAACTCCCTTTGGTGTAACAGCTATGCTTCATTTATCTTTGTGTCTCCTGTACCTACTAGTAGTGCAGCTAATAAATACATCCTAGGCTTTTGCAAATGTTGAGTGAGTTCACAAAATGGGAAGTATTTTTCAGAAGCTGATAACACTTGATTTAATGATTTTGGGTTACAAAACTGAGTTCTAGTCAAAATAGAACCGCAAAACACAGCATCTTTAGGAAAAGCACTGAGTTTCATTCATCATTTTATTCATGGTTTTATTCATTGTACTTGTCAGAATGACACCTGGATGGCAGGGACACTTCCCTTGTGTTCTGTTAGACAATATTTTTTAATTGATAAAAGAAGAATTAATCAAAGAGGTTAATATTTTAGCTATAGGGAGTCTAATAGCTCTCTGAAAGCATATATATTATACTAATATATAGTTACTGTGTTATATATGTTGTGTTATATCATATTTCTGTTTTTATAATCTTACTGGGTGCTGCTGCTAATGAATTATTTTCAGGAGGCACACTGAAAAAATATTTAAAACCATCTCCTTAATCCTCAAGGTATATGCAAAATTATTTTTTCATTAATTATCTGGATTTTAAAAATCCTTTAGGAAAAAATGATGCAAATATTACTATTTGATAAAAGGTGCCATAGATAATAAGATTTACCACTATTTAAGGGACTACTAAGAAAAAACACTGTAGAACAAATTACATCATGGTATTCTGTCATTTGTACTTTTTATCCTTAAGAATTTTTAAAAACTACCTATTTAAACAGATTTTTGTATGTCACTCATTTACATAAATTAAAAATACATAGATAAATATAATGATTAATATATTCTTCTAAAAACTTCATTTTTAGAAAATAATTCATTTCTATATTTTTAATTCAGAGTCATTGATGTCCATGTTATCCTACAAATCGTTTTCCTCTGTGCTAAAGAGCTGAATGGTGGACCTTGTAAAACAAAGCTCCTCTTGGAATTTTCTTCATCATCACTGACCTCCACTGTGCAGGTGTTCATGCTGATGCTTTCTGTATTACACCAAAAGGTATTATTGGCAGGTGTTTAGACAACAACATGCAGCTGCATTCGTTCCTCAAAGGGTTTTTAAGAGGCCCTTTGACTGACATGTTGGGAGCTGCAGCTGACCCTAGAAGTTATCAGGAGTAAAACTAATTCATCACTTTTTCACACTGCTCATTTTTTAACTTTTCAAATATATGTCCATGAACTCCATGAACTGATTTAAGAACCAAGTTAGTTGTTAAGTTAGTGTAAGACTCTAGCATCTCCATTCCATGTAAGTTTGAGCTAATTCTCTACCAGTTCACCTGACCCTCAGGTTTCTGTGCATGCACAACAATGTCACTGGGGAAGATTTCATTCTTAGGAATTATGAAATAGGTTTAAATTAAGCATGGAAGCAACTTTTAGTGACCAGCAGTTATTTATAGCTTCACCGTGACATGCTGCTTTTCATAGTCCACACTTTCAGGACCTTCATCTTTGTAGTATTGGCAATTTTAAGGCATGTCAAAAGCTGGGACTAGACCAGCATTTTTATACAGTTCTTTCTTTCCTGATTAAATCACATTGAAAAATAAGTACCTTCTGGTCTACTAAAGTAGGCAGGATTTTTTGAACACATTAATTTTGGATGTCTTTAAAATAATGCCAGATTATTCATGAGTCAGACACACCAGATTTCCTTTGCTATAGATTTCTTATATCCATTATGAAGAATTTGGCAACTTTTTATTGCCTTAATTCACATTGGGAACCATATGCAATATTTTCCTAACAGAACATAACACAGTTACCTGAAAGTATCTTCTTAGATCCTTTGAAACTTGGTTTTTGCTTCACAAGCCAATATACAATTGTGCTTATTCCTCCAAATAATGTTTATCAAATTAATTGCATATAAGCTTAAGTGTAGATTCTCCTTTGTTTCTATATTTTCTTTAGCTCAGTGTGGGAATTGAGTATAATTTTAAAGACATATTAAAAATCAAACAGAACTCATGTACAACTAATAATGCACATTTCTCAAAATAAATAATGATGTGGATATCTACATCCAAATTTGCACACATATATGCATTGAGAAATGCTTTGTTATAGCTGCCTCACTGACAGTGATTTTCAGACATAATTGAAAGATACACACAATTATAGAGATGTCAAAATGTACAAATTTGCATCTTAAAATAGACAAAACGTGAACTTTTATAAGACTATGTGCTTTAAGCTTAAAGTGGTCTATTATCTGTTTCTAATTGGTGGAATACCCCACTGGAGATTTACTTCTGGCTCAGAAAGAGGTTATGAATGCAGTATGTAAGGAAATCATAATGGATTTTATGACAGTACCTGGGACTTTAAAAGTTTATGGCCTTTTAGTATAATTTTGGAACTGTAGGCATGGTATTGTTGCCTCTGAATTTTTCTGCCAACCCCAAAATGCTAAAGAGAAAATTCACAGAGGTAGGATATAATCACTGAAAAATAGTCACTAAAATAATATGAAACCCCTTTTGGATATAGTATGTTTACGCATTCAAACAAAAAACCTATGTTGTGGTGGTGGTTGTTTGCATTGAGAAGTTGGACCCATAGAGAACTTTTAAGAAGAAAGATTACTGAGAATTCATGAAGAATAATGGATAACTTTTTGAAGTGTCTAAAAAACTGAGGACAGCTGTCAATAAGAATGACCATAACTACACCAATATTTCATTATTTAATGTAATTAATTAATTCTGGAAAGAGTATATTTTGATGTCAAGATTAGTCCCCAACTAAGATAAATCTATAGGATACATACTATTCTTATCTGTGACAAGTATCTGTAACATGCCCTGATAGGGTAACTTGGTGATTAAATTAAATCCCCTTATTTTGATTATAAGATGTCAGCTACAATAAAACTATCTAAACTTCTAGTGAGAGTAGGTATATTCTACTTTTCAAGATTAGGGATTTCTAACTACTAGAATATTTTTCAATTTAACAACATATCAAAGAATAATTTTTAACAACTTGATTAGGGCATTGAGATGGACATATTTGGCAATGTTAATTAATCAAAAACTAGGTTCCTTAAGTGTTTTAGTGTTTTGTTCCAGATGGGTATGAATATATGCATCTGTTTTATTTTTCAGTAAGAATTTGAAACAATTTTTTCCCTAAGAATCCAAAAAATGCATTTTAATATGATAAACTGAAAATGATCATTCCTATTAAACTGATTCTAGCTTTATTCACCAGGACTTCAGTAGAAATACAGATGCATTAAAAATAAAGCTATGTCAAAGTGGGACAAGCTTTTTGAACACTATTTTATCACTTATCATGGTACAAAGTGATTCTTTTTCAAACTAGAATGCAAATTGTTGGATCATCTAATATGACCCATGATTTACATCAAATTATTTAGTGACTTTAATTTAACTCTAAGGTATATTTTTGGTAACCTAATAGATAGAACAATTCAGAAACTATTCTGTGTATATTGTAGGTTGGAGGAACCTAGCAAATATATCAATTTTGTTAGATGTAAGATTGTGACAGAGAGCAGATATACCACCCAAATATTTCACTTTGTCATATTGATTATTTGAATTAGTTACTTAAGAAACAGCTGGTACAAGTACATTCTGACCTCCTTTCTCCTCCTGTAAGCAAGAAATACATCTCCTTTGTGAAAGGCAGCCCCCAACCCACCCCAACTAGGCATCCTATCACCAGAGACAGGGAATTCAGGGCCAAGAAGGCTACATGAACAAACCTTGTCCCTTCTTCACTAATTTACTACCCCAAACCCAAACCCCTTTTTCTTATCGATTCTTCACAAATGTATTGTGTACTTCTCTAAAAGGTGTAACTCTGGTCACTTCTTTGAGTCTCATTTTTTTATGGGATTCCTGTATATGTGAAATTGAATTTATTTAATTAATTTTAGTTCATTTGTTTTGCCCTGGTAATTTTTCTTATGTCAGTTTAATTATTAGACCAGCTAAAGAACCTTGAGGGGAAGAAAGAAACATTTTCCATCCCACAGCTTTCACTGTGGGAGAAAAGAGCTAGAAATACAAAATGTGAAGGCCAAAGTCTATAGCGATAAAAAATGATAGAATGCTAAATTAAATCTAGCAATAATCAATAATTATATATATCAGACCAAGTGGAGTCTATCCCAAGAGCACAAGATTTGTCTATCAATTGAAAGAAACCAATGAAATTAATCTATTAATATAACAGATTAAAAATTAAAAAAGCATAATCTTTATTTGGGTTTGATCTTTATTAAAGTGTGAGCCAAATCCCACTCACTGGTGTCTTTTGTAAATAGACTTTCACACATTCATTTATTCGTTGTTTTCTGTGTTGCAAGTACCATGTTGAGTTGTCACAACAGAAACTGTACAACCTAAAAGTACTAAAATATTTTTTGTCTGGACGTCTATAAAAGTTTGCTCACTCCCAATCTTAATACATTGGAACACATTTTTTGGCAAACTTAATCGCCACTGGTAATGTTATGGGTTGAGTTTGTTCTCCTAGGTCCTTGTCCAACTGTAACAAAAAATTCAAAGGCAGAGACAAAATAAATAAGCAGAGTGATAGTTTTATTTGAAAAAAAATCCAAGTGAGGAGAAGGCCAGAGTCAAAGCAGACAAAGGCCTGGATCCCTTAGGCAGGAAGCCTTTATATTGCATTCTAGATAGGAGGCACCTCTTTCATTGACAAGGTAGGGTTATTTGATTGACAGTTCCATCTATACAGCCATCTTTCTCAGGGTACGTGTCCTTTCCCACGGTGAGGTGTGTTTGGGCACTTCTTAGTTTTGTTCAATTGCACCCATGATGGGATCAGTTTGGGACTGGTTTGGTCTGGTCCTGACAGGCAAGAAGTTATCTCCCAGCAAAGCGTCTGTTGTCTTCACGTGGGACCCCCTACCTGGGCAGTTTGGGCAGTTTTTCCCTGAACTTTATCTTCCCCTTCCCTGGCTGCTCATGTCTGTCTTTCTACCTAACAGTAATAAAAATTTAACTCAGAAAACCAGGCATATGAACTATTAAAAGATAAACAGGCATATTAGAAATTTTAAGTTTATCAAAGCAAAAATTGATTCCAACTGGGCAGTGCCACATTGGAAACAATTAGCTCTCACCCACAGCAGCAAGGGACTTTTATACAGAAGAGGTGAAAACAAAGCAAGGAAATTATTTAATTGGCTAGATAAGTAGTTGCCTTATTTGGGAAAGCCTACCAGGCTGTTTGTGATTGGGTGTCTCTAGCTTCCAATTCTTAACCTTAGGCATTTCAAGCTTAGCTTTTGCTTTGCTTACTGTGGATTTCTAAGGTACTAAAGGCCAGCTCAGTCTGATGGCCTCCTTGTTAGCTTAACCAAAGGAACATTATCAACTTGATAAACAGCAGTTATGAGAAACTACAGGTAGTGACTTACTTAATTGTGAAAGACAATGCTTTCTTCCTAAAATTGAGAAGAAGACAATGACGTCTTGTGCCATTTCCATTCAACATTATACTGAAGGTCTGTAACTCTGGGAGGAAATATGTTCCCAGTCAGGGACAAATAACCTTTGAAGCCAAAATCAGTCAAAGAGAGAAATAAAGTGGGAGAAACCCATTTATTGCTTACAAGCAGTCATCTACTTCTGCTCGCCCATGTCTCTCATGAGCCAGCTGTAAAAAGACCCCAAAAATACCTCTCTGGTCCAGTTGTGTGCTCACTACCCATTTTGTAATCACCTACTGATATGGAGATGGACTTCTTCTCTCCACCCCTTGGAAACACCTATGATATGGAGATGCACTAAGGCCAGGTGAGAGATTCTGGAAACAGTGCAATTTTACCCACAAGGTCCTAATCAGTGTAATAATGAAAAAGGACAAATCAAGGCTTACAGTTTAGAAAGAAATAAGTAAAAGTGTCATTAGTTGCAGATTAAATGATCATCAATATAGAAAATACTCAGGAAAGTATAAAATACCTATAAAATTAAACTACAAAATTAAAAGTAACTAGGAATTTAGTGACAACACTTGACACGATATAAAGACCAATTTCTTCTTAGAGGTCAGTGAAAATGGCCAGGTAACAACCTTGAAATTCTTCTGCTCCATGAAAGCAACAAGAAAAAAGTGGCAAAATTTGTCAGAATCAACATTTTCAAACTCTGGAAATTAACTCTAGATTGTTGAGCATTTATTATAGAAAAACAGCTGAATCTTGGTGAGAAGCAAGGTTTGTGGTTTTTTTAACTTGGTCAATTCCTGTCCCCCACACCTAGCTATGAAAACTCATAGCCTAGTTAAAGGCAGCAGACTATGTCACTCCATAATATGCCTTTTGACATAAAGATTACTTTGAGTTCATTACTTTAAGAAACTGCAGATAGAGGAGAAGCTCTAAAAACAGAATAGCAGTTGCCCTTTTGTAATGGAAATTTGCATATGCAAAAGAAATTTCCATTAGAAAGGGTGCCTGGAAGAAGAGAACTATTACCTACCAAAGAAAACTTTTGCCTGCAGATTTAACTGCCTAACAGTTACCTTTGTTTACCACACATTTCCTCCTCTCACCTCCCTGAGAATTGTCTTCTCCAGATCCCTATCTCTTTCCTTAGCTCAGGATGATAGAAAGCCCCACCATCTAGTGGCCTTTGAGCCTCATTTCCTTCTGGGGCTCCCAAGTGTATGTGAATCTTTACAATTGTTTTTATTTTTTTCCTCCTGTTAATCTGTTTTATGTCCATTTAATTTTTAGACCAGCCAAAGAACCTAGGTAGAAGCCTAGATAGAAGGATAATGGCTCCTCCCTTTCAGTTCTATTATAGAAATCAGCAGTCTGGTGGCCATTAGAGGAGAGAGGAAGTGTTTGAAGCTCCTCCAAAGCCTCTTTCTCAGATTACTTTAATCATTTGACCTGTAGGGTAGTTCCCTGGAAGACCTTGTGTGCAGGGCTGTTTATTTCAGGAGCTTACTCAGTATAAAAAGGTTTTTCCTTGTTTTGTTTTGTTTTGTTTTGTTTTCTGAGACAATTACAGGCATTGTATTTAAAACCTAGAGCTCCAAGGATAATTTTTACAATATTGCTTGGATAGGAGAAAATTGGCTTCAATATAAATGTTACTGTTAAGGGTTGAGTTTGTTCTTGGTCCTTGTTCCTGTTAGATAGATGGACATGAGCAGCCTGGGAAAGAGAAGATAAGGTTCAAGGAAAAATCTGCCCAAACTGTCCAGGCAGAGGATGTCATGTGAAGACAACAGAGGCTTTGCAGAGAGATGAGATAACGTCTTGCTTATTGGGACTGGGTCAAATGGTCCCAACCAGGTCCCATGAGGGTACAATTGAACAAAACTAAGAATGACCCAAATCACACATCATAATCTCATTAAAATAAAATTACGGTTTTGCCCTCCCCCCAATTCCATAGGCTTTTCTGTGTGCATTTTGGGAAAAGATATGCACAACAAGGGGAATAGGCATATGACTAGAGCTGTCAATCAAATGACCTCACCCTGTCAATCAATGGAAGTGCCTCCCCAGCTAGGTCATGATAAATAGACCCTCCCCTAAAAGATCAGGTCCTTTGTCTACCTTGACTCTGGCCCACTCTTCCCTGGAGTGTATTCAAATAAAAGTTTCACTAAAACTAGAGTAGGCAGTTAGACATAACAGGAGAAAAGGGTTAGCTCATCACGGAGGAAAACTCCAAAGTGACCAACTCCTAAGCCCTCCCTAGTTCCCAGTTTCACAGTCAAAAACACCCAGCTTATCAGGAGGCCCAGACAGTCAAGGACACCTAGATCCTCAAGAGGCCCAGGACCTCAGGGGCTTCCCTGATTGCACAGCATGCAAGAGGTCCAAAGACCTTGTTGGAGAATAACCCCACCTGATTAAAGTAACACCTAAATCTAATTCGCATAGTGTTTTTGCACCTGCTATGGGCTTTGTTTAGGGACTTATGAGTAAGGTGCCTGCACACTGAGTAAAAGCTTCTATAACCTAGACCTGTAAATCAAGCTGTCAATCAAAGGACTTAACACGCAAGGCAGGGCTTCCCAAGAAAAAATAAAAGCCAACCTAACCCTAATAGTGAGACTGCCTCTGGTTTACAAACAGCTTGCTATCCTGTCTCAAGAGTGTACTTTTCGTTTTAACCCAATAAATTCCTCAGGGCTATTTTTCTTGCTCTCTGGTCTCTCGACTGAATTCTTTCTTTCAAGAAGACAATAATCAGGGAAACACAACTCATTTCACTGGTAAAAAAGGCAATTGAAACCCTGAAGCTCAAGGGAAAGTTTTACCCCTCCCTGACTACCTAGAAAATCTAAACTGGGGTCTTTCCTAATATAAGATTTATTACCAAAGATAAATTTCATCTGGGTGACCCATCCATAGGGCAGGACAAATATTTAATCACCAAATGTCTGCTCTGCTTATCGCCCTCCTCCCCCACGAAGCCCCAGCCCCTGCCCATCCCCTCACTCAGGATGGCATAGACACCCTGTTTTGTCTTTCTGCCTTGGAACCTCTCCTGTATGTGGGGTTCTCATATATATGAAATTAAGTCTGATTTTTCTCCTGTGAATCTTTCTCATGTCAATTTAATTCTTACACCAGAGAAGAACCCTGAAGGGTAAATGAAAATATTTCCTCCCCAAAAATATGTGTGTGTATATCATATAGATTTTTATGTGTATAGGACAACCACTAGGCAGGTGGATTGGGTTATTTCTTAGAGGTCATAGCTATTTGGGGGAAATGTATTCACAATTATATTTTATATTTGGAAAGTCAAACATGAATTATTATTTTTGTAATGTAAACCAATTAAATTAGAGTTTGACAAATTTTCTTGGATTGTGGGATGCTCATAGTAGGAAATTTGTGGTGTATTGGCAGAAAGAAAGTAGTTTGATATGAGATAGGAACTGTTAGCATATCTAGTAGTTTCTGATGTCTAGATTTATCAGAAGTTAGCATGGGTTTAAAAAGGATAAGAGCATCCTTATAGAATAACTATATAATATTTTTCATAAAGATTAGAATGAAAATTGCTGTTTAATAAGATTGTGGGCCCAGACCTTTATTTAGGCCATTTAATTGTATTTAATGCAGCACCACTGTAATTGAATGAAAAAAAAGTGAGCATCTATTAAAGTTTACTGTAGCTGGATTTAAATAAACATCTTGAAAGAAGAGCTTATTTAAGGGTCTACATTACACTGGATAAAGCATGATATTACATGGGGATTTAGGGATTATACAGATAAAAACGCAGCACCCAGTTTTGAGCTTTTATTATTGCAAAAGAAAATCAGAAAGAAAATGAGAATATGCAGAAATAAAGCCTCTGCCTCATATATAGTCATGTTTGTAAATTAGAAAATCTGAAAAATTTTAATTAATTGACATATTAACCCCTGAGACCCAGATCTAGGCAACGAGTGATCTAGCCTGTGTCTCTAAAGCTTTGCATATTCTGCACATTTTATATAAATGGAATCATTTATATTGTGTGTTCCTTTGTGACTAGCTTCTTTCACTTGGCATGATTTCAGTTCATTCGTGTTGGAGCACATCTATTTTTATTGCCAAATCATATTCTATTGTATAGATATGCCATATTTTGTATAGCCATTCATCAGTTGATAGACGTTTGGCGACGTTTGGGTCATTTCTCCTTTTGAGCTGCTAGAAATAATGCTGCTATGAATATTTATACAAGTTTTTGCAAAGAGTTGTGTTCGCATTTCTTTTGTGGTACATACCTATAAGTGAGATCACTGAGTCTGAGTAGCTCATTGTTGAGCCCATGTCTGGTCAGAGGTTGTGTGCCAGGGGTGCTTTACATGAGCTTGGTGAGGGAGACTGAGGACCCTGGGCTAGAGCTTATAAAGGTAGGCTGCACCTGGGGGTGGGCTTCCATCTTTCAGGCAGGGATGGAAGGGGTGCAGAACCTCAGTCCTCTTGGCTGCACCCAACCAGTGGAGAGGCTCTCTACAGCTGGGGCCTGAGAGGAGTGAGAAACACCCTGTCCCACCCTTCTTGTGATCAAACACCAGCCTTAGCTGGGGTGAGGGAGCTCAAGAATTGTGGGCCACATGTTCTAGAGTAGAGAAACCAGGGTAGAGTTTCTGTAACACAGAGCTCGGGTATGGCTCAAATGCCAGAGGCTCTCTCAGTTCTTACAGATAATTAGTTTTAATTTAATGAATATATATCCATTTGCTGTATGCTCTTAGAAAAATTTCCATAGACTATAATTATTTTTTATATAATTTTCACCAGTTAAGTGGTTGTTTTGATGAGAAGAGGATTCACTAAGCTCTTCACAATATTCAGGAAATCTGCACTCTCTAGCGGCAGGTATTGTACTAAAATGCATCCTACAGTCCACCCTCCTTCTACTTATATTTAGTCCTTTTAAATAGTTTAAGTGAAAAAAGGCTACTCATTATTTTGACAGTACTCCATTTTTTTCTATTCAGGGTCAGCTAGTTCCTCATTTTGGAGTTGGGCCCTGCCTGCCTCAGTGGACCCCACTGACACAGTGATCAGTGACCTTGCCATAAAGGACCTATGCACCCACAGATGAGAATCTGGGGGTTCCTGGGGCCTGTGTCTCCCTATCCACCTCCACACCCCATGTTGACCCTTCTCCACCCAGGCATCACTGTGTGAAGGGCCTGTGCAGTTGCTCCATGAGCAGCTCTCTGACCTGGGAAGATGGGGCTTCCAGCTGGTTCTGTGCAGCCACATGCTGGAGCTCAGGGTTGGTGCAGCTGTCCGAGCCCAAGGAGCAAAAGGAACACCTGGGCCATCACACTGCCTGGACGCTCCAAGTTACCTACTTGACTGCCTTGCCAGGCCTACCTGCATGTGGTCCGTCCCTGGCCGCTGACCGCCTTCAGCCCCACACTGGGCAGTGCAGAGCTTACCAGCATTCAGTCCCACCTGGATGCGTGATGCGGGGCCTGCATTCCACTCCTTCCCACCCTAGGACTGCCTCCTCCCTCCCCCTCCAAACTCCACCCAGACCTGACCCCTGGCTTTCCCTCCATAACACTGCCTTTTGCTTCCAAAAAAACCCACATAGATTCTGATAATATCTGCTAATGAACCAGAAAAGATTACTTATATGCAAAAATATTTTTTATTGTAGAGTGGAATTTTAGAGTACTTCTCTTGAGGCAAGTGAAGAGATTCAAATGCAGACTCCACAAAATTAACGTATTTCAAACTTGGATGATCATGATAATGTGGTCTTTAAATCTAGTGTATGTGTGAAATTCGTTGCCAAAAAAAGTACCTATATTTTATTAGTTATTCATTTTTTCTGCATCTTATACATAATATTTCTGATTTGCAATATGTTCTTTAATGAGGTTTTGTCTAATTTATTTCATGATTTAGATATATTCGAGTTCTGTATTATGGGAGAAAGAACCACAGAAATTAAGGGTCATTACCATGATATCATTCTATTATCATGAATTAGCCCTGCTGATGTTGGCCATGATCACCGGGCTAAAGAAGTGTTTTTCCTGTTTTTCCTGTGCAATTACTGTTTTCTCCCTTCCCACTGTACTTTTTGGAAATCACTATGTGCAGCCAATACTTAAGGGATAAGAAGGATTAAGGATATACTCCATGATCTTGAAGTATCTACACTAATTATTTGAAATTCTCCTGCACAGATTTGTCTCTTTATCCCATGTATTTATTCTGTTATTTATTTAAATCATCATGGAGTAATAGAGATGAATAGGAAGAGCACAGAGAATTTTTGGAGCAGTAAGAATACTCTGATATTATAATGGTGGACACGTATCATTATGCTTCCGTCCAAACTCACAGAGTGTGCAACACCACAGGTGAATCCAGAGGTCAACTGTGGACTTAGGGTGATACTGATGTGTTATCAATTGTGACAAATGCACCACTCTGGGGCGGGGGGGAATGTTGATAATGGAGGAGGCTATGTATGTGTGGGGGCAGGAGGCATATGGGAAACCTTATCTTCTCTTCAGTTGTGTTATAAACCTAAAAATCCTGTGAAAATAAAGTATTTTAAAATATATATAATTAAAATAAAAATTCCTTTTTATCTCTCATGGAGCATGCTATTAGTTTTGTATCTAAGAACTGATTGTAAATGTCGAAGTCACATGGATTTTCTCTTATGTTGCCTTCTAAAAGTTTTGTGTTTTACATTTTGTATTCAGGTCTATGATCCATTTTGAGTTTGTAAACAGTGTGTCTAGATTCATTGGAGGTGGGTTATAGGACATCCATTGAATTGCCATTGTTTCTTTTTCTAAGATCATTTGAATATATTTTTGTGGATTTAATTCTGGTTGCCTCATTTGATTGATCTGTGTCTATTCTTTCCCAAGTACCATTTCTTTTAACTATAACTTTACAGTAAGTATGGAAATCAGGTTGCATGTATCTATCCCCAAACTTTGTTTTTCTTTAGTATTATGTTGGCAATTTTAATTATTTTGCCTTTCCATAAATTTAGAGTCTAGAATCAGTTTATTCATTTTAAATAATGTCTTGTGGGAACTTTGACTGATATTATATTGAACCTATAGATGAAATTCTCAAGAAGCTTTGAGATTTAACAATTTGAACCTTCCAATCTATGAACATAGAATCTCCATTTACTTAGATAATTTTTTTATTTCCTCAGAGTTTTGTACATTTCTGTATATATGCCATGTGCATATTTTGTTATATTTAAATATAAGTTTTTTTAGGATGTTATTGTAAGTGGTATTTTTTGAAGTTCAAATCCCAGTTGTTCTTACTAATATACAGGAAAGCAATTGAGTTTTATATATAAACCTTATGTCCTTCTAGCTTGCTATACTTGCCTACTAGTTGCCAGGGTTTTTTTTTTTTTTGGTTGTTGTTAATACTTAGAGTGAGATTTTCTATATAGAAAAAAATGTTGTCAGCTTATTATGTCTGATATATATCTCTCTTTTTAATCTGACACCTTTAACTTATTTTTCTTTTCTAGTGCACTTGTGAAAGCATAACAAAGATAAATGTTGAAAAAGACCTATAAGAGTACATTCTTGCCTTGCTCCCAAACTTAGAGAAAAGTATCTGGTTTCAAACCACTAAACATATGTTAGCTATAGAATTTTTCCTAGATTTTGTTTTCAAATCAAATTGAGGAAATACCAATATATTCCTAGTTTGGTGAAAATTTTTATCATGTAAAAAGTTTAAATTTTTTTAAATAACTTTATTGAGATCTACTTCATATAGCATACAATTCACCCATTTCAAGTGTACAGTTCAATAGTTTTTAGTATGTGCACCATTTACAACTATTGCCATGTCAAATTTAGGACACTGTGTTCATCCCTTAAAGAAAACCTACAACTTTAGTTATTACCTCCCAGCTCCTTTTGCTCCAGCCCTAAAAAATTTTCTGTTTTTACATATTTACCTAATATTAACATTTCAAGCAAATGGAATTATATAAGATGTAGTATTTTGTGACTGGCTAGAGTTAGCATTATGTTTCAAAATTAACAACAGAAATACAAAAGATCTTAAGAGACTACTATGAAAAAATTATACACCAACAAATTAGACAACCTAGAAGAAATAGGTAAATTCCTAAACACTCAAACTACAAGACTAAATCAGGAAGGAATAAAACATCTGAACAAAATTAAAATGAGTAAGTCAGTTAATCAGTAATCATAAACCTCTAACAAAGAGAAACTCAGGATCAGATGGCTTCACAAGTGAAATCTACCAAACGTTAAAAGAATTGATTTTCATCCTCTTCAAACCACCTCAAAAACAACTAAAGAGGAGAGAACACTTCCAAACTCATTTTACAAGGCCAGCAATTCCCTGACATCAAGGCCAGATATGGATACTACAAGAAAAGAAAATTCCAAGTCAAAATCCCTAAAGAACACATATGCAAAAATCCTCAACAAAATACTTGCACACTGAATTCAACATCACATTTAAAGTATAATACACCATGACCAAGTGAATTTATGCCTAGGATGATGCAAGGGTGGTTTAAAACACAAAAATAAATACAGGATATAAGCCACATTAACAGAATGCAGAATTAAAGTCATACGATCATATTAATAGATGTAGAAAAGGCATTTGACAAAACTCAATATCCCTTCATGACAAAAATTCTCAACAAATTGGATATAAATGGCATGCACTTCAACACAGTAAAGGCTATATATAACAAGCCTGTAGCTAATATCATGTTCAATGGTGAAGATCTGAAAACTTCTCCTTTAAGATCATGAAGAGCCAAGGATGTCCATTGTCACCACTTTTATTCAACATAGTACTGGAGATCCTAGTCAGAACAACTAGGCAATAAAAAGAAATAAGAGGCATCCAAATTTGAAAAGAAAGTGTAAATTTGCCTCTGCAGTTGGTATGACACTATATATAGAAAACTCATGAGAATCTACCAGAAACTATTAGGCTTGATAAATGAATTATGTAAAGTTGCAGGAATACAAAAATCAACAAAAAAATCAGTTTCGTTTAGCTACATTAACAACCTGACCATACAAAAAATAAGAAACTATCCCATTTGTAATAGTATCAAAAACAATGACTAGGAACAAGTTTAGCTAATGTGAAAGATCTGTACAGTGAGAATACAAAACATTGATGAAAGAATTTGAAGAAGACACAAATAAATAGAAAGGTAGTTAGTGCTCATGGACTAGAAGAATTAATATTGCTGAAATGTCCATATTAATCAAACAACCTATAGATTCAATGCAATCCCTATCAATATTCCAGTTGCATTTTTCACATAAAAAGGAAAAGCATTCCTAAAATTCATATAGAAACACAAAACACCCTAAATAACCAAAGAATTCTTGAGAAAGAAAAAATAAAGTTGGAGGTATCACACTTCCTGATTTCATACTATACTACAAAACTATAGTAATCAAGACAGTACATAGTGGCAAAAAAGAGACACATAGATCAACAGAACAGAATCAAGATACCAGAAATAAAGTAAACCATATATAGTCAAGTTATCTCTGACAAAACTGCCAGGAACAGACAATGGAGAAAAGATAGTTTCTTCAGTAAATGATGTTGAGAAACTGGATAACCAGAGGCAAAAGAATTAAACTAGGCCTCTATCTTATATCACTCACAGAAACATTATTTGAATTAAGAATTTCATTGTAAAACCTGAAACCATAAAATATCTAGAAAAAAATATAGGGAAAACAAGCCCTTGACATTGGTCTTGATTTTTTTTTTATATGCTACCGAAAGCACAGGCAATAAAAGCAAAAATAAACAAGTGGGACTACATTAAAGAAAAAGCTTCTTTATTGCAATGGAAACAATCAACAAAATGAAAATGCAATCTATGGAAGGGTAGAAATAGTTGCCAACTTAAGGGGCTAATATACACAATATGTAAAGAACTCCTACAACTCAATGGCAAATAATAATAATAAGGGGCCAAGAACCTAAATAGATATTTTTCCACAGAAGGCATAAGAACAGGTAGGTGCTAAATATCAATGATCATTAGGGAAATGCAGATTAAAACCATGAGATATCACCTCACACCAGTTAAGAGAGTCATTATTAAAAAATAATAAGAGATCATATGTGCTATTGAAGTTTGGGTAAAGGGGAACCCTTTTACGCTGTTGGTGGGAATGTAAATTTGCACAGGCACTATGGAAAACAGTTAGGAGATTCTACTTAACTTTTTCTCAAGTGGAAGCAACTTAATAGTCCATTGATAACAATGGTGGTGCATTGATGCAATGTCAAATTTTCAGTGATAAAAAGGAATAGACTATCAAGCCATCTAAAACCAAAGGAAAATCATAAACAAATAGTGGCAAGTGTTAGAAGCCAGTTTGAAAAAACTACATAGGATTACAGTAATATGATATCCCAGAAAAAAAAAAACAAAATTATAGAGACAGTAAGAGTTCAGTGATTGCCAGAGGTTTGGTGGAGTGGGAGAGGGATGAATACGTGGAGCACAGGCAGGTGTTAGGAAAGTGAAACTATTCCATGTGATACTGTGATGCTGGGTACTTGCCATTATCCATGGAAGTGCACAATACAAAACATGAAACCTAATAAAACATGAGGACTTTAATGAATAATAATATATCACTATTGGTTCAATTTTAGCAAATGTATGACACTAATACAAAATGTTAATAGACCAATCTTTGATTATGGGGAGGTATGGGTTCTTTTTGTATTTCCTGCTAAATTTTCTGTAAACCTAAACTGCTCTAAAAAGGTATATTATTTTTTAAAAACAACAGAACGGAAAAGAAAAGTAGACAAATCAACTGTTACAGTTGGATACATCCATACCAATTTTCAGAAATAATTAGAAAAACTAGACAGAAGAGTAAATATTACTATGATCCAGTAGGCAGCAAGGTCATAATAATGGAGCACTCCAAACAGTTCTGTCTATATAAAGTTAACAATTCAGGTAAAATGAACCACATCACGAAAAATAAGAGCTACTACAATTCATCCAATATGAAATAGATTGAAGAGGGGAGCACGGGGAAGGCAGCATAGCCCAGAGAAGACAAGCAGTGACTCGACAGCATCTCAATACGCTGATGGATAGTGACTGTAATGGGGTTGGTGGGGGGGACTTGATAATGGGGGGAAATCTAGTAACCACAATGTTGCTCATGTAATTGTATAGTAATGATACCAAAAAAAAAACCAGATTGAGTAGCTTTATAACTAACTATTAAGGAAATTGAATTCATAAATTAGAAAATTCTCCCTCTTTAAAAAAAAAGGAAATAAAGAAGGAAGGAAATTCCAGGTCCAAGCAGCTTCACTGTAGAATTCCTTCAAATTTTTGAAAAAGAATAATTCCAAATTTACGTAGTCTATTTAAAAATAAGAGAAGAGATAATAATACCTCCAAATTCATTTTATAAAGTTAATATGACCTTGATAGTAAAACTAAGAAAAAACAATACAAAAAAAGGAAAGCACACATCAAAATGTATTATTAAAATAGATGAAAAACTCTTCAAAAATATTATCTCAGTAATATAAATAAAAAAGATTACATGTATGATATGTTGTGGGGTCTAGTATATTAACAGGCTAAATAAAAAAATTACATGGTGGTTTTTGATGGAAGGAAAAAATGTGAAAAAATTCAACATAAATTTATGATGAAAACTGCAAACTAGGAAGAGTGGAACATCTTCAAATTGCAAAGAGCATCTACAATAACCCACAGCTAACATTATACTAATAGTGAAAACCTGCATGCTTCTTCCTAAGATAGAGAATGAACAAGAATATTCAGTCCCACACCTACCTAAAATAGCATTCAGAGTTCTTTCCAAAGCAATAAGTTAATGAAATGGAATAAAAAGCATATAAATCAGAAAGTAAGAAATGAGTTATCTCTATTTTCTGTTTTCAGATATGTAGAAAATCCCCAGTGATCTAAAAAAAGAAAAAAAATCTATAAGAAATAACTGAGTTCAGCTAGGTCACAGGATACAAAATAAACATACAAAAAATCAGTTGTGCTTTCATATACTAGCAATCAGCAAGTGGACACTAACTTAAAAGTACAGTAGCATTTAAAATCACCTAAAAATATAAAATGCTTAGGTGTAAATGTAAGAAAATATGCACAAGACTTGTGTGCTGAAAACTACACAGTATTGACAAAGGTGAAAGAACTCTAAATAAATAGACATATCATTCATAGAATGTAAGACCCAAGAATTTTCCTCCAAATAATATGTGTTTTAATTAAAATTCCAGTAAGATTTATGTAGTTATAAGACAAGATTATCTAAAATTTGTATGAAAAAGCAAATGAATTAGAATAGCTAAAACAATTTTTAAAAGAACATTGGGGTAGGAAAGATTCTGCCCTATTTTAAGACATTTTATAAGTTCAGTAATTAAGACTTTATTATATAGGAAGACAGATACACACATATTGATAGGATGAAAGAGAAAACCCCAAAACTTGTATCTCCTACATACAATGATATGATGAACTGATTTTTGACAAAAGTACAAAAAAAATACAATGGAAAAAATATGGCCTTTCCAACAAAAGATACTGGAACAATCACACATCCTTTGTCAAAAAAAAAATCAACATCTATTTATTACAACTTGTACTAAAATTAACTAGAAGTAGATCACAGATACAAATATAAAGTATAAAATTATAAAACTTTTAGAAAAGAGACTTTGTAGAAAATCTTTGGGATCTAAGTTTAGACAAAGAAGTGTCAGAGTTTACACCAAAAACCATGATCTATAAAATGAAAAAGAGCATTAAATTGAACTTTGTCAAAA
Organism: Smutsia gigantea; assembly: GCA_032199065.1. NCBI lineage: Eukaryota > Metazoa > Chordata > Mammalia > Pholidota > Manidae > Smutsia > Smutsia gigantea. Next base: position 393,471 of record JAVSCE010018753.1, read on the forward strand.
GTAAAATCCCTTGTTTTTGAGTCTCTTTTAAGAGAGTGAAAATAAAAGTTACACATCTGGAGAAAATATTTGCAAACCATATGTTCAATAGAGGACTAGTATCTAGCATATATAAAGAATTTTAAAACGAAAAGTAAAAACACAATGCAATTAATTATAAAATGATAATAGACATGGATAGATATTTCACCGAATAAGAAACACAGATGAAAAACATGCACAAGAAAGGTTTTCAATATTATTAAACATCACTTAAATACAAATTAAAACCACAGTGAGAAAGCATTATGCATTATCAAAATGGCTAAAAAACAATAGTGGTTATACGAAATACTAACAAGGATGAGGAGAAACTGATCATTGACATATTGCTCATAGAAATGTGAGAATTAATGGTAAAATGCTTAGAAAAACACGGTACAAAATAATTTGGGTCCCTCATTAAAAATCTCAGTGTAAAACTACCACAACAGAACAATTCCTCAATTCCTCTATGGAATTATAATATAGAGAAATAAAAAGTCATTTTCATAATAAATTCTTCACATGAATGTTCATATTAGACATTTTTTACCATAAACAAAAAAGAATTTCAGAGTAATTCTAGAACTTAAAGTTATTTTGAGGTTTTCATATTTCTATTAATCAGAATATTATGAAAACTTTGCCCAGAATTATCAATTTGAGTCTTTATATAGTATAGTAAAAAGTAACTCAAGACATTGTTCTGCTCTGTCATACCTAAACTCTAACTTGAAACAATTGTTATGCAGGTGAACCTTCCCAACAGCTCACAAGGGCTATAATTGTTATATAATATATAATACCGTGGTGGTATTTTTGGACAGTATATTTAGAAACGGAAATTATTAACTTTAAGTGTAGACATTTTTTAAAGGCAATTGTAAGTCTTTTCTATGATGAATGTTAAACTGCAAATACAATCTATAAATAACTAATTCTGCCTTCAGCATTACTGACATAGAAATATTGTGATAGATGTTTGCAACTTAGTAGTAAGACACAGCTCTCACTTTCAAAACTGTTATATTCTAAAAGTGCAGAGAGAGACATACAGTGAAATTTGTCATTAGACATTCTAAGAACGTGATACCATGAAGACATCTTTATTTCTACTAATCAGACCTCTAATCTCTGCCCCTCCTTCAGCAAGGACACTCTGCAGCAGCAGTAAGACCGGTCAGGTGTGACAGGTCTCCCGGGCCCCCAGAGGTCTAGATGAAGGTTAGTAGATAAACAGGGGACCAGAAAAAAATGGGCTCAGAAAATCTAACTGGGAATATAATTTGGGAGGAGGGTGATTTGTCGAAGTAATGAAAATACACTTCTCAGAACTTTTACTCTGGGAAACATGTATCTGCCAATGCCCCCAGGCTCCAGTGCTCTGAACTGCATCACCATGGTTCCTCACAGAAGTCAACTCTCCTGGACTCCTCCCAGGCCAAGACTGATTGCAACAAGGATACTAAGGCAGTGTGGTTCCTGGGAGATGGAGTCCTGTTGAATGGAAAACTTTGGCCTGAGGAACTTGCACCAGCTTCACCAAACGTTCTTGAACCTGCATCCCAGTCTATCCTATTTTCTTTCCTTCCCAGGGGCCAGATCTGCAACACTGTCAGGGCACTATACCACCCTCCTCTGGCTCATTCATCATTTCCCCTCATAACAATTTCCTTTAATAAATCTCTTGGACATTTAAGGTCTCACCTTGGCATCTGCTTCTCAGGGCACCTGGATTAACACAAGCTCCTTTATCTTCAATCACATTTCAGATTGCTGATGGGGCCCCACCCCCAATAATTCACTTGAATCATTAGTGTCCATACAAAGCAAAAAGCAAACTAACAGCATATTTAATAAAGCAGGAAGAAGATCAAATAGAATAGATGTCCAAAAATAGAAAAACTGTTTCTTGAAGAGATATAACTTGAATGGTAATTTTAAAATTAAGTAACATAATGAAATGGCTTGAGATATAAACACAGTATTTTTTGGAATTATAACCCGAATCTTAAAATTTAAGATGTATAATTCAGTAGATATGGTCTACTCAATGATTACTATTTACATGCACATTAATGTCCTGGGAGATCAAGAGGAGGACCCATTTCTCAGCCCAGGACAAAAACACAAGAGAAAACTCACAATAAAGACAAAATGATAGATTCAGAAGATTTTATATGCAAATAATATATCCAGAGATGAAAAAGGGGCTGATAGAGGAGGAAAATGAGTAAGTCAATAATAAAATACAACTTTCCTGAGAAAACACAACTTTTCCTAAAGAAGGATATACAATTTTGGGTTCAAGGAGTTCAAGTTCTAAGGTAGATTGATTAGATGAGAAAAACACCATGGCATACCAAGGATGATTCCTAAATATTCTCAAACTCCTGAATTTCAAAGATAACAATAGAGTTCTGCAAGTAATATTAGAAAGAACATACTATCTGTTAAAGAAAAAATTAAACTGATATCAGTGTTCTCATCTGCAATGTTGAAATTACATCAACAGAATATTGAGAATAGAGGAATGAACTTAATAAAATGATATATATACACAAGGAAGATAGCTTTCCTGCTGGGGTTAAAGAGAGATGCATGGACTCAGAGTGTATACTATCCTCATAACACATGTGAGACAACCTTTTATTGAATTCTTCTATGTTACTAGAATTTTGCTAGCATTTTATATATATCATTTTATTTCATCTTTACAATTCTCTGAGATCAGTGGGTTTATTCGGTTTTTATATGAAGACCCATGGCTCAAAAAGGTCAACAAATTTGGGCAAAGCACAGAACTGACATACTATCTTTGGATGAAAATTAACTTGTTCTGATCATATTTGCTTTTTTAAAACATCACATTTTTTCCCCCAGATAGCTATTGTTGTCTTATATTTATCACACTATTTTTTGGCTGAAATGAAAATGTTGGCTATTTCTTCCTTTTTTTTTTTTTTTGGAATAAAAGAGAATCTCCCGATAATGCATTAGCCTCTAATAGATTGCAGTTTGCAAAAAGTATTTCTAACTTTTAACTTTAACATAAGGTTTGTACATCTGTGTGTGTATCTTTAATATACATATTTAAGGTCGATAGCCAAAGTAAATGCCTAAGAAAATTCACAGCTTGGCAAGTTTTCTATGGTTATGTTCAAATCTTTACCCTTGTCAAATCATTGGGACTCCTAGGATGAAAAAGGAAAAGATAGCAGCTGTTTTACAGATTTGGAAACGCTAAGGCAGACTTCTCAGCAAACCAGAAGCGATTACTGAGATACGAATTATGTCTGCGACGATCTCATAAACCTAGTTCATTTCATCTTAGTGGTGGTATATCAACTTTTTAAGGAGACATATTAACCATGCAATGCACCATGGTATTACATTATACTACTATAATGTAATATAAAACATTATAAAATGTTAAATAGCTCCCATGAAGCTTGAACGTGCTTTGACTTATATGTCAGACACTGGGAGAACTAGACAGTGTGTTATTTCCCCTGAGAACACTCATAATGAAAGAGCAGGGCTTTGACCTTTTATTTCCTATAACAAAAGTTCTAGTTCACAGTTTGTACAATTCCTGCTTCCTTATGACTATTCACTATAGTCTGCCCTGTGTACAGTTAGTTCTGTATTATGAAGGCTTAGTTTATATGACAGAATTTAGGGTAGCTTGTAACCAGAAATTTGTGTTATTTTTCTTCCAAGTATAGATAAAGAAAATGACTCACCTCAAGAACTCTAAGAAAGTGTCATTGTTTTGATGAGAGTTCCATAGAAAACTACAATATCTCTAAATTCTTTTGAAAGTGAGAAAAAGGAGTATATTCTAAAAACGTATGGCATCATATTCTAAAAAATACAGCGTATCAGTGGACACTAAGGAGAAAGAAATCTACAAAGATAAAAGTAAGAATCACATAGCACAGCTTTAAAGCCAATTGAATGTATTCAGAATTATTGTTCAAATTTATGAGGGAGTGAAAGTTATTGCTAATGAGTACACTGAAAGACATATGTTAGATGTAGATATTTTTTCATGCTAATGGTTAAATTAATGTGCTAAAAATGTTCACAATATTGCTAGCTTCTGTTTGGCTGCCTTAAGTAATTTTATTAGCTTTGATTATGGGCTGTTGTAAATATAATACTAAAAGACCGTTCCAGTCAGTTATATACTCGGGAGTTTTATTTTACTCTGCTTAAAGATGCTGCCAATGTACCTTTGTTTGAGAGACATAACTTTTATTTGACTTTAATGCTTAGACCCTATGACCTGGTTAATAAACCAAAGCAGTAAACAGTTTTATTAACACTAAATATTGTTATGACGACTCTGGCCTTTCACCTGTTTAACAGAGACTAAGTGCTCAGTAAATCTTCATCAGAGACACTCTACCATGTTCTTATGTTGGATTATACGACTACCTCTGCAGGAGGTTCTACAATGAAACCACTGAATAATAAGGCATGTAACTGTTGAATCACTGTGCTATATGCTTGAAACCAATATAATACTTTATATCAACTATACTTCAATGAAAAATTCAAAAATCAAATCAAATCAAATGATTATAAGGTAGTTATCCATCACTGCAATAAATAAACTTTATTGCCTGTGTTCCTTGGAAAGCAGCTGAATGTCCCAATGGTGGGTGGTAGATCCAGCACTCAATGACTTCATTTCTGCCCTTGTGCAATTAAGATCAAGAGAAAATTGAGGCAGAAAATAAGGAAATGCCTTTATATCAAATGGAATAGCAATAGAATAGGTCATTCAGGCATTAGATTCATTTTTGCGCCAACCCCCACTCCCCCCCCACCCCCACGCACACAGAGGCAGCCCCTGTGCGCCTGTGCCAGGCGGGCCTCTCTTAGATCGGGAAGTTCCTGTGCTCCTGGGCAAGACCAGCTGCAAAGGTCTGGTCTGAAGTCTTCAGTGATTAAGGAGTTCTCACTTGTACTAGCGAAAACTCTATAAGGTGCACAATTGAAAAAAAATGTATGTTTTCATGAAACATGATCTATTGTAAGAAAATTTAATTTTCAAATAATTTTATATATTAAAAAGAATCAGTTATTTTTGTTTTAATCATGAAATAAATCATTATTTTCTACTTTGAATAACATCACTGCATTTTATTCAACTTGATAATTCTTAAATTCAAGTAGTTTGCATCTTTTATGAGAAGTCTTGAAGGCAAATATAAACTTTGCAAACTATTTTGGTTCAAGAAATGAAAAAGCATAAAGCAATTAAATTCAATCATTGCTTTGGGATAAGTGCTGTGGCTTTTTAAATATATCAATACAATAAGTATTTACACTTTTTGATAATATAGTCTGTGTTGAATTTAATTACTCAACTCTTCCAAATATGTTTAATAAAAATGTATTTAGTGTACATTTACAGTCATTGCAAGATACAGGTATTCCAGTCTCCTACACAAAAGAAGGTTGTGTATTTCAGAAGAAAATATAAATAAAAATATTAATTATTCATATATCAAAAGTTAGGTAATTTAATAATTACTTATTGAACCAGTATGAATCATGCAACATGGGAGAAATAGTGTTAAGAAAATGGACAGCAGTGAGGCACTGATAATCTTATGAACTATGGGAGACTTTATAGGAATAGCACTTTTCAGCCTAGTCTTTCATGGTTAATAGAAATTTGGAATGTACATAGGGAAAGCAATGAGTATGTTCACTGTAAATTTAAAGAGTCTGTTGTAAATGTATCTGCAAGATAAGATTCCATGAGCTTCAAATAGAAGAAGATGAAGTTGGAGAAGGAATGTTAGAACCAAATTTGGGAACTCTTTTATTCCTGTCTACATAACTTGAAATTGCTTTCATATGGAAGAGAGAATCATCAAGAACTATTTGAGAACTGGAATTATATGAATAGATCCATTAATTTATACTGGTAAATATTACAATAGGAAGTGGTGATTGTCAACCCTACCTTCATTTTGAATTATGAGAGGTATTTTAAGATGCAGTGGTCATGGAAGTCATGGACGCTTGCACAGAAAAAGCTGCACAAAATGAAAATCAATGATTTTTTCCAGACCCATCTGAGAACTGAGTTGCCAGGCAAAAAGCTGCCACACTACTGGGAGAGACAGTAAATCCAGCAGTCACAGACAAGATGTGCTTACCTGGAGCAGAAGCCGCTGTAACTGAAAAGGGGCAGGAACACTGAAATGGCAGTTTTGACTGAAGGACAGAGACTGTGTGGACTAGTGTAATAGTGAGAAACTCCAGGGACTACAGTTCTTCAGTGGTCTCTACACTTTTCAAAGTGGAGAAACATGACAAATGCTACCTTTGCTGGGTGATCAAGGTCAACATCAGTAGTTATGAATCATGTTAGTAGTATTTATCTTTGATGTAAAATGAAAATGGCACTTTACCCCTCTAGTTTTCCTCCCTAAAATTCATAAACCCAGGCTTATTTCCAGAAAAAAAGTAAATACCAATGAAGAAATATTCTAGAAATCCCTGATTAGTAGTTCTCAAAACTATCAAGGTAATCAAAAACAAGGAAGTTTGAAAAAAGTGTCAAAAGCCAAAAGGGGCCTGTTTATGCATGACTAGTAAATGCAGTGTAGTATCCTGGATGGAACACTGGAGCCAGAAAAGGACATTAGGTAAAAACTAAGGAAATCTGCATAAAGTATGGGTTTTAATAAAGTATCAATACTGGTCAATACTGGTTCATCAGCTGTGACATGTATTATACATATCATTATAAGGAAAGCTAGCTTTATCAGGAGGATTAGAAAGAAGGAAATGTCAAATACATGCCTGGACACTATATACTGTGATACTTGAGGAAGGGTTTGGATGATATAAGGGATTGAAATTGACATGGCCATTAATGGTTTCAAAGCTTAGTTGTGAAGCTGCTTTGGAAAGGAAACATAGATGCAACTTTGGTTTTGTGGGGATTAAAGTGAGATTTGTTAGGGCAGAAATCTATGGCCTCCTCACATTTAAAGGATATTGTACATAAAATATTTAATTAGGATTTTGTAGATACTATATATTACATTATTGTCCCAGGTGAACTCTCTTTACCTACCTTTAATTACTTGATCTTTTTCCTAAAACTATTTGCATTTTTATTATACTAAAATTAGTTTCATCCTGATCAGTTTTTTAATACTGAATACTTTAGTGCTTTCTCAAGGTCAGATTTCATTTTCCATATAAAAATTCACAAGGAATTAGAAGAAAATTCAAGATGGCAGTGTGAGAGGTGAGACGGAGAGCTCCTCCCAAAACCACAAACAGTACAAAAATATAGTTAATTAATACAACTAACCTTAAAACAGCAACAACAAGGAAGGCTGCACCAGCCTGCATACAGACCTCACGAACAGAGCAGACGTCACAAAACAGGGTAAAGTAGGAAAGCCTGAATCTGGTGGGACCCAAGCCCTTTCCCCACCCCAGCTCACCAGTAAGACGAAGAGAAATGGAGCGGGAGGGGTTGGAAACTTGGGACTGCTGAGCACCTAGCCCTGGAGATCTGCAGAAACCTATAGTGTGTGGTGCTCGGGACATTGGGGAGCTCGGACAGGCGGAGTGCTTGAGAAACTGACATTCCGGCCATTTGTGGAGGAGGGGATCCACATCCGACCACTCTGTGTCAGAGGAAAGGCAGGCAGTCTGAGAGGCTTCCTAGCCGCGAGAGGGCTGCTGAAAAGGGCGGGGTTTAGGCGGAGCTTGCTGCACAGGAGAAGGGAGAGTTGGAAAAGGTTAAGATTGTATGGGTTGCGCTCTGCCCAGCTGGTTGGGAACTTTGAAGAGCTTCAGGTGTTCCATCCCCCTGGCTGCCTAGTCAGCTTCGAGGCCCCCCACTGTGACACGCAGCCTGCTGCACCTTCCTTTTAGCCTGCCAGCACCAGTTTGCAAACTGGCAGTCACTGTGCTGGCATCAGGCCAGCCAGAGGGAGGCCCCACCTAGAACACCTAGAGGCTTACACATGTGTGCTTGTCCCACTGGCTCTGACACTGGAGACAGGCACCGCAGATGGGAATCAGGAAACAGATCTTTCCTCCCACCAGGCACTAACTCTCTAGATGCCCAACCTCACTCTAGAGGCTAAGCAGCTCCAGAGACTGGAGTTTCTGTGAATTAGGGGTACCACACAGAAATATGAAATGTCGAAAGAACATGGTTCAGACCAAAATCTCACAAACCCCAGAAAAGGTACCAAAGGAAACTGAACTCACCAATCTTCCTGAAAAATAGTTCAAAATAAAAATAATAAACATGCTTATGGAGGTATAGAAAAATATTCAAAAACTCAGGAACGAATTTAAGTCAGAGATTCAATCATTAAGAAATTCCATATCTGAAATGAAACACACAATGGAGGGATTCAAATACAGATTAGATGTAGTAGAAGAGATGGTAAATGGAATAGAAATTAGAGAAGAGGAATACAAAGAAGCTGGGGCACAGAGAGAAAAAAGAATCTCTAAGAATGAAAGAATATTGAGAGAACTGTGTGACCAATCCAAACGGAACAATATTCGCATTATAGGGGTACCAAAAGAAGAAGAAAAAGAAAAAGGGATAGAAATTGTCATTGAGGATGTAATTGCTGAAAACATCCCCAATCTGGAGAAGGACATAGTCTCTCAAGCCATGGAGGTGCACAGATCTCCCAACACAACGGACCCAAGGAAGACAACATCAAGGCATATAAAAATTAAAATGGCAAAGATTAAGGATAAAGACAGACTCTTAAAAGCAGATAGAGAGAGAAAAAACATCACATACAAAGGAAAACCCACCAGGCTATCATGAGACTTCTCAACAGAAACCTTAAAGGCCAGAAGGGAGTGGCATGACATATTTAATGCAATGAAGCAGACGGGCCTTGAACCAAGAATATTCTACCTGTCAAGTTTATCATTTAAATTTGAATGAGGATTAAACAATTTTTAGATAAGCAAAAGCTGAGAGAATTTATCTCCCACAAACCACCTCTACAGCACATTTTGGAGGGACTCCTATAAATGGAAGTATTCCTAAGACTAAATAGATGTCACCCAAGGGAAAACAAAGAGTACAGAATATGATTCATAACATACAAAGAATGGAGGAGGAAGAAAAAGTAGGAAAAAGAAAGACCCTTTAGGTCATGTTTGTAATAGCATATGAAATGAGTTAAAATACACTGTTAGATAGTAAGGGAATTACCCTTGAACTTTTGTTAGCCACAAATCTAAAGCCTGCATTGGCAATAAGTACATACCTATCGATAATCACCCTAAATATAAATGGTCTGAGTGCACCAATCAAAAGACATAGAGTCACTGAATGGATAATAAACAAGACCCATCTATATGCTGCCTACAAGAGACTCACTTCAAACTCAAAGAAATACACAGACTGAAAGTAAAGGGATGGAAAAAGATATTTCATACAACTAATAGGGAGAAAAAAGCAGGAGTTGCAGTACTTGTAAGAGGCGAAATAGACTTCAAAACAAAGAAAATCACAAGAGACAAAGAAGGATGTTACATAATGATAAAAGGGTCAGTCCAACCAGAGGATATAACTATTATAAATATCTATGCACACAACACAGGATCACCCACATATGTGAAACAAATACTAACAGAACTAAAGCGGAAAATAGAATGCAATGCATACATTTTAAAAGACTTCAACACACCACTCACTGCAAAGGACAGATCAACCAGACAGAAAATAAAGAGACAGAGGCACTGAACAACACAATGGAACAGACAGACCTACCAGACATCTACAGAACACTCCATCCAAAAGTAACAGGATACACATTCTCAAGTGCACATGGAACATTTTCAAGAATAGATCATATACTAGGCCACAAAAAGAACCTCAGTAAATTCAAAAAGAGTGAAATTGTACCAACTACCTTCTCAGATTACAAAGGTATGAAACTAGAAACAAATTACACAAAGAAAATGAAAAAGCCCACAAACTCATGGAGACTTAATAAGATGCTCCTAAATAATCAAAGGATCAATGACCAAATAAAAACAGAGATCAAGCAATATATGGAGACAAATGACAACAATAATTCAATACCACAAAATCTGTGGGATGCAGCAAAGGCCATGCTAAGAGGGAAATATATTGCAATACAGGCCTACCTCAAGAAAGAAGAACAATCCCAAATGAACAGTCTAAACTCACTATTAATGAAACTAGAAAAGGAAGAACAAATAAGGCCCAAAGTCAGTAGAAGGAGGGACATAATAAAGATTAAAGCAGAAATAAATAAAATTGAGAAGAATAAAACAATAGAAAGAATCAGTGAAAGCAGGACCTGGTTCTTGGAGAAAATAAAATAGATAAACCCCCAGCCAGACTTATCAAGAAAAAAGAGAGTCTACACACATAAACAGAATCAGAAATGAGAAAGGAAAAATCACTACTGACTCCACAGAAATACAAAGAATTATGAGAGAATACTATGAAAAATTATATAGTAACAAAATAGATAACCTAGAAGAAATGGACAACTTTCTAGAAAAATACAACCTTCCAAGGCTGACCCAGAGAAAAACAGAAAATCTGAATAGACCAATTACCAGCAACGAAATTGAATTGTTAATCAAAAAACTACCTAAGAACAAAATGCCTATACCAGATGGTTTCACTACTGAATTTTATCAAACATTTAGTGGAGAGCTAATACACATCCTCACTGAAGTTTTCCAAAAAGTAGAAGAGGAGGGAATGCTCCCAAACTCATTCTACAAGGTCAACATCACTCTAAAACCAAAACCAGGCAAGACACCACAAAAAAAGAAAATTACTGTCCAAAATCCCTGATGAACATACATGCAGAAATACTCAACAAAATACTGGCAAATCAAATTCAAAAATACATCAAAAAGATAATGCATAATGATCAAGTCGGATGCATCCCAAGGATGCAAGGATGGTACAACATTCGAAAATCCATCAAAATCATCCACTACATCAACAAAAATAAGGACAAAAACCACATGATCATCTCCATATATGCTGAAAAAGCATTCGACAAAATTCAACATCCATTCATGATAAAAACTCAACAAAAGGGATATAGAAGGCAAGTATCTTAACATAATAAAGGCCATATATGACAAACCCACAGCCAACATTATACTTAACTGTGAGAAGCTGAAAGCTTTTTCTTTAATATCAGGAACAAGACAAGGATGCCCACTCTCCCCACTTTTATTCAACATAGTTCTGGAGCTCCTAGCCACAGCCAGACAACACAAAGAAAAAAGGCATACAGATAGATTGGCAAGGAAGAACTCAAACTGTCCCTGTTTGCAGATGACATGATATTGTACATAAAAAAAACCTAAAAAATCCACTCCAAAACTACTAGATCTAATATCTGAATTCAGCAAAATTGCGGGACACAAAATTAATACACAGAAATCTGTTGCATTCCTATACACTAAGGATGAACTAGCAAAAAGAAAAATCTGAAAAAAAATTCCATTCACAATCACATCAAAAACAATACCTAGGAATAAACTTAACCAAGGAAGTGAAAGACCTATATTCTGAAAACTACAAGACACTCTTAGAGAAATTAAAGAGGACACTAACAAATGGAAATTCATCCTATGCTCTTGGCCAGGAAGAATTAATATTGCCAAAATGGCCATCCTGCCTTAATCAGTCTACAGATTCAATGCAATCCCTATCCAAATCCCTATAGCATTCTTCAATGAACTAGAGCAAATAGTTCTAAAAATCATATGGAACCAAAAAAGACCCCGAATAGCCAAAGCAATCCTGAGAAGGAAGAATAAAGCAGGGGGGATCTTGCCTCACAACTTCAAGCTCTACTACAAAGCCACAGTAATCAAAACAATTTGGTACTGGCACAAGAACAGGCCCATAGACCAATGGAACAGAATAGAGAGCCCTGATATAAACCCAAGCATATATGGTCAATTAATATATGATAAAGGAGCCATGGATATACAATGGGGAAATGATAGCCTCTTCAACAGCTGGTGTTGGCAAAACTGGACAGCTACATGTAAGAGAATGAAACAGGATTACTGTCTAACCCCATACACAAAAGTAAACTCAAAATGGATCAAAGACCTGAATGTAAGTCATGAAACCATAAAACTCTTAGAAAAAAATATAAGCAAAAATCTCTTGGGCATAAACATGAGCAACTTCTGCTTGAACATATCTCCCTGGGCTAGGGAAACAAAAGCAAAAATGAACAAATGGGACTATATTAAACTAAAAAGCTTCTGTACAGCAAAGGATACCATTGGTAGAACAAAAAGACATCCTACAGTATTGGAGAATATATTCATAAATGACATATCCAATAAGGAGTTGACATCCAAATTATATAAAGAGCTCACGCACCTCTGCAAACAAAAAGCAAATAAGCCAATTAAAAAATGGGCAGAGGAGCTGAACAGACACTTCTCCAAAGAAGAAATTCAGATGCCCAACAGGCACATGAAAAGATGCTCCACATTGCTAGTCATCAGAGAAATGCAGATTAAAACCACAATGAGATATCACCTCACACCAGTTAGGATAGCCAACATCCAAAAGACAAACAACAACAAATGTTGGTGAGGATGTGGAGAAAGGGGAACCCTCCTACACTGTTGGTGGTAATGTAAATTAGTTCAACCATTGTGGAAAGCAGTATGGAGGTTCCTCAAAAAACTCAAAATAGAAATACCATTTGACCCAGGAATCCACTCCTAGGAATTTACCCTAAGAATGCAGCAGCCCAGTTTGAAAAAGACAGATGCACCCCTATGTTTATCGCAGCACTGTTTACAATATCCAAGAAATGGAATCTAAGTGTCCATCAGTAGATGAATGGATAAAGAAGATGTGTTGCATATATACAATGGAATATTATTCAGCCATAAGAAGAAAACACATCCTACCATTTGCAACATGGATGGAGCTAGAAGGTATTATGCTGAGTGAAATAAGCCAGGCAGAGAAAGACAAGTATCAAATGATTTCACTCATCTGTGGAGTATAGGAACAAAGAAAAAACTGAAGGAACAGCAGCGGACTCACAGAACCCAAGAATGGACTAACAGTTACCAAAGGGAAAGGGACTGGAAAAGATGGGTGGGAAGGGAGGGATAAGGGGGAAAAGGGGCCACTACAATTAGCGCACATAATATAGCGGGGGTGGGGCTGTGGTGGGGGATATGGGGAAGGCAGTATAACACAGAGAAGACAAGTGGTGATTCTATAACATCTTACTACGTTGATGGACAGTGACTCTAATGGGGTATGTGGTGGGGACTTGATAATAGGGGGAGTCTAGTAACCCTAATGTTGCTCATGTAATTGTATATTAATAATAGCAAAATAAAAAAATTTCACAAGGCATGGCTTCAGCTAATGTTAACGTTTTGTTGTGGCCACTATGCATACCAAATCCAATTTCCTTGAACAAATTTTGGAAACCTTGATTTTGTCAAGATCTAAATTTAATCTCCTTTCAATTTTGACTCAGTGAATTTTACCATATGCAGTTTTAGATGTCAGTTTTTAATTGAAGCTGTTCATTTTTACAGTGTTCCTCATGTTTGAAAGTAATTATGAAAGAAAGATTAAGACAGAGGTGTGGATGGAAAGAGAAGGGCAATTATTCTTGGGAATTGATTTGAACTCACAGATAGTTCCATTAGAACGTATTGTAGGATCAAAATGGCAGGGTAAATGTACACAATCGACACAGATACACACACCATATTTGTTACAAGCATTGACTAGATCTACACTGAATTTATGTTAATGATTGCCTCTAAGAAGTAAGGAAGAAGGAAAAGAGGAGGATTTCCTGCTTCATTTTACTATTCTCATTATCTTTTACAATATGCATAACTAGAATCATAGATTACATTAGTATACATTAGGTAGTGTGTTTTAAAAATATATTATTGTTTTTGTTACATCCATATACATTTTGCTTATTTTAACTGTTGCACATTATTTTATCAAGTAAATATTCTGAAATTTATTCTAACAAATGTAGTTTTGTTCAATTGTTTGTTTTCTAAAACAACATGATGTACTACTTATCTTGCCCTGTCAACATAAGTGATTTTTAACAAGTATTTAATTATCTGAGACTTAGAAATGTGGGAAATGCTACTTTGCATGCCCCACCAATTGTGAGGTTCAGCTTTGCTCATGTTAACCAAACATTCGGTCTGCTCTTCGATGGAATTCCCCACCAGGGATATTCCATTTTTTAATTGTGTTGTTTGTCTTTCTTTAAATTGATTTTAGAAATAGAATTTTACCTTGGAAAATCAATAGTCTTTCTCTGATATATTGACTGTTCTGTGAATCTCCACTTAATTGAGACATCCTTTTATCAAATACCAAGATATTTATAAATATGTGTGTATTTATAGTGTCAATATTGAGTCTATTTCTGGATTAAATCTTTGCTTCTCTTGACCTATTTTTCTATCCATATTAAATTCCACAGTATTTTAATAATTAAGTCTTTGTAATGATCTCAATGTCTTGATACACAGGAAATGTCCTTTTAATTTTCTTCTAATTCTTAATTTTTGAATTTTTGAAAAATTTTTTCACTTGGCTCTTTTGAAACATATGTTCTTACATGTTAACTAAGAATTCAGTTAGCTATTTTTGTGAAAAGCCCATTTATGTTTTCTTTTTCTAATTTGCATTTAACTTGTGAATTAATGTTAGGATCATAGCATCCTGGTCATTCAGTTGTTGTGTCAGTTAAGTGTGGTACCAAAAGATCTTCTTTTGTGACTTTCAAAAATAGTGTTATTTCTTATTCTTTTTTCTACCCGTGTAACTCTGTCATACCTTTTTAGAGGTCTATTACTAAATTACTCAAATTTTGGTATGTCATTATAATCCATGCCATAATTTTGAGAATGTTAAAATCAAAAATTACTTACATTTTGGTATGTTATTTGTACCATAATTTCATTTTCTAATTAGTTATTTCTCTTTGACCCTCTCACTCTATTTTAAGATTTGTCAATTTTTTAGCATAAAAGAATCTAATGACAATCAATAGGACCATTTGCACAGTGTTGCTAGAAAAATAATAGCTTGTATCTCTAACCCACTGCTTTATACTCCTAAGATTATATACACTTTAGAGTACCCCTTTCCCTATCATTTTCTGTATTTATAAAAATAATTTATACACTTAGATTGGGTTAGTGTTTTTTGTTCTTCTTATTAAAATAAGCTCATAGTATATATATATTAAATTTCAACTGAGTTGAGATACAGATATTTATCTATACATATACATTTGAGTATAGAATAATAAACAAAATTACTTAACAATAAGTCAAAGATATTTTTCTAAGTCCTTAGAAATTCATCTTGAAAGCTGTTTAATACTGCATACCTTTTGAAAGCACTGTAACATTGTTGGCATTCCATTTTATTGTATTATATTTTATATAATAATCATGCTGAAATCATTTATTTATTCTCAAGGTATTAGCAAATCAATGGCCCTAGGAAATCCTTTATTGAACACATATGTTTAATTTTATTCACATTTCCCAAGTTTACCAAGATCTACCCACCCAATGTTCATTTCATTAAATATGTATTTTATGGTAAAGTGTCTCCACCCATTACTAGACTACAGGAATACATGACTAAATAAGTCACTGTTCTGAACTTTATGACATTTATATACTCATGTAGTAACAGTAGAGATAGACCAAAACCAGTTATGTCATCCCCAGTTCTAGTGTAAAATGTATACAGAGAGCTCTGGGTGCTGACATGCACCCATACAGTGCAGCCTGGTAGAGGGTGGCATCGACATCTTCTGCAGTAGGTCCCCCCATGGGGCCTCAGACACTGAGCAGGGACAGATGGGGAAGACCCAGAGCTCAGAGGGAACTGGATGGCCTAGACGAAGCACTCCAGGCTGTTTGTGTAGAACTGGAAACTGCCGCAGGATGGAAAGGGAGACACAGATGAACTTGGAGAATGTGCTGTGGAAGTACCATGAGTCTGTGCCAGGGAGGTGGGTGGTGGGGTGGGAGGTAGGGGGCCACTTTTTAAAGGTTAAGCAGGGCAGTGATGTGGACAAATTTCTAATTTGTTTGTTATGGTAAGTTTTGTAGGATTGGTTTGAAGGGAAATTTTTGAGGCAAAAAGGCAGTAAGAAGATTATTGGAGCTCTCAAGGGAAGATGGGATAAAGGCGTGAAAATTATTTTGGGTTTGTAACAGGAGGATAAGGCAGGTCAAGGTAAATAGAATAAGTAAATTCAGCAGACATGGCACTTAGTTGGAAGTGGGAGATGAAAGATGTGATGAGGTCAGGTTTGTGCTCCTGCAATGAGATTTGAGAACACAGCAAGAGAGTTAGAGAGAAAGGAAGATGCGTCCCACTGTTGCCCTGCAGGGTTGGAGACATCCCAGCACACTTAGGCTGGTATGTCCTGCAGGTAGTTAGATGGTAAAAAATCTTGCCTTGGCAGCTGGTGATTTAGGTCCCTGGAGTGGATTAATCTACCACAGGAGGAACCTACACCCACTGGAGAATGTGTAGCGTGAGAAAAGGGGAACAGAGGATTGGGGGACAGGGAGACCTCATTGTTAGGAGTGTGGACCTTAGGGGAGACTAGAGTGCATTAGACTGGTAGAGCACAAAGTGTCAATCAAAGCATGGTTTAACTCTGAGGAAGAGCACAGGAGCATCAGGGCTAGGAAAAAGTTGCCGAGTCTGACACACGTACATCCACGTCTCAGCTCAGCCATGAATTATGTGACCCCATGTAAGTTACTGAGTTTTGTGAGCATTTTTTTATATAGACTTTATTTTTAAAACAGTGTTAGGTTTACAGCAAATGTGAAGGGAAGATATAAAGATTTTCCTTGGCCCCTGACCCTCGCATGCACAGCCTCCCCATAGTCAACATCCCCGCCACATGGTGCATTTGTAACTGCTGAACCTACACGGACACATCATTATCACACAAAGACCAGAGGTTACAGTACCCTTGACTCCTGGTGTTGTGCAATCTATAATAGTATGTATCCACCGCCCTTCTGGTATTGCACACAGTACCAACTGCCCTAAGAATCCTCTGTGAGCATCATCTTTTCATAAGTAAAATGTGTTTAAAAACGTATACCTTATAGTGTCCTTGTGAAAATCACATCACATGAGTATAAAATATTTAGCATAGTGCAGAGGTCAAAATAGATATAGTAAGCTGTGATAACAAAAATAACAATGGGACAATATTTCTATTGAATTTCATATCCAAAATATCACTGATGCATTTTGCAAAGTAAGTTTCAGGAGAGCGGCGGGGCCAGACAGAGAAGTTGAATGGACAGTGCTGTGAAGGAGAGGTGGAGACAAAGAGACAGTGGAAACATCTGTGCTTCTGAAGAAATCCACCTGGATAGGAATGCCTAGGCTGTACTCAGAGATAATTCAAGATCAGGGATTGAGCCCATTTCTTTTGTTTGTTTTAGGAGAGGGGACTTAATTATAGGCTTCTGGGAGCATATGGACATGAAAGGAGAGGATGAGGACATCAGATAGAGGTCACATACGCTACTTATCCTAAAAACAGTCCCTGGCCCATAGTAGCCTCTTGGTGGGTGTTTTTACATTAATTGATTACTGGGTTTAATGAATTAGGGCACAAGGAGAGTGTTGGCCTCGAGATGCTAGAAGAAGCAGAATCTAATTTTGCTAAATGTTGTCTTTTGGAGTTACTTTTCATTTGCTTCTTTTTAAATTTAATTTTTATTTGTTTTATTGATATAGTTGATATGCAATATTATGTTGGTTTTAGGTGTACAACATAGTGATTCAACAAGTATATACATTATTAAATTCTCACTATGATAAGTGTAGTTATCATGTCACCATGCAAAGATATCACAATATTATTGGCTATATTCCCTATGCTGTACTTTCATTCCTGTGACTTATTTATTTTATAGCTGGAGGGTTGAACTTCCTTTATCCCCTTCCTTTATTCACCTATTTTGCCCATCCTCACATTTGCTTCTTTAAAATACAAACAGAATTGATATTGTGATCAAAGAATGTCCAAAGAGAGTAGCCATCTATACATCACCAAAATTTTCCCAAAGATTTCCGAAGATCTAAAAGATTTCCAAAATTTAAAATACTAATAGAAGTTGGTACCATACAAGAAAATCATTTCTTATGGTCCTCTTTAAAATAGACATTTCTTGGGAAAAAAACAGTAGTATGACTCATTCAACAAGAGAACCTCCTGTGAAAATATCCACTAACTGGTGTGTTTACATTTAGAAATCCTGCATTTCCATACAATTCAAGAATAATGTTCTTGATAGTCAGGAAATGTTTATAATAAATCATGGTTCCATATAAAAGAAAAACTGCTTGCAAATGATTACAAAATTGATCAGCATGTGACATTTTAACCTAAACCACTTGAATGTTAAATATTAGGTCTAAACATTTATGAATTTGCATTAACATATTTCTGCTGATTAGTATTACAGTTGCCACATCAGTACCCAGAGAAGTACTATATTGTGTTTTATATACTTGCAAAAATATTGTACACGTTTGGGTCCCCTCTGAGATCTTTAAATTTGCTATTCTCTTATTCCCTAGTAAATTGCTGTTGTCTTTTCCAGTTTGGTTTCTATGAACTATACCCTGGTCTCTTTCTTAAAAGTGGTGAGTAAGATAAATGGAGCCATTTTCTATCATAATCAAAACTGAAAGAGGCTATAGCAGAAGTAAACTTCCCCTTGTTCCCTGCTGCCCTGCACATTACCCAGTTGGTACCATGAAAAATAATCATTTCTCTAATTGTCAACTGCAGCAGCTTTCACCTGCAATACATCACATTAGGAACTTACCGTACTGCATCCTGCAGAGCTGAGGAATTTCTTTTGTCCCCTCTGCATCTCCTATGGTAGCAGTGGCCTTTTTATTTTTTACATTCCTGCAAGATTTCAAAGGAGGGGCTGTTTTATCAGGTCCCAGGGGTTTGTTAGCTGAGTTGGCTTTTCAACATTTTTAGAGCACAGCAGTGTCTTTCCATTCATGGATTTTCTGTGTGGCACTGCAGGTGGATTCAAAGAGTTAGTTGGCCTGTTGACCCCGACCACTGCAATACGCATCTAAAGCACACACACACACACACACACACACACAAACACACACACACACGTGTGTGTGCACACAGAGCTGGAGGGAGGCAAGTGGGGTCAGGAAAAACAAACCTTTCTTTTGTTTCCCATTTATTCTCTCCCCTACATTTATTCCAACACATTGGTTTTGGTTTATCTTTCAGGCATGCTATTTTATTTCAATGAATGGTTTTGGATTTTTGACCAAGAATTGTGCATTTTATGTTTCTGTGGTTTTGATTGTTTTCATCAGAAGTAATTGAGATGTTTGAGGTAAGGCATTCCAGGTTTAGTACAGGAGAAATCTTTGTGTTTTGAATTATTTTTGGAGATAATTAATTAAATAAAGGTATAAAGCAGCATTTATTTGTATCATCTAATAGCAAGTGGGAACATCTTCCATAGTTAGAACCCCAAGAAGGGGAAAATTAGTCATAGAGAAGGAAAAAGCAAAGCTCTTGCCCATTTAGAGCATCCCTGTGAACAAGGAAATGCATAGTCCACTAATTTCGTTAAGAATATTTGTTTTAATATGGATATGTATTTTTTAAGTACTAAGGAAAACTGTTATTTGTATTCTGCTTTTTTTTCTTTTTGCCATATTACCAGAATTTTCTTTTTAAAGAGTTCAAAGCACAATGTATATTGCTTTTTCCATAAAATTGAGTCAAACGTGTTTTTATTGTTTCACAAGCTCCTAATAAATAATGAATACTTGAATGAAAAATGAATTTAATGTTTCTCAGGGTTCAGACATGTAAGAAGATTTTAAATTTTCAGTTATTTTATAACTATTTTTATGAATTTTAAAAAATTTAGTTTTCTCCCTAGCATAAATTCATCATATTGGAGTTATTAGTTTTTAAGTATTATTTTATAAATATATACCTATTTTTAATATATTTTTAATTTTCTTTTCAATTTTAGGATAAAGAAAAAATGAATTTTAAATTTAACAATCCCACATTATCATATAATCCCCAAATGCCTAAATATTCATCCTAATAACCATTACACAATTAATAACATAGGGAAACTTAACATTGACAAAGTACTATTATCTAAGTTATTGTCCACATTCAAATATAATGACTTGTCACCTTATATACTAGAAATCACCCCATATTAGTTTATAGAGGACTGTTGCATTTTTTTTATCACTTTGTACATTGTGGCCATAGTTTACACAAGTAATTTTCTATGGATAGGCATTTTGAAAAATGTTGAAATAACATAATTTCAGAATGGAAGTCAAAACTTCAAATATATATAACTTTATTATAAATTTGCTTTAGCCTTCTAAAATTTAATTCAATTTCATTTTATTTTTCATTTTACTGTGGACCATAAATATCTTCATAAACACCTGTGCTAACCTGTGGGTCAGCATTTGTAAATCCCTATATCTGTATACGGTCTGACATCTTTGCTTGAAATGTTTTCATGGTCAAAAGCGAATGTGTCTATCACACATACACAAATACACAAAATGAAATTATAGACATGACAAATCATTTAAACTAATATATTTAATGAAAACGATTATTCTCTTGTAGGTTTTTAAAAAATTTAACAATAAACACTGGCTAAGGGATTTCTGCGAACATTTTTCATTTGAGCCAAGAATTAAGTATTTTCCAAAGTTAGCAGCCTATTCTTTGCAGCTTTTAAACAAGGGCTGTCTTCCAGGCTGGTTTTTCTCTAAGGTGATAGAGAGCAATATATTTACTCTGGGCACGTGTAGTTTCTTTCAATGCAGTAACACAGGATGCTTCTTAACTGTACTTCCTAAAAGGGTAGATCATGGTGTTCCTTTACATTGCATGTCGTGAAGCGTTGACACGGAAGCTGTGCAGACAGAGCCTGGCTGCCATGCTTTGATTCCCGTGTGCTGAGGCACAGATGGCGTGGTTATGTGGTGCCGCTGCAGTAGGTAGCTGGTGTCAGCACTCATCTACTTCTATAAATGCACATATTCCTATCCAATTACGGGTTCCAGGATCTGATTTTCTCCAGGTACACCTCTTCATCTACCAGGGTATAAAGTTATAATTTGCTCACTTTTTGTTAGGCCTTCTCTCCTGTCATCCCAACTTCTGCCTCTCACAAAAAATGTTTGTCTGGCTTCATGCAAATCTGACCATACAACTTCTTGCCTAAGGTTACATTCTTCACAGTGGACGTGAATGGCATTTACTTTCAGTTTTTGAAAATGGTCCTCAAGGGCCCCATGAAGAAGAGACATTGGTCATCTGTCCCCTGGTTGAAAAGCTATATTCTTGGCTCTGACCTAGGGCTACCTGTGATCATGTCACTGTGAATTAAGTAACTTCATTTTACATCTGTGAAGAGAGAACAGATGTTCTCCTGGCACAAACAGAAAGCTAGAATTTTAGTGCTAGAAAACAAATTGAAAAGAAAACTCCCAGTGGCTACTGTTTGTCTTCAGGTGGCAAAATTCAGGGAGAAAGCAAGTGATGCATAACAGTTTTTGCAAAGACCTTCTGGAAAGCAGTTAGAGGTAAGACGTAGGTGGGATTGGAAGGGCAGCCAGAATTTTTATCCGTGGCACTTGGCTGTGTCTACTAAATGGAATTTCAGAGACTGTCCTAAATTTGGAGAGACAAGACTTGACAAAGGTATCAGAAAGCCCTAGTGAGGAAAATAGAAGCACGGGGAGTCAGAAGTAGCCCCTAAGCCCAGGCCCAGAGCAGACAGCACAGGTCATGAGCCTCAGGCAGTATGGGCCTGCCCCACTGCCATGTGCTCATGGCCTCCAGGGAATGTTCTATGGAAGTGTTAAAAAACAACGTTCAACTGAGTAAATTTGAAGATCAAATTAGCTTTATTCAATACCTCATGAATCCGATAACATCTCATCTAGCCATAGAAAGGGGCTCTCAGGAGCTGGACCACATGGAAGCCTTTATAGGCAGAAGGAGGCAGGAACAGGAATTTTCTAGCAAAGAGTGGATTGTTTCAGGCAAGGGGAAGGCAGGGGTCTTTCAAGCAGATTACCTCACTAGCTGATCAGGTGATTCCAATTGAACTGGTTAAAGGTCACATTCCTGGGAGATGCTGAAATGGCAATTAAGTACGTGTTAAGTATTGGTTTGCTGATGAGGGGCTTAGCATAAATAACTCCATTTGGGCCCTGTTTCTTTTTTTTTTTTTGCCCAACATTTTATTTTACTTTATTTTATTTTACTTTATTATTTTATTTTATTTATTTTATTTTATTTTTTATTGAAGTGTAGTTGATATGCAATACTATATTTGTTCCAAGTATACAACACAGTGATTCAAAAGTTACACATATTAGTAAATCCTCACCCCAACTACTGCAGTTACTACCTGTCAACACAGAGAGATGTTACAGAATCACTGGCTATATTCTCCATGCTGTACTTCCATCCCTGTGACCAACTTATATTATGATTGAGGTTTTGTGCCCCTTTTATCCCCCTCACCATGCAACCCACTCACCCCGACCCCTCCCCCAGGTAACCACAAGTCACTTCTCGGTGTCTATGAGTCTACTGCTGTTTTGCTTGTTTTGTTTTATTTTTAGATTCCACAAATAAGTGAAATCATATGGTATTTGTTTTTTCATTTCGCATAATACCCTCTACGTCCATCCATGTTGTCACAAATGGCAAGATCTCTTTCTTTTTTATGGCTGAATAATGTTCCACTGTGTATATGTACCACATCCTCTCTATCCATTCATCCATCTATGCAGATTTAGGTTCTTTCCATAACTTTGCTATTGTAAATAGTGCTGCAATAAATATGAGGGCTCAGGCATCTTTTCAAGTTAGTGTTTTTGTTACCTTTGGAATTCCCAGAAGTGGAATTGCTGCATTATACAGTAGTTCTATTATACTGTTTCGAGGGTCTTCCATACTACTTTCCATAGTAGCTGCAGCTGCACCAGTTTATAATTCCACCAATAGTGCACAAGGGTTTTATTCTTTCTTTTTTCTACTCTGATTGATCAATTCAATTGTCCTATCTTCCAGGTCTGTGATTCTTTTTTCTGCATGGTTGAGTCTGCTTTTGAAGCCCTCTATTGAATCCTTCAGTTCAGTTGTTGTATTTTTCAGCTTTAGGATCTTTTTTTTTAGTGGTTTCTATCTTGGTAAAACTTCTTGTTTTATTCATGGATTGATTTTTTTTTTAATTTTCATTTGCTTTGTTTGCTTGTCTGTGTATTCTTATAGTTCACTAAACTTGTTTATGAGCATTATGCTAAATTCTTTGATCCTAAAAAAAATGGAGATTCTACATTTTAGACCAGATATTAAAGCTTCATTAGTTTTCTGTGGTGATCAATATTTACCTGATTTTTTGTGATCCTGGTTCCATACATTGGTATCTGTACATCTAAGTGGTCTCCTCTTCCAGACTTTGTAGGTCTGGCTTTGGTGGACACAGTTCTTTACCGGTCAGCTCAGCTTGGCTCTCTGGATGTGTTTGCCAGTAACATTTTTGGGAAGGTGGAATCTGCTATTAGAGTCTATTTTTGGAAGAGTCAACTATTCTAGCACAGAGGGCAGGGATAGGTGTTGTACCACTGTCTAAGAACAGCTGGATAGGTCTGTTGGCTTGGTTCCTCACCCATGTGAGGCTGTAGGATTGGATTCACAGTTGCCTGAATCCTTGGTCTGGTTTATTAGATAGTCAGGATGGGTATAATGCACAGCAGCAGGTGGGGTTTGAATTAGCCTCCCAGCTGTTTGGTGGCCCAAATCAAGCTTGAGTGTGTAATGATTTTCCTCCTTAGGTGAGGCCACAAGGTTCACTCTACGGATGGAGAAAACCATGAGCTATGTATGCGCTGTGTTCAAGTGCCACTGTAAGCAGGGCTGTCAGGTGGGCTACGGTCCTTCCCATGTGCTCCAGTAAGTTTCCCAGGTCAAGCAGGCTGAAGAGTTAATTCAGCGGTAAGTGGGACTAAGAATTAGTTTCCCTGCCCAAGGGCAGCAAAAGAAACAGTTCTGAGGTCACTAATATTGCTTGTTTGAGGTCTTGACGCAAACCAACTCATGCCCCAAGTTCTCTGGCTGAACAGGTTTTGGTCTAGAGTCAATTAGTTCTACCCGCCTGTCTCCCATTTCCAGAGTTGCTGTGTTCTGCAGCTTCTAAAGGTCCTCACAGCCCCTCCTGTTAGATGGGGCTGAGGCTATGCTCTGCAGCAGGTGGGGCTGCTTCTTTGACTCCTGCCTAGGCAGGACTGGGAAGGCTCACTTTAATTTAGGCAGTCCCAATTTTCCCAAACGGGCTTTCCCGTCAGGAGCTGGGAGCCATGATACACAGGGGGTGGGGCTATGACTCAGGTCTTCTGTCTGGTGTGGGTAGACAGGCTCCAGAGCCAGCAGAACTCCTTGTTTCATGACCTGAAGTATGTGGATCTGCACCTGCCAAATTTGCTGCTCAGAGTGCACCCTTGAGGTGGTTCTACAGCTGAGAAAAGTTGAAAATGTCAAGCGAAGAATACAACCGTGCTCAGTCATCTACATATTGTCAATGGCCGCCTGGGCCCTCGAGCAACAGAATTGAGAAGTTGCTGTAAAAACTTAACAGTCTGCAAAACCTAAAATGTTTACTATCTGCTTATTACAGATCAAGTTCACCCACCCTTGCCCTGATCTCTTTGATTTGAGAAAAAGACTTGGCATTATGACTCATCCTTTCATAATCAAATGACAATTGGACCAGGAAGAGCCTTTGTGTGTCAGTAACTTGAGACCTTATTCTAATGCCAGCAAAGAAAGCTGAAGCACCCATTCTTTCAAACAAGAACTGGCATGCATGACTACCATAATATTTGGTAGTCATTAAAACTTCTACACCTACTAGATAAGATGTTTAGTTGATTTTCCAGATCTTTGAAACCATTCATCTAAAATACCTCTAAAGAATGGAAATAAAATCTACACTCAGAGTGCTTCACCCTTGATACTAAAATTTAAGAGTGTATATGAAAAAATGGCATCTTTCAAGAAATTATCATTTTTGTGTGCATTCAATATTTCCAATAGAATCTGTAAAGCTTAGAACACAACATTTTTTTTTCCAGTCACTGTTTGTTATTTTTAGAGGGTATTGGTTGTTTGATTTTAATGTAGAATTAAAATCATGTTGGGAAAAGGTAGTTTGAGATGTAGGGCCAGATCCGATCTGCTGTATGACAGAGAGGCTGAGCTGTCACTACATATAAACCAGTGCATATTTTCCTGGAAATCATAGTTTTCATTCATACGAGATTTTTAAAAATTTCTTAGAGATAATTTTGTGGGAAGTCAAGAGGCCACCCAATTCTTTAAGAAGTCAACACTAACAACGAATTTTCTGGAAAAAAAATAAAGAAATCAATGCCATTTATAATAGCATCAAAACAATTGAATACTTAGAAATAAATCTAACTAAGGGGGTGAGGGATCTCTACTCTGAAAACCACAAGACACTGATGAAAGTAATCAAAGAAGATGCAAATGCATGGAAAGGTATCCTGTGTTCATGGATTGGAATAATTAACATTGTTAAAAATATCTGTACTATGAAAAGCTATACAGAAACTCAGTGCAATCCCTATCAAGATTCCAATGACATTTTTTTAAAGAAGTAGAAAAAGACAATCTTAAAATTTTATGGGACTACAAAATACCCTGAACAGCCAAAGAAATTCTAAGAAAGAAGAATAAAACAGAAGGCATCCACATTCTGATTTCAAGCTATACTATGAAGTAAAGTCATCAAAACAGTATGGTGCTGGTATAAAAAAAGGCAAATAGATCAATGGAACAAAACTAAGAGCTCAGCAATAAACCCAAACATATATGGTCAACTAATACTTGACAAGAGAGCCAAGAATACTCAATGGAGAAAGGGACAGTCTTTTCAATAAATGGTGGTGAGATAACTGGATATTCACATGTAACAAAATGAGGTTGGACTCCTATCTTACACCACTGACAAAAATTCTCTCAAAATGGATTAATAATTTAAACATAAGATCTTAAACCATGAAAACTCCTAGGAAAAAAACATGAATAGAGCTCTTTGACATGGATGTTGGCAATGATTTTTTGGATATGAAACCTAAAGCACAAGCAGAAATAAATAAACAAATAAAAAAAGGGACTACATCAAACTAAACTGCTCTGCTCAACAGAAGAAATCACCAACAAAGTGAAAACAAACCTACAAAAGGGGAAAAAATTATTTGCAAATCATATATCTGCTTAGGAGTTAATATCCAAAATATATATAGAACTACAACTCAATAGCAAAAATTAAATAACCCAATTAAAAAATGTGCAAAGGGGCTGAATAAACATTACTGTACTGAACAAGTTGTGTTTATTTTCATTTCAAAAATGGAAAAAAGGGAAAACACTCATAGGGCAAAGTCCAGAGGAAACCAGTTTTCACCTTCCAAGAGCTCTCTCCGAAAGGAATCCCACAGGCCGGCTTCTGCTCCTCCAGGAATGAGTGGTAACAGATGTAAAATGTTTTCCACCAGGGGTGCTTATTTGAGAACCAGTGCCCAGGGAGTTTAGTGGGGGCTGGTCGCACAGGCAACCTTTGCATGGAACACAACCAAATTTCATACTCAGAAGGAAAGTAGGAATGTGTCATGAAGCACATTGTACAATGTAGGCACAGCGAGCCACTCTTATTAGCTCTGGAAATTCTGAGATGCCCTCTTCAAATCTAAGTTCCCAGATGTAGCCAGGGACCAACCTTGCAAGCAGCATTTTTTAAAGACAGTAGTCAGTATTGCTGTGTTAACCCTTTACTGCCCGCATATTAGGATAATCAAATAAAGAAATATCTCTAAGGAAATCATTCAATCTCAATTCAAAATTTAGTACATATCTTCCCCTTTATCTTACTCATGTTCCTTCAGGTATAATTATACATTTGATGAATATTGTTGCTGAACTCCCATTAGCAGATTAGTCACTTATTTTACAGGGATATAGGAAAAACATTAGGTTTTCTGTTTCTATTTATTTCTATCTAAATGTAAGAAAATAATTAAGTTTTTGCTACTTAATACATAGATTAGCACTGGTACTTTGACTTGTTCTTTATGACCAGTGTATCCACATGTGTAAAGTGATGTATGGTTCATAAAGACAATGTGGAGGTACCAGAGTCAAGTTAAAGTTCACTTAACAAATTTCCTAAACTTAAATTTCATAAGCTGTGGAGGTGAGTAAAAAAGTATCTGCAAAGAATTGTGAATTGACTATATGAATAAAGTAAGTATAAATAAACAAAAAAAAATTGACACATCTTCTAATCATATGAAAAGCTTTCTGTTTGACTATTTCATGGGAACAAAACTATTGATGATCTAATTACATCCAATAAGATAAGAGAGAGGAAAGAGAACTTTCAAAGTGAAAACCTGAAAATATTAATGACTTTTCCATGCAGCTAATTTTGAACTAGCTAATGAATAAGTATATGGTGTGACTTGAGTTATTCTCTATATAGGTGATCCAAAGTCATATGTTTAGTGAACACACATTTAAAATGATTTTATTGATGAAATATGCTGTCAGAAAACTTGGACTTATTGGAGTATCATTTGCAGACAGTCCATTGTTTTGTTTAAATCTTAGCCAGTGTTTGTTTGAGATGAACATTCAGTCCATATCTCCTCCTAAGTATAAATAGTAATTGATTTTGCTTAACCTTGGCATTAATGATTCTAAAACCTTCACAGAACTGCATAACTGTAGGCTGGTCCTTTCCATCATTCTCTTGTAGAAATCAATGAGAAGTTTCCCTTAAGCAAAGTCAGCCTTAGAGCAGGCAATTGCACTGTAACAACTGAATGGATTATGGCTCCCTACATTCAGTGAGGTCTTCCATTTTTATACTGTCAGACAAATTAATTAAATTTACAGGGTGGTCTGTGCATTAGTCTGGGATTATTATATGATGATTTTGTATTATACCCTATTTTCCTGGGTACTAGATATAAAATAGTGAAAAAGACATGGTCCTTGCCTAGCAGTGGAGGAAGACAGTCATAAAAACAAACAATTTTAATAGAGTGGAGTAGGTTATGTGGCAAAGATAACTAAGGAGTTCTATAAACGTCCACAAAATGCATGAGCTTTAATATGTATATTTCTTCATTTTTAAACTTTACACAGATATGTATTTAAAAATTGAGAATATTTTTAAGCAGAACTACTTATTTAACTGGCAAATGTCAATAGGATGTTTGTGGAGAAACCATCACTCTGAAGACATCAGTGTAACATAAGCCAATTTAAAAATGACTTCAGATCACCTCTAGTTTGGCAGCCAAAACATTTCCCAAGAGAAATCTGAATCCTAATGCTCTCTTTTCCACCACACTAAAAAATGGTATTTTTAGGAGTTTTTCAGATTGCCTTTTCTGTTTTGCTAAGCTCATTGTTTTCCTAAATTCATTGTTTTCCTTTGTGGTTCTTTACACCAACCTGCTACTTTACCAACTTCTAGATTTGGGGGACTACTTCTATTCTGATCAGGGTTGCTCTATTCACAAGCCTCACACCTAAGAACCACACTAAGTGATCCAGCCTCAGCAAAGGTCCCACAAAAGGAAGAATATTGTATATAAATGCATTTGAATAACAGCAGCAAGATAATATAAAACATATTTGCAACTATTGGACAAGGGGCTTTAGCTATTTGCAACTATTGTACATGGGAATTGAGGCAAGGAATTAAGGATGATCTGTGATCCATACTACCCTTCCTATTTTAAAAATAAAGCAAAGGGATTTTGGAGATGTGATAGCACAAATGATGGCATTGTTTAGATGACAGCAGTAGTGATGGTATAATTTTTTTAATTTCCCTGAATCTCTAATTCAGGACTGCAGTTACAAAAAAACTAGGTGACAAGATATCCTCAAAATACAACTGGGTGAAGAAAATCCACATAAATATACTGAATACCTGTGTGGTCTCTCTGTCTGTGCAGGAAGGATTGAAAGGAACAAGTGAGGTGGGTGATAAAGCTGACAACAAAACAGCCCACAGGCAATCAAGGTAGGGCAGGGAAAGCAGGTGGAATGGGGCAACTTTGGATCCATCTTAAAGTTTCTGTGGACAGTGGGTCCAGTATGGGAGAATTGAAAAGACCAGCTCTCAAATTTCTGTGACCTCTGAAAACTGACCAGCTGGGGCGTCACCTGAGCACAAAGTGCCAAGGTGGCAACAAATTGATTAGGACAGGGACATTAAGACAAAGGAAAGCAAAACCTCAGGTCAGATTAACTAGGGAAACAGGTCCAGGGAACCAAAAAACAAATACAAGAAAAGTGCAGAATAAAGGGCTCTGAGAAGTTAGGAAAGCTCTACTGAATATTGACTTCAGGAAAACTAATTTTACATAAACTGTGAGTCATAGAAAAGTGTGAACATCTAATTCCACACAGAGTCATTAAGAATCACCGAGCAGCAGCACAGTGTCCCCACTGACAATGAAAGAATGCTGGAAATACTTTCTCATAAAGCAGATTGAAATGTCACCTACTGTTTTGAAATGTGAAAAAATGATAGAAGAAATAAAGTACAGCAAGATGAGAAAAGCTCAAGGGTAAAATGAAATATTTCAGACTGAATTGGAAATTAAAAAAAAAACATTTCAACATGAAGAAAAAAAGGAACATACAAATAATGGATAATGAGTAAAAAGAAACATAAAGAGAAGGACAATTTTTAAAATTCAAAACAAAAAGGATTTACAGATTTGAACAATACTGAATAATGCAGTAAAATATAAAATACTAGAAACTTAACACAATAGAGGAAACACTGTTTTTCAGGCACTGGACAAGACCCCACAGCACTAGATTCACAGGAAAGAGGAAGACCTTGTTGGTCAAACCCACAGTAGTTCCCAATTTATGGTAGAAACAACTTCCAGTCTGCAGTGTCACCCTGACAAAGCCTGTTGATCCCACTGAGATGAAAAACACAGACCAGGCGTTAGAGAGGACAAGCCAACAGGACACAGCATGGAGTTTCAGAGTGACACAGAGCCCTGGAGGTCTGCAGGGCATCCCCCCAATTCCTTAGCTGAGTGCTAATTGGGGTGTGCAGATGAGACAAATGCTTGAGGCTAGGGAAAGAACCACCATAAATGAGTACACAATTTCTAGTGCTCCAACAGCCTGGGAATAGTTTTTGTCTGCATAAAGAAGAGTGAATAAAATCTCTAAGGCTGCAGAACCTGGATGTACATCACCAATTCTCAAAAGCAAACCTGAACAGATCCAACTGATTCAAAGGAACTTAACTGTGTGCCTGAAAAAAGTCAGACTTTATTGAAAGAAATACAGCAAAATACAGCAACCAACATAAAATTCTAATGTAGGGCACCCAGTCACATATGTCCCACTATTCAAGAAGACATGAAAATAAGGCTCATAAGCAGGAGAAAAAGCAATCAATAGGAATATATACAGGGATGTTAAAGAGAGCTAACAGACAAGGACATCAAATGAACTATAAATGCTATATATGCTTAAAAAGGTTGAAGACACCATTACCATCATAAAGTGATTAATGGAAGACATAGGTTCAAATTAATCTTCTAAAGACAGAAAATATACTATCTGAAATTTTAAAAAGCTGGATGAGATCAACAGCAGATTAGTTGATACAAAACCAAAAAGCAACATACTTAAATTCATAGCAATAAAATTATCCAAAATTTTGTCCCAAAAGAAAAATATTTAAAAAGTAAGCAGAGTTTCAGTGACCTGTAGGACAGTATTAAACAGTCTAATGTTGGCATAATTGGAATTCCAGAAAGAGAGAGGGCATTTATCCCAGAAACTGAATGAACAAAAATAGAGTAAACATAACTGAAACTATATGAAAGCATGGTGAAATTGCTGAAAACCAATGAAAGAGAGACACTCATAAAGGAAACCAGAGGAAAGAACACTCATGAAAGTAGAATAAGAATAGCAGCTGATTTCTCATAAGAAAAACCGTAAGTCAGAACAATGGAGATACATTTTTAAAGTACTGAGAGAAAAAAAATATATGTACATAAACTCGAATTCTTTACTCACCAAAGAAGTCTTTCAAATTTAAAGGCAAAATAAAGACTTTTGGAGACATACAGAAGCTGAGAGGTTTCATTATCAGGAGAATTACACCAAAGTAAATACTAAGAAAGTCTTTCAGGCTTTAGTAATCTCTTTCAAAATGATTAAGTTTTTAAGTTAAAAAAAATCAGTGCAGTGTAGAGTTTATAAAATACATAAAAATAAGATATCTGAAAATAATAGCACCAAGAATGAGAGGAGAGATTGAAGTATATTATTGTAAGTTTCCTATATAATAAGTGAAGTGGTATAATATTAATTAAAGACAGATCATATTAAGTTAAAACCTGGAGCAGCCACTAAAAGAGGGAAAGAGAGGAACTGATGAAATTTTTTAAATAGTAGATAAAACAAACATTCAAATATTTAGTTAATACAGGAGTTGATTGAGATAGAGGAAAAATGGAACAAAGTGCATATAAGACAAATAGAAAAAAGTAGAGCTCTCCTGTATCAAAAGAAAAAAAAGACAGATGGCAAAAAAATTAAGATGGTAGATTTAAGCTTAGCCATATCAATACTCCCACTATATATAAATAATCTAAAGAGGCAAATTAAAATGCAGAGATAGCTGGATTGGATAAAGACCTAACTATATGCTAAAATCGATCTAATTTAAATAGCAATTCAAATGCAGATGAAAGTGAAAGGCTAATGGATGAAACAGATATACCATACAAACATTAAGCCAAAAATAAAAATAAATAAATAGTTGAATAGCTATATTATCACAAGCAGAATTAGACTTTAGAGAAATTACTATTACCATGGTCAAAGAGAGTCATTCCAAAATGATGAAAGGATTTATTGGTCAGGAGGATGTGGCCATACTAAAGCATATGTACTTAAAACCCAGCTTTAAATACTTAAGACAAAATCTGGAAATGTAAAGAGAGGGAAATCTTCAAATACATTTGGCAATTTCTACATTGATAAACAAGTAATTGATAGAACAAGTACACAGAAAATGAGTAGAAATACTCAAGATTGGAGCAGCATTGTCAACCAATTTGACCTAAATGGGGATTATAAAACATTTAACCAAAATTAGGTAAACAATTCATCTAAGTGTACATGTAACACTCGCCAGAACAGACCATACACTGAACCATGAAACAAATCCCAATACCTTTCTGAAGGTTTAAATACTACTAAATATCTTCTCTACCCACAATGCTATTAAACTAGAAATCAATTACAGAAAGATACTTGGAAACCCCAAGTGTATAAAAATGTTAAAATACACTTCTAAATATCTTCTAGGTGACATAAAAAATTTCATAAGGGAAATTAGAAAATATTTTAAACTAAATGAAAATTGAAACACACACACACATTTGTGAGACAAACGGCTAGAGATAAAAATTATAGAATTTTATACTTATATTAAAAGAAAATAGTAAAATCTAAATAAAGATAATAATAACATAAATCATTGACAAAAAAACACAAAAGCAACAGAGCAAATCAATGCAACTCAAATCTAATTCATTGAAAAGATCAATAAATTTATAAACCTCTAGTGAACTGTTCAGGAGAAAAGGGAAAAACTATAAATTAGGAATATCAGTACTACCACTACAGATTCTACAGAAATAAAAGTATAATGTGAAAATATTATGAACAGTTTTATGTCTATACATTCAATAACTTAGAAGAAGTAGATGAATTCCTTGAAAAGCAACAGCTACCACAGCTATTAAAGAAGAAATAAGTGATTTGAATAATCCTATATCTAGTAAATAAATTCATTTATAGAATAAAACCTTTCCAAAAAGTAAACTCCAGGCCCACATAATTTCAGTGTTGAATTGCACCAAACTTTAGGAAAAGGATATTAAGAATTCAGATTCTGCCATAAAAATAGAAGAGAGACATCTTCCCAACTAATTCTATGAGGTCTTTATGAATCCAGCATTATCTTGATATGACAACCAGATAAAGACATTGCAAGATGAAACTGAAGATCAATATCAAAAAAAAACTAAACAACGTTTTAGCAAATTAAATAAAACAATATATACAAAGAATAATATACCATGATCAAGTTGCATTCATGACTGGAATGCAAGGTTTGCTTAACATTTATAAATCAATTACAATAATCACCATAGTAACTCACTAATCACCTGTTTTTGATAAACGTAGCAAAATACATTTGACAAAACTCAGTGTCCATTCATTAGAAGTGCTTTCAGTAAACTAGGATTAGTAGAAAACTTTCTTAACCTCACAAAGAGCATCTGTGAAATATCTGTAGCTTACTTTATCCCATACTTTATACTTTAAATTATATATTATACTATTTTATAATAGTGATGCTTCACCTCTAAAATGAGGATTAAACGGCAGTGCTCATTTTTGCAACTTTTATTTAGCTTTGTATTGATGGAATAGACTGCACAATAGAGTGAGAAAAAGAAATAAAAGTTATCAGATTGAGAAGGAAAAAATACAGTTGTATATATTGGCAGATGACATGATCATCTCTGTAGAAAATTCCACAGAATCTACAAAAAAGCTACTACACTAGTAAATTAATATAGTAGCATGACAGGATATAAAGTCAATATACAACAATCAGTTGTTTCTATATATTAGCAATAAACAATAAGATGTTTACATTTAGATGTCTAGTTTATAATGCACTTCAAATAACATCAAAATATGAAATATTTAAATAAAAGGAGAAAGGTTACAATGGACGTCATTAAAATGAAAGATTTTTAAGTTCAAAAGGCACAGCTAAGAGAATATCATGTTTTGTTTGGCTATGCATTTCAGTTTCCTTTTTAATAACTTTACAGAGGATATTTTTTTTAGTAAGGTATCATTGACATACACTCTTATGAAGGTTTAACATGAGCAACATTGTGGTTACTACATTCACCTATATTATCAAGCCACCCCCACCCCCACTGCAGTCACTGTCCATCAGTGTAGTAAGATGCCACAGAGTCACTACTTGTCTTCTCTGTGCTACAGTCTTCCCCATGACCCACACACACACCATGTATGCCAATCATAATGCCCCTCAATCCCTTTCTCCCTCTCTCCTCACCCAGCCTCCACCACCCCTCCCCTTTGGTAACCACTAGACCCTTCTTGGAGTCTGCTACTGTTTTGTTCCTTCAGTTCTGCTTCCTTGTTTTACTCCACAAATGAGTAAAATCATCTGGCACTTGTCTTTCTACACCTGGCTTATTTCACTGAGTATAATACCCTCCAGCTCCATCCATGTTGTTGCAAATGGTAGAATATGTTTTCATCTTACGGCTGAATAGTATTCCATTGTGTATATGTACCACATCTTCTTTATCCATTCATCTACTGATGGACACTTAGGTTGCTTCCATATCTTGGCTATTGTAAATAATGCTGAGATAAACATAAGGGTGCATATGTCTTTTTGAATCTAGGATCTTGTTTTCTTTGGTTAAATTCCTAGTAGTGGAAAGACTGGGTCAAATGGTATTTCTATTTTCATTTTTTTTTGACGAACCTCCATATTGCTTTCCACAATGACTGAACTAATTTACATTCCCACCAACAGTTTAGGAGGGTTCCCCTTTCTACAGAGGATATCTTTTCCTATTTCTTCATTCCCACAACTCATTCCTCCCTATTAAATACACGCCCTCCCCATTTTCACACTTTCAAATTATCTACTGTTCTTCTAGATCAAGGATCAGCAAATATTTTCTGTAAGGATCCAGATAGTGAGTGAATCTTGTAGCTTTGCGGGCCATATAGCCTTTGTCACTACTATTCAGCTCTACCATTGTACAACAAAAATGTCCTTCAATTATAAGTAAATGAATGGGCATGAATGTGTTCCAATGAAATTTTATGTATAAAACTGGCAGTGAGTCAGATTTAACCAAAAGCTATAGTTTTCCAATCCCTGCTTTAGACTGGTACTGTCCAGCAGAAGTAGCATGTGACCTACAAATGCCGTCCACATATGTAATTTCAAGTTTCCTACTTGACACAAAAAAAGGTTTAAAAAGAGGTCAATTTCAGTGTATTTTATTTGACCTAAATATACACATTTTATCATCTCAGCATATAACCAACGTAAAACATTATTAGTAAGGTATTTTACATCCTTGGTTTCATTTCAAGACTTTCACATTCCAAGCATCATTTGAACAACAACACATCTTCAGATGAGCCACATTTGAAGTGTTCAGTAGCCATGTGCAGGCAATTGCTACCTTACTGGCTAGCTTAGCGCTCCGTGCTTGAGAGATGAGCATTGCCAATGACTTGGCACCTCTTAGAAAGTTGATCTTGAAGGAACCTGCAGATGTTCCAAAGGAGAGTCCAGAAGAACATTATTTTATCTTTGGCTCGTGCTCTTCTTGCCTGGGATTATTACATTGCACTATATGTGAAGATGTATTAGTATGTGTTTGGCTGGTTGATTTTATAAACATTTTAGATTCAAAGTTAATCTTTTTGCTGAAGATCTTATGTCATTGGTTTACAGCCTGTTTTTCTGCTAACTGCTACTTCTATCAGGGTAAATCCTCTTTCTTTTCTCCACACCTTGAAATGGGAGGTATCTGTATTACAATACAATATTTTGAGAAACTTCACAGAGATTTTGGTACTCACTAAACTAAAAATGAGAAAATAATGGAATGCTGATATTTAAAATAAAAATGCAATAATTATTTGGATAGAGTAGAGTTATATTCAAGTATATGTAGAGTAGCAACACAGAATCAAAATAATTTAAAGTTATGCTTTTTCTAATTAGGATTTGTGACACCTATTACTTGCAGTTTGGGACACTTCATTGTTGGATTTATAAGAAGATGTAAGTAGCCTCTATGGAAAAAGGTTAATGAAACAGTTATATGGGACAGAGTAGTCTGAAGGAAAATTAGACTGTATTTCAGAGCATTGTGTATTTGGGGAAATTGCCCTCTATTTTCACTAAGGATAGAACTGGAGAAAATTAGCTTCAACTGTAATAGAAGCAATTTAGCCCAGATATTACAAATAAACTGTTTTCAACATGAGGGTTGCAAGAAAGTGTTGCCATGGGAGTCCTTGACATTTCATTTTCTCAAATATGTACGGTTTAAAGGATATAGTAAACATATAATCATTTGAGAGTGCTACTGGGATATAACTTTCCCCTCAAGTACAGAGAAGTAATAGAGAAACAACAGTGGCTCTTTTCATTCCCTTAATCCACTGCTCAAAATTAGAGACACAAACATTCATCTCAAATGAACAGAAAAGACAGAGATGTGCTAGCAAAGATGAGGACCCTGTACTGAAGCATGTGGAACAAAAGCTTGTGCAGTCATTATCACTCTCAGGCTATTATTTTTTTGTTTTAATATCAAATAGCAAGAATTGCCAAAAAACTCTACTTTCTCACACTTTCATCTTTAAGGAATACAAAGATATTTTTCCACTCTAAGGAGAATTTTCTTTCTTTCCCTAGGCATCATTTTCTAGTGTTTATTCAAAACCTTGTTGAACACCATTCTTGATGAGTTATAATTTTTCATTTTTCTACACAATACATCAGAATGGCCAATTCTACATTTTAAATAAGTTAAGCATTTCTCTTAGGTGGGAAGTTATTTGGCAAATAGGTGGTGACATCCACACAGATGCTTTCAGTGGTGACTTATGTGAAGAAGGATGAATTTGTCAGGGAAGAGGAAACAGAAGCCATATTAGGGAACAGATTTATGTCCACTTTAATCTTAATGCCCACAGTGGTTTGTATGTTTTTCCAATGAACATTAAGACTTCCACAAAGAAAAATTGCAATCAAAATCTACATAACTTTGTGAGGCATGAAATGACCACCTAATTTGTCTTTCCATGGCCACCACTAACCAATGCATGCGTTATCTCAGGAATGTTTCCCTGGTTGACATGTATAAAAAAAGTTTTTAAATTATTTCTCCCCATTTATCCTGCCTCTGATTGGCTTCTCTTACCTGACTGCATTGCTTAATATCTTAAATACATGGCTAAATGAAAATAGAAAGAGTGGTCATTTTTCCCCCCACAGCTTTTAAAAAATAATACACTTTACTATTTACAGCACATTAATTTTGCAAAAAGCTTGTGCAGAGTTGAGTTCTGATTGGTTGCTTA
Organism: Smutsia gigantea; assembly: GCA_032199065.1. NCBI lineage: Eukaryota > Metazoa > Chordata > Mammalia > Pholidota > Manidae > Smutsia > Smutsia gigantea. The sequence goes on from JAVSCE010018753.1 coordinate 430,991, forward strand.
CAACTTCCTTCAGCTATGAACACAGCTGCTCAAAACATTCATATGCAGGTAGTTGTGAGAATACATTTTCAGTTCCTCGGTAAATACCAAAGGAGTGCAAATGCTGGATGTTATGGTAAAACTAGGTTTAACTTTATAAAATAGTACCAAACTGTTTTCTAAAGTAACTGCACATTTTGAACTTCCATCAGAAGTGAGTAAGAGTTCTAGTTGTTCCAGATTCTCTCCAGGATTTAGTGTTGACAGTGGTTTGGATTGCAGTCATTCTAACATACAAAAAGTAATATCTCATTGTTTCAATTTGCAATTCTTTAATAATATGATTTTGAGCATCTTCATATGCTTATTTGCTATCTCTGTATCTTCTTTAATGAACAGTTGTTCAGATCTTTTGCTCATTTTTAAATAAGGTTGTCTTTTTGTTGTTGAGTTGTAAGAGTTCCTTATATAGTTTAACACTAGACTCTTTTCAGATGCATGGTTTGCAAATATTTTCTCCCATTTTGCAGGTTTTCTTTTTAACTTCCTGATAATGTCTTTTGAATCAAGAATGTTTTTAATTTGATGAAGTCTCACTTATCTTTTTTTTTTTTACTGGTCATGTTCTTTATGTCATTGTCAAATGAAAGGTCCTGAGGATTTATCTGTACCATCTCTTCGAAGAGAAACCTACATTTAAGTATTTGATCCTTTGTGATTTAATTTTTGTGTATAGTGTGAGGTAAGAGTTCAATTTCATTCTGTTGCTGGATATGTTATTGTATGCTTGTGATATCTTGTATATTAACATATATATTGTTTTATAACAGAATTTGTTGAAGAAGCTATTTTTTTCATATTAAATGACCTTGGCATTTTTGTCAAATATCAATTGGCCATACAGTATAGCACGGAGAAGACAAGCAGTGACTCTGTAGCATCTTACTATGCTGATGGACAGTGACTGCAATGGGGTGTGTATGTGGGTGGGGGGGACTTGATAATATTGGTGAATGTTATAACCACAGTGTTGCTCATGGGAAACCTTTGTAAGACTATATCAATGATACCTTAATAAAATATATATATCAATTGGCCATAAATATATTAATATTTATGGACTTTTACTTCTACTACTCTGGTTTATATGTCTTTTCTTATGCCAGTACCACACTGCTTTGATTAGTGTTGCTTTGAAATATGATATGAAATTGGGAAATGTTGACCCTCCAAATTTGTCCTTTCCTTCAATATTGCTTTAGCTATTCAGTGTTCCTTGCATTTCCATATGAATATTAGGATTGATGTTTCCATTTCAGAAAAAAAGACCATTAGGATATTGATAGGGATTATATTGCATCTGTAGACTTTTTGGGGGAGTATTTCTATCATAGCAATATTAAGACTCCTAATCCATAAATACAGGATGTCTTTCCATTAATTTAGAACTCTAAAAATTTCTCTCAATAATGTTTTACAGTTTTCAGTATACAAGTATTACACCTTTGCTAAATTTATTTCTAAGTATTTTATTCTTTTGGATGCTATTGAATATGCAATTGTTTTCTTAATTTCAATTTTTGATTGCTTTTGGTGTATAGAAATACAACTGATATTTATGCACTGATATTAGATCCTGTAATTTTGCTGAACTTGCTTATTGCGTCTAATAGTTTTGTCTGTGGGTGTGTATGTGTGGGTGGATTCTTCAGCATTTTTTTAATGAAAGATCACATATATGTCTGTTAGGTCTAGTTGGTTTACGGTGCTGCTTAAGCCCTCTACTTCCTTACTGATCTTGTGTCATTATTTTCTTATCTATTATTGAAACTGTGGTAAAGGAATCTCCACTCTTATTGTAGAACAATCTATTTCTTCCTTCAATGCTGTCAATTTTTCCTTAATATATTTTTGGGCTACATTTTTGGTATATGGTATACATGTTGACAGTTGTTATATTTTCATGATAAATTGACCTTTTGTCAATATATAATGTTGTCTCATAACAATTTTTGACTTGTAATCTATTTTATCTGATAATAGTATTTGCCATATCTACTCTTTGTGTTACCAGTGCATGGAACTTATTTTTCTATCATTTTGCTTCCAACTTATTTGTGTTGGAGCTGAAACAAATCTCTTGTAGACAACATATAGTTGGATTAGTTTTTGTTTTTTTTAAACACTATTTTGCCAGTCTCCAGGCTTTTGATTGGAAACTTTAATGCGTTTGCATTTAAAATAAATACTAAGTAAATATGATAAACTTAATATTGATAAGGACTCACTTCTGCCATTTTGCTGTTTTCTGTTTCTGATATCATTATTGTTCCTCATCTCCTTCATCACTGCTTTTGCTTTGCATTTGAATTTTTCTTGTGAACAATTTGATTCCATTTTCATTTCCTTTTCTGCATATTTATGTTTCATTCTTACTGGTTACCCTTAGCTGACAATTTGCATCTTCAATTTATAACAATGCAGTTAAATTATTGTCATTCTGGCTTCAGTTGTCTGCCAAAACTCAGCTATACAGCTCCATTCCTCCTCCTTCTTGTTGTTATCACAAATTATATCTTCACACATTTTGTATATATTAACATACATTTATAAATGTGTTTTATATATACATTTATCTTTTAAATCATGTTGGCAAAAAAGGGAAGTTACAAATAGAAATTACAATAATGTTAGTCTTTATGTTTACCTATGCAGTTACCTTTGGCAGTCATTTATTTCTTCATATGACTCTGAATTACTATCTAGGGTCTCTTCATTTCATGCTGGACCCCTTTAGCTTTTTTCTTAGGGCAGGTCTACAAGCAGTGCATGTTCTCAGTATTGTGTATTTAGGAATGCATTAATTTCTCTTTAATTTTTGAAGGATGTATTGCTGGATATAGAATTCTTGACTGGCAGTTTTTCTTTTTCAGCATTTTAAATGTTTCATCTCACACCTCTCTGTCTTTTGTGTTTCTGATGAGAAATTGGCCATTAATCTTCTTAAGGAGTACCAGTTGCTGCTGTCAAGAATCTCTCTTTGTTTTTGACTTTCAATAATTTAATTATGTTTCTCATTTGTAGATTCATATATGGAGATACTTTGGGCTATTTTTTATTCAAACGTTATACCTATTTCTTAAAATATGCTTTGGCACTTGATTTCTCTCATTTTCTGGAACTCCCATGAGGTGTATGCTAGCATGCCCCATGGTGTCATACAAATCTCTTAGAATCTTTACATTTTTCTTCATTTTTCTATTTGCTACACAGACTATGGAGTTTTAATTGGTTTGTTATTAAGTTTGCTCATTTTTCTTCTTCTTTTGAACATTGCTAGTGAAATTTTCATTTTAGTTATTTTATTTTTAAACTCCAGAATTTGATTTGGGTTCTTTTTTATGAATTCTCTTTATTCATATCCTCAATTTGTTAAGACATCATTCTCTTGGTTTCCTTTGGCTCTTTGTCTATGATTTCCTATAGCTTTTGATACAAAGCAGTTGATTCAAAGTCTTTGTATAAGTCCATGTTTGTGCCTGTTAAGGTTTAATTTTTGTTTATATTTTTGGTCTGAACAGCTATAATTTTGCATTAAAAATTTTTTTGTTGAAGCTTAGACATGTTGAATATTATAATGTGGTAAATATGGAAATTCAATTATTCAACCTCCTTAAGTTTCTTGTTCTTTGCTATGCATTGTAGCTGCTTGCTGTTTAATACTTTTCATATAATATTTTTTAAAGGTTGAATTCCTTGTCATGTGTGGTTTCTGAAGCGCTGCTCCTTAAGCTTATGATAAGCTATTAGTTTGACAGAGAATTCCTTAAATGTGTAAAGCCATAAAAAGAAAAGAAAAGAAGAATATAGTCTCCCAGGTGTTTACTAATTGGTTGATTGTGACAGATTGGCTCTGATTGTGGTGGTCAGTCAGTGTTTAGCCTTCACTGCTCACATTTAACCTGAAGATCCGCTGCAGGTGAAAGCTTGAGGTCTTCTCCATTCTTTCTTGAGCATGAATTTTCCCCTTTTATGCCCTAAATTAACTCTCTTCCTAGTCTTTCCTTCAAAGCTTTTTGGCATGTCTGTTGTTTATTCCAACTGTAATATTTTGTCCCAGACAGCAGCAGTTGTTACTTTTTCTTTCAATGTTGGCAAGCAATGCCATCTACTTATGTTTATGCCCTTACAGAATTCAAATAAAGTAAACAAAGGCAAATGCCTTATATCAGTCAGCCGGAGAACCTCAGACAGGTCAAAACAGAGAAGCATAATTCCTTGAGAACAAAATACACTCTATTACCTCTATAACCAGATTACCCAAGCAGGGCCACCATCCTCATTCACCACCAAGCCAGAAAAGGGGAGGTGAAATAAGATGTTAAAATGCCCCAAAGTCTTCCCACTATGTTTAAGTCACTTTTCTTGATTAATATTTCACTTAGTTTCTATAAATCTCTGTTTTCTAGAGTTCTGACAAATTATATTCTTTTGCTTATTTTTTTTACCCCAATAGTTCTGTAGAAGAAGAGGCCCTTGGAGATTCCTCTCCATAAATGATCATGTCACCTGAAATGATCATTCTTGCCTAGTTCCTGACAAGTGAAATATTAAATAAGTAAATAAATATGATACTGGTTTTTAGGCTGAGAATATGTTTTGTGTACTAAAAAAGATGCATAAATTTATATTTCATATAATTTTGGGTTGTTTAAGGTTTGTTTTGTCAAATGTTTTCTATTCAAGTATGCAGGTTTTCACATTATTTTTCTCTTAATTTATATTAAGATAAATATTTGAATGCATATCTTAATTATGATAAATCTTTCATTACTATAATCAATTCCATTTGGTTGTTACATATTACTTCTTCAATTTTCAATTTAATTCTGTTTGTTTCTGTTTTATTTGATACTTGTGTGTTGATATTTAAAGTGAAATTGTTTTAGAGTTGTTTATTTTGTGCAATTTTTATATGATTTAACTATATCCCTGTTTCTCAGAAAGAAGTTAGAATTTTCCCTTTTTTTCTAAGTCTGGGGACAATTTAAGTAGCCCTGACATTATGTGACATATGCCAGTGTTTTCAAAGAGTATTAAACTTAATATTATGAGGAAAATAGTAAGTTAGTTTGAAATGTTAAATATTTTCTTCTGAGGTTTAATTTTTTGATGCCACTAGAATAAAATGAAGCAGAATAAATCAAACATGCTATTCAGTGACTTAGTTTAAAGAAGGATTAATCTCCAATAAACTAAAATTAAAAATTATTGCTAACACTACTTCTACCTATCTTCATCTTAGCCTATGGAGAAGGGGATAAGTTAACCTTCTCCTCCCAGGATGCAAATGAATCAAATGTACCAGGTGCACAATTTCATTGTTTGAAAAAGTCCCTTCAATTTAAAGGTGTGAACATAGATGTTAATCTTCCAGTTATCTTCAATAAAACTGATTATTAAATAGTTCACACTTCTTCAGATGTTTTATAAAAAGTTTTCATAGGATGAAATTCCTGAAACTGTTTCCCAGGTACTAAGCAAATTACTAGGGAAAGTAACTATGTTTGCATCTCAAATTTGAGGAAAGAGTGGGATTAAAATACATAGTTTGGGAGTGGGAGACCTGACCATAAGGGACAAATTTTTAATATTGTTCAGGAAAGAAAAGTATGTGTGGATTATGAATTATTTATAAAAGTAAGACAAGAAGTAAGCACTTGCAGAAGAAAATGGTATACACCCTTTTTAAAGAAAGAGTATCATGTAAACTAAAATTCAGTCTTTTTAACAAGACTAACAGTTTTCAATTATTTAATTTTCCAGCAAAAATTTTTTTCAGGTAATGATGAACAAATATTCTTTGAATGACTGGATTCTATGCACTTTGCATAGAATCAAACTTCCCTTCTTAGAAAGTCAAAGCTAATTATGTATTCGTATCCCTGCAAAATGACCTGTTTTTACTGAGAATGTTATCAGATCTTCCACAAAGTATCTAGAAAATTACTGATCCAGCATCCTAGATTAACAGAGCAAACCAGCACCACAAAATATAGAGAGACAAGAGAATGCAGAGAGGTAAATGTTTGTTTAACTGGAACCAAAGTCACAGACGGTATAATCTGAAAGGATCATGGAAATGGTAATTTTGATGAACTTCTCCAGGCTGAATGTGAACTACTGTGAGAGTGAGAAATTCCTGGAGACCACAATCTTGGTGAGGGGTGTACTTTCCTGGGCTTCAGGTTTTTCATGTGAGGACATCCTTCTGGTTCTGGCAGAGGAGCAAAAAGTAACCATTATGCAAGGCATCAGTATTCTCCAGAAAAAGTCCTACAATCTAGGGAAAAGCATGCTACAGCCCAACTTTGACGCTTATCCCAGATTGGTGAAGGGAATCCCTCCATACTCCTGCCCTCCCCAGACTTCCTGTATCAGCTGAGGAGAGATAACCCTTAGCCAATAGGAGTAATACTTCAAGGAAAAGCACTGGAAATGTTGCAGGCAAGGAAGAGAATGGGACTCAGAGAAAGACTCAGATTCTACTGGAGAAGCATTCAAGGTGAGAGACCCAAGATATGGGTCAAAAAAGCACAGATTTAGTTGGGAGATTATAGAAAGTCTTAAGAAAGTCATGAGCTTACAACTACAACAGGACTCTAGTATAATAAGAGTAGATTATAGCTGAGAAGAACTATAAGACACAAACTCTCTGAAGAGCAATACACATGTATGATGCTTAATTTTATGTGTCAACTTGACTGGGCCACAATTCCCAGATATTTGGTCAAATATTACTGTGGATGTTTCTGTATAGGTGTTTTTATATGCGGGTTAAATCTAAATCAGTAGACTTGAGTAAGCAGATTGTCTCCATACTGTTGATGGACCTCATCCAAACAGCTGAAGCAAAAATAGAACAAAAGACTGACTCCTCCAGGACAAGAGGTAACTCTGCCAGCATACTGCCTTTTAACTACAACTACAACATTGGCTCTTCCTGGGTCCTCAGCAGAGAGGTCCAAAAACAAGGACACTAGAGAAATTTGATGACTCTGCTAACTATACCTAAAATAAACAGTAAATACAGTCCAACTCCTAGCCACATTAATGTAAATGTGCACACTATTGGCCTGTTTACCTTAATTCTTCTACTTGATACAATGTATCCTACTTATAATAAAAATTATATGGAAGCCAAGAAAACAGTTTGAAGAAGCAATCATCAGAACCAAATACAAGTATAATACAGATATTGGGATTATCAGAGAGACAATTTAAATGAATATTATTTGTATGTTAATAGCTTTAATAGAAAAAAACAGAGAATGTAAAATAACAGATGGATAATATAAACACAGAGATGAAAATGCAGAGGAAAAGTAAAATGGAAATGTTAAAACATAAAAAGCACAGTAACATAAATGAAGAATGTTTTCAATGAGCTCATTTATAGATAGGCCAAGGCCAAGGAAATAATCCGTGTTCTTGAAAATATGTTAATAGACACTCCCCAAACTGAAATGCAAAGGGAAAAGGAATGTAAAATAAAATGGACTACCCAAGTGCTAGGGATAATATTGAGGCTTATGGAATCACAGAACAAAAAGAAAATAAAAGGAAATATTTGAAATAATGGCTGAGAAATATCCAAATAAATGGAGACATATTCAAATTCATGGGTTAGAAAATTCAATATTTTGTCAATATTTTTTCAGTAGTTGTCAATTCTTGCTAAGTAAATTTATGGATTTTTTTTAAATCACAGAAAAACTCCAGCAAGGTATTTTGTATAGCTGACAAAATGATTCTACAATTTTCTAATTTCATAAGGCAAGGGACCTGGGCTATTCAGTTCATAATGATAGCTGTAACTCCTTCTTTATAAGTAATTACTTTAAAGGTAAATGAATAAAACCATCCAAGAATCCAAAATTCTGTTTAGATTCACAGACAGGAAGAGGTTGAAAAGTAAAGGCTGGAAAAAGATACTCCATACAAATAATACACAAAAGAGAGTTGGGGTGACCATACTAATATAAGTCAGATTAGCTTCAAGTTAAAAACTGTTACAAGGGGAAAAGGAGGAATCCTTATATTTAGAAAGGGTCGATTCATCAAAAGTTAGAAACATTTTTAAACATGAATGCATCAAACCATAGAGTCCAAAATATATGACGTTAACATAGAATTAAAGGGAGAAATACACAGCTGTATATTAATAAAAGGAAATTTTAAAATCATATTATGATAGCACCCAAAAAGATAGAATGCAAAAAATTAAAGTACCTAGGAATAAATTTATCCAAGGAGGTACAACATTTGTTCAATGAAAAGATTTAACATTAATGAAAGAAATTAAGTCCCAAATAAATGGAAAATCAGCTCTCATTCAAGACTGGATGACTTAATATTAAGATGTCCTTACTACCCAAAGCAATATACGGGTTAATGCAATCCCTATTAAAATTCCAATGGCATTTATCTATCTATTACCTATCCATCCATCATCTGTCTATCTATATATTTATTGCAGAAATGGAAAAGCCAAGGTCTAAATTCAAATGGAATTGTAAGCAGCCAAGACAGTCTTGAAAAAGAAGAACAAGTTTAGAGTATCCGTATTTCTTAATTTCAAAGCTTACTACACAGTCACAGTAATCAAAGCATGTGGTATGGTCAAAATTACACATATGGAATAGAATGAGAGACCAGCAAAAAGTTCACACATCCATGGCCAACAGATTTTTAACAAAAGTGTCAACACTATCATTGGAAAAATATTCTCTTCAGTAGTGCAGTGATTACTGGATATCCACAGCAAAAGAATGAAGTTGTACTACTACCTCACACCATTTATACAAAATATTAATTAAAAGTGGATAAATGACCTAAATATAAGCTCTAATACTATCAATTCAAGAAAAAACATAGGAGTAAATCTTTATAACCTTGGATTTTTCAATGGATTCTTACCTATGACTCCAAAAACACCAGCACAAAAGGAAAAGTAGATATATCTGACTTTATCAACGTTAAAAACTGTGTATCAGAGGACATTATCAAGAAAGTGAAAAGAACCTACAGAATGGGAGAAAATATTTGCAATATACCTGTTAAGGAGTAGTATCAAGATTATATAAATAAATTCTTCCAACTAAAAAATAAAAGACAACTGTATTAGGAAAATTTACAAGGGACTGACTAGACATTTCTCTATAGAATATGTGGAAATGGCCAACATGCACACAGAAAGATGTTCAAAATGATTATTCCTTAGACAAATTCAAATCAAAACCACTGTGAGATGCTATTTCATACCCACTAAGATGACTATAACATTTTTAAAAACAGGAAATAAGTTTTTGCAAGTTAAAGAGAAATTGGAATCCTCACAAATAGTTGGGGGAGCATTTAAAATGTCTGAGCCCATGTGGAAATAGTTTCACAATCCCTCAAAAAGTCAAACATAGAATTATTCTATGGGCCCATAATTCCACTCTCAAGTATATAACCAAAGAGTTGAAAACAGGTACACAAACCAGTATGTACATATACATGTTCAGGACAGGACTAATCACAAAAGTCCAAATGTGTAAACAGCCCAAATGTTCATCAGTTGATTCATGGATTAAAAAAAAATGTGCCATATAAACAAAATGGAATGTTACTTAGCCATAAAAATATGAAGTACTTAAATGTTCTACAACATGGATATATGCTACCACATTTTTAAGAAGTCTAATATAAAACAACATATTGCATTGATTTATGTGAATTAACCAGAATAAATAAACTCATAGAGATAGAATGCTGTTCGTTGGTTGCCAAGGGAAGAGGTTGGGGAGATTAGTAAGAATTGTAAAAAATGCTTAATGAGTAGGGTTTTACTTTGAGTTGATGGAAATATTTTGGAACTAGATAGAAGTGGTGATTACACATCATTATGAATGCACTGAGAACCACAGAATTGTTCAGACTAAATTTTTAAATAAGAATTATAAAATATAAAAATGAGGTCAAAAAAGCATAGACGATTCTAAGTAGTCTTCTTACTTATTACTAGCATTAGGGATATTGGAAAGACAGTTAAATTTGATTCTTAAGCTAGAGGTGCATTAAATGTCTAACAAGTTTTAGGTGCATAAAGCATGTTGAGTTGATGGGATGTTACTAAGTTACTGATAATTGCTAACACTCCTGAGTGACAGGATGATTTGAGCAGAGGTTGAAATCAATGTCAGTACATCAGGGCTGGTGCTTCTTATGAAATTTTGTTTCCTTTAAGAGTAATATTTTGCTATAAAGTTTAGACTCACAAAAATGAACCAGGGAAAGCCAAGAGGGAAACGGCTTTAATCTTTAAAGAAGACAAGAATAACATCAAAATATTGTGGCTACTTCACATAATAAAAATAGTATTGAGTTATATTACTGCTAGACAGAATGAATTTACTATTCATATATTTTTTAAACTATGATTAAAATAACGTAATGAGGTGTGATACTTGAATCTTGTTTAGGAGCACTTAAAATCAGATGCATAATCAAGAACTTAAATTGAATCTACAATTGGACTTCTTTTTTAAAATAAGAAACAAGTTTTACTAATAAAAAAGAATATTCTTAATGTTATATCATTAGTCCTGGTGGTGTGTCCTGAATCCTTTATTACCTTTTCTTCACTATAATAAGAAAAGAAATGTTAAAATAGAGATACTAGTGTTTCAGGACATAAAACTATTTTCCTGTTTTACATTTGGAAATTGAAGTCTATTGAAAACCATAGAAAGTTTTTTGAATGCAAATGAAAGAGAGGTTATACATGAACATGGAGAATTGAGAAATATGTGCATAGGTATGGTAATCAGGGTCAAGAAAAAAAAGAAAACACCAAGAGTAGTAATTCAAAGTCAAATGAACACATCTACAAGTAAAGCAAAGGAAGAACACCAGCCAGTGCCTAAATAGTTAGAAAAAGATTTATGGTACTAAAATCTGATAGCTAAGATGCTCATCTTTCTCCACTGATGACAGAAATTTCTTTTCTCCTCACCTTTATGCACCTTTGCTGTTGTAATCCCTTCACCACCCACAGGATCCTAAAACAACCCCAACCTTCCTTTCCATTACTTGCTTAATATGTCTAACACATTACTGAATAAGTGAATTTAGTTAATCCTTTTAAAATTCCTGTCTGTCCATTACATTTTGTCTTAAAAACAATTTATTTAGAGTAACACTCCCTGGTCTTCAGCCTTATTAAATTCCATCTTTTATGACAATTATTTCTTCATTTAGTTTTTATGATACCTGAAAATGAAGTAGAAAACATTAAATCCTAAAGGCAGTAGCACACTGATGATGCAAGGAGGAAGCCTTCCTCAGGGAAGAATATAAAAACTTTAGTATTGAAGGAGAATGTGAAAAAGATGGCAGAGTAGGAAGGCAAGGAAACCTCCTCCCACATACACACCAAGGAAAGCAACTACAGCAAATACAACTAACCCTGAAAAAGACCTCAAAGCTGCAGAATAGAACATCTACATCTGGTGAGAAAGGAAGACCACACAAAGAAGGGTAAAGTGGCAGAGCCACGATCAGTTGGGACCCACGCCCTTCCCCCACCCCAGCCCACAAGCCAGAGGTGGAAGAATAAAATGAGAAGGGGTTAAGTACTTAGGAACTGTGCACACCTGACCCTGGAGATCTGCTCTCGGAACATGAGTCCACATTACATTGGCCTATAGTGATTAACTGGGCTGGACACCAGGGAGAGTTGGAGCAATATGTGAGACTGAGACTCCTGCCACTTGTGGACACACACTTTCTGTTGGTCCTGCTGAGATCCAACACAGAGGTGACAGTTTGACAGGTTTACCAGCAGTGGGAAGGGTGCCAGAGTAGGGGTTTGGATCGAGCTCTCACCACAGGAGAAAGCGAAGGTGGGAGATGCTTCCCCAGACCATCCTCAGCCCAACTAGTCAGGTGTGAATGGGAGCCAGCTCTAAATACTCCTGCCTTCTCATTAGCAGCCAAGCCCTTTGACCTGCTTTACCTACATACATGCCCCACCCACACCATCAGTTCAGGAGCAACACCATTGCTGCAGGGCAGGCAGAGGGTGGATCCTCCCAAAAAGATCCAGCAGAAGCACTGGTGTTTGGCTCACAAAGGGCCCACTGAGGCAAACTGCTGTCTGAAGTGGGCTGAAGTAAACCAATGCCAGCAGACCGATGGAAAGATGGCCACTCACATAGCCCAAAAACAGCAACCACGGCTCCATCAAAAAAGGAGAACCAAGCACAGGCAAGTAAGTCTTGAGCTACTGTGCACCACAGGATGCCTTCTTCATAAAGCCATTTAGACCAGGAGGCCTAGTGGATCTATCTAATACAAAGAAGCAAAGAAACCCACACAAAATGAGGAAGCAGAGGAAGTTGTTCCAATCAAAACAACAAGATAAGACACCAGAAAGAGGGATAAATGAAATGGAGTTCACTAATCTTCTTGGTAATGATTTCAAAGTACAGTCATAAATATGAACATTGATCTGCAGAAAAGTACTGACAATCTCAGGGATGACTTCAACAAAGAGATATAAGATTTGAAAAAGAGCTACTCAGAGATGAAGAATACAGTAAAGTAACTGAAATGAAAATGATAATGAAGGGAATTAATAATTGCTGCAAGTAGAGGTGACAATCAATGAGATGGAAATAAGAGAACAGGAAAACAACAAAGCTAAGGAGCAGAGAAAAAAAAGAATCTCTAGAAATGAGAGGATGCTAAGAGAGCTGTATGACAACTCCAAAGGAAACAATATTTGCATAATAGGGGTACTAGAAGGAGAAAAGAGAGACAAAGGGGTAGAAAGTCTATTTGAAGAAATAATTGATGAAAACTTCCCCAATCTGGGAAAGGAAATAGTCACCCAGATTCTGGAAGTGCAGATGATTTGTGGTCTATTTCCCATTTTAGTTCTGTTAGTATTTGTTTTGCATATTTAAGTGCTTTTATGTTGGATACATAGATGTTTATAATTTTTATATCCTCTTGTTGGACTATATATAGTGTGCTCTTTGTCTTTTGTTAATTTCTTTGTTTTAAAGTATATTTTGTCTAAGTACTGCTTCTACTGCTATTTCTCTCTATTATTTGTATGAAATATCTTATTTCATCTCTTCACTTTCAGTTTATGTATGTCTTTAGGTCTGAAATGGGTCTCTTGCAGGAAGCAAAGATGTCATAATCTGCATTTTTTTTGTACCACTTAACCGATACTATGCATAGTTGGTTTTACTACTTTTGTTTTGTTTTAATTTTGTACTTGCCTGGTAATTAATTGGCCTGATACCTTTATTGTTCATTTGTTTTCACTGGTAAAGACTATTTAGGCTTAAGAATATTTCTATCTACAGAAGTCCCTTTAACTTACCCTGTAATGCTGGTTTAGTGGTGGTAAATTCCTTCAGCCTTTGAAGGAATGAACCTAGAAAGACATAATAATTAAATAGACAAATATTAACAATAAGGAGAGGGTACTGAAAGAAACCATAGAGAGGAAAAATGATTATTTATAAGGGAAATATCATCAGGCTATCAGAAGATTTCTCAGCAGTAACTTTACAGTCCAGAGGGAGAGGTAATAAATATTTAATGTATTGAAACAGGACCATCAACCAAGAATCCTATAAACAACAAAACTGTCATACAAATTTGACTAGATTAAAACTTTCTCAGATAAACAAAGGCTGAAGGAATTTACCACCACTAAACCAGCATTACAGGGTAAGTTAAAGGGACTTCTGTAGATAGAAATATTCTTAAGCCTAAATAGTCTTTACCAGTGAAAACAAATGAACAACAAAGGTATCAGGCCAATTAATTACCAGGCAAGTACAAAATTAAAACAAAACAAAAGTAGTAAAACCAACTATGCATAGTATCGGTTAAGTGGTACAAAAAAAATGCAGATTATGACATCTTTGCTTCCTGCAAGAGACCCATTTCAGACCTAAAGACATACATAAACTGAAAGTGAAGAGTTGAAATAAGATATTTCATACAAATAATAGAGGAAAATAGCAGTGGAAGCAGTACTTAGACAAAATATACTTTAAAACAAAGAAATTAACAAAAGACAAAGAGCATACTATATAAATATAGACATAAGTCCAACAAGAGGATATAACAATTATAAACATCTATGTACCCAACATAAAAGCACTTAGATATGCAAAACAAATACTAACAGAACTAAAATGGGAAATAGACCACAAATCATTCATAAGAGGGGACTTTAACAAGCCACTTACATCATTGGACAGATTAACCAGACAGAAAATAAATAAGGAAACAGAGGCACTGAATAACACATTAGATTAGATGGGCTTAACAGATATACACAAAACATACCCCCCAAAAGAAGAATACACATTTTTCAAAAGTGCACATGGAATATTCTCCAGAATAGATGACACTAGGCCACAAAAGAGCTTCAATAAATAAAAAAAAAAGACTGAAATTGTATCTAGCATCTTTTTGTATCTCAAAGATATAAAACTAGAAATAAATTACATGAGGGAAACAAAAATCCCATAAACTTATGGCAGCTAAACAACATGCTTCTAAATAATCAGTGGGTCAATGAATAAATCCAAGAAATCAAATAATACATGGACAAAAATGAAAACAAAAGTATAACAGTCCAAAATCTGTGGAGTGTTGAAAAAGCAGTTCTAAGAGGTAAGTATGTAGCAATACAGGCTTGCCTCAAGAAACAAGAGCAATTACAAATACACAGTCTAAAATCACAATTAAAGAAACTAGAAAAAGAGAACAAATGAAACCCAAAGTTAGTAGAGGAAGTGACATAATAAAGGCCAAAACAGAAATAAATGAAATAGAGAAGAATAAAATAGAAAAGAAATCAATGAAAGCAAGAGCTTGTTCTTGGAGAAGATAAAAAAGCAAACTTATAGCAAGACTTAACAAGAAAAAAGGGAGAGAACACAATCCAAATCAGAAACAAAAAAAGAATAGTCACTACAAATACCACAGAAATACAAAAAATTATTAGAGTTCTATGAAAAATTATATGCTAATAAATGTACAGCCTAGAAGAAATGGACAAATTCCTAGAAGAGTACAACCTTCCAAGATTGACCTAGTAAGAAACGGAAAATATGAACAAACCAGTTAGCAGTAACAAAATTGAATTAAAAATTTTAAAACTCCCCTCAAAAAATTCAAGAACCGGATGTCTACACAGCTAAATGCTACCAAACATTTAAAGAAAAACTAATACTCATCTTTATTTTTTATTTTATTTTGGGGTGAGTTATCTTTCTGTTTGTTTATATAGTTATTTGTTTATTTATTCATTTATTCATTTATTTATTTACTTTTGGTATCATTAATATACACTTACATGAACAATATTGTGGTTGCTATAATGCCTTCCCCATGCCCCCGCCTATATTATGTATGCTAATCATAACGCCCCTTTTTCCCCTTATCCCTCCCTTACCACCCATCCTCCCAAGTCCCTTTCCCTTTGGTAACTTAGTCCATTCTTGGGTTCTGTGAGTCTGCTGCCATTTTGTTCCTTCAGTTTTATCTTTGTTCTTATACTCCACAGATGAGTGAAATCATTTGGTACTTGTCTTTCTCTGCCTGGTTTATTTCACTAAGCATAATACCCTCTAGCTCCATTCATGTTGTTGCAAATGGTAGGATTTGTTTTCTTCTTATGGCTGAATAATATTCCATTGTGTATATGTACCACCTCTCCTTTATCCATTCATCTACTGATGGACACTTAGGTTGCTTCCATTTCTTGGCTATTGTAAATAGTGCTGCAATAAACATAAGGGTGCATATGTCTTTTTCAAACTGGGCTGCTGCATTCTTAGTGTAAATTCCTAGGAGTGGGATTCCTGGGTCAAATGGTATTTCTATTTTGAGTTTTTTGAGGAACCTCCATATGGCTTTCCACAATGGCTGAACTAGTTTACATTCCCACCAGCAGTGCAGGAGGGTTTCCCTTTCTCCACATCCTCACCAACATTTATCGTTGTTTGTCTTTTGGATGGCAGCCATCCTAACTGGTATGAGGTGATATCTCATTGTGGTTTTAATTTGCATTTCTCTGATGATTAGCGATGTGGAGCATCTTTTCATGTGCCTGTTGGCCATCTAAATTTGTTCTTAAGAGAAGTGTCTGTTCAGCTCCTCTGCCCATTTTTTAATTGGCTTATTTGCTTTTTGTTTGTTGAGGTGCATGAGCTCTTTATATATTTTGGATGTCAACCCTTTATTGGATATGTCATTTGTGAATATATTCTCTCATACTGTAGGATGTTTTTTTGTTCTACTGATGGTATCCTTTGCTGTACAGAAGCTTTTTAGTTTGATATAGTCCCACTTGTTCATTTTTTATTTTATTTCCCTTGCCTGGGAAGATATGTTCATGAAGAAGTTGCTCATGTTTATATTCAAGAGAGTTTTGACTATATTTTCTTCTAAGAGTTTTATGGTTTCATGACTTACATTCAGGTCTTTGATTCATTTCAATTTCACTTTTCTGTATGGAGTTAGACAATAATCCAGTTTCATTTTCTTACATGTAGCTTTCCAGTTTTGCCAACACAAGTTGTTGAAGAGGCTATCATTTCCCCATTGTATGACCATGGCTCCTTTATCATGTATTAATTGACCATATATGCTTGGGTTAATATCTGGACTCTCTGTTCTGTTCCATGGTCTATGGGTCTCTTCTTGTGCCAATACCAAATTGTCTTGATTATAGTGGCCTTGTAGTAGAGCTTGAAGTTGGGAAACAAGATCCCTCCTGCTTTATTCTTCCTTTTCAGGATTGCTTTGGCTATTCGGGGTCTTTTGTGGTTCCATATGAATTTAGAACTATTGGTTCCAGTTCGTTGAAGAATGCTGTTGATATTTTGATACGGATTGCATAGAATCTGTAGATTGCTTTAGGCAGGATTGCTATTTTGACAATATTAATTCTTTCTAGCCAAGAGGAGGGGATGAATTTCCATTTGTTAGTGTCCTCTTTAATTTCTCTTAAGAGTATGTTGTAGTTTTCAGGGTATAGGTCTTTCACTTCCTTGGTTAGGCTTATTCCTATGTATTTTATTCTTTTTGACGCAATTGTGAATGGAACTGTTTTCCTGATTTCTCTTTCTGCTAGTTCATCATTAGTGTATAGGAATGTAACAGATTTCTGTGTATTAATTTTGTATCCTGCAATTTTGCTGAATTCAGATATTAGTTTGTTAAGAGTTCTTATCATGAATGCATGTTGAATTTTGTCGAATGCTTTTTCAGCATCTCTGTAAATGATCATGTGGTTTTTGTCCTTTTTGTTCATGTGGTGGATGATGTTGATGGATTTTCGAATGTTGTACCATCCTTTCATCCCTGAAATGAATCCCATTTGATCATGGTGTATAATCCTCTTGATGTATTTTTGAATTTGCTTTGCTAATATTTTTGCATCTATGTTCATCAGGGATATTGTTCTGTAATTTTTTTGTGGTGTCTTTGCCTGGTTTTGGTATTAGTGTGATGCTGGCTTCATAGAATGAGTTTGGAAGTATTCCCTCCTAATCTATTTTTAGGAAAAGTTTAAGGAGAATGGGTATTATGTCTTCTCTAAATGTCTGATAAAATTCAGCAGTGAATCCATCTGGCTTTTTTTTAAGTTGACAGTTTACTTACTCTTATCACCCACTTGGCAATAAACCGTGACCTTTGGCCTGTATATCTTGGTCAACACTGATTTCTTAGCTTTTAGCAGGAAGCCTGGCTAAGATGAAGCACTCCCCAAGCAGGGAAGAACTTCCACTTTTGTGGGTAGTGCTAAGGATGGTGCCCAGGAAGTTTGATCGCCATGGCTGTTTAAAACAGAATCCAAGACTCTTCTTGCTCATCAGTCACTTTTGATTTCAATTTTTCCTTCACATGTGTTTGACAGGGAAAAGATATGTTTTTGGCGAGCAAAAATATTTTGCTTAAAAGTACTGCAACAGATTATGAAGCTGTTGGACACATTAATATCTTTTATCTTCAATTTATAATGCAAATCTCCATGGAGGCACTTACTAAACCATTGACTATTCTGTCAAGTTTAAATTTAGGTTTATAAATGCAAATTCATGTTAGTATATTCCTGGAGGCTAATGTGATAGGTATAGGGCCCGCAACAATGGGATTTTGCAGTGGGGAAGAGAGATGAGGCTTAACTCTGAGTACATTAAGGAAATGTTTGAATTTATAGCCAGGGAGCAAGGTGTCAGTCAGTGGATGGAAAATTAACAGGAAACATAAAGGGTGAGGAAGTCCTGGCTAAACCAGCATAACTGGATTCTTGGATTCTCGCTGAAGACAGGCCAGGATCAAACACCACCTGGCCATTGTGGAGGATGAGGAAGCAGTCAGATATTGAAGGTTGTGGGTTCTGGTTAAACTGACTTAGCCAGGTTCTGGCTAAACTCCATTTTACAGGGAAGGGCACAGATGGGCTTATGAGAAGGTTCAAAAGCCTACCTAAATTTTGATTAAACAAGGAATATTTGTCATAGAGTAGAAGAGATAAAAGATATAATACATATAAAGCACTTGATACAAATAAATGACATATATCTATAGGTGTTAATGATTAATAATATTATTATTGTTTTATATTAACTATTTTAATATCTAGTGCTAAACAGTGAAACCAAGCATCTCGGACTAGCTGGGAGATATTTTAATTAGATAAATTTATTAAGCATGCTTTATATTTCTACTTATATGATCAAAGACAATAAAATTAATCTTGGTAGTATTTTTATGGCAAAATAATTATTTAATTTATTTTTCTTTTATGTAAACTTTCAAAGTATAACACATATACAGAAAGGAAATTAGACATAAATATACAGCTTGATTAATTTTTACAAAGACAATAGACCTGTGAGATAAGGACTCAGATAAAGAAACAGAATAATGACTATCCCAGAAGCTCTGCTAGTGCCAAATACTCAAAAATAGCTACTATCATGACTTTTAACACCATATATGATTTGCTTGTTTTTGTTATTTATATAAATTGAATCATACAGTATGTTCTCTTTTGTGTTTGATACTTTGTCAACATGATATTTGTGAGGTCTATTCATATTTCTGTATATAACAATGGTTCATTTTTCTTTGCTCCATATTATGCCATTTTCTTACTATGTAAGAATTTTTATTTTCACAATAATTCATTTATTCACTTTTGATATACTATCTACTATCAATTCAGTTTTTATCTAATATGAAGAGTACAGTTGCATTTGTTTTATTTATTTATTTATTTTAATTACCATGTTCCTTTCTTCTCAGTCTATCTATTGTCTGTCAATCTACCTGCTGTCTGTCCATATATCTGGGATATAGTGCCATGGGAATAGATATATAATCAATCAGTTTACCAAAATGGTTATATCAATTACACTACCACTAGCAATGTATGATAGGTCCTTTTGTCCACATCTGTTCTAATACTTAGTGTTTTCTATTTTCCTAATTTTAGCAATTTTGGTTGGTATGAGGTGTTAACCACTGTAATTTAAATTTCCATTTCCCTAATGATTAAGATTAGCACATTTTCATATGTTATTTGGATTACCTCTTTTCAATGTGCAGTTCTGTGTGAGTAGGATGATAGTTATGGGTTACCATTAGGGTTATGGTTACTGTGAGGGTTAGCATTACTTGGAGGGGGAGGATATGTCTATGGTGATAATTAGGTTTAGGATTCAGAGTTAGGTTTGGGGTTAGATTTAGTTTTAGGGTTACTGTTAGGTGAGGGTGAGGGTGAGGGGCTGGTTTAGAGGCCTGGTTTAAGGTTAGAGTTCGGGCCTGGTTTAAGATTAGAGTGAGGATATGGTTCCGATGAGAGTTGTTTCAGGTTTAATATTGGGTTTAGGGTTATGATTAGGTTTGGCATTACGGTTAGGTGTAGGTGTGGCAAGCGTTTAGGTGTAAAGCTATGGGTAGGTGTATGTTTAGATTTATATGTAGAGGGAGGAAGTGGTTATCATTCAAGTTACGTTTAGGGATTAGGGTTAGGGTTTATGGGTCTGGTTTACGGTGAGGTTGAGAATGTTAGAAGAAGAACCACAATCACAAATTCCAAAAGAGCTCAATTCACCAGAATATACCAGGCCTGCAGGAACTGAGATTTATTTGACAGGAAACATTCCTTTCTGCCCAAACCAGTGTCCAACAAGGAAATTATGTGCATAAATGTGGATGAACGAGAACCATGCCCCTAAGAAGCAGATTTTACTAAGAAAAGATGATTCTTCAGCATGCGTGGAGCATATGCAACATGCGCTTGAGCAGGCCATGGTTTTTTCTTTGGATTGCTTAGTGACCAGAATAGAGGTCAGGGTGAGAATCAATGGTGTTAAAGGTTCAGAGTTAGGGTTCGGATTTTCATTCACTGGTTCAAGTTTGGGTTCCAGGCTTTGTGGCTCCAGTTCAGGGGTTTGGGTTCAGGGCACAGGGTAGGGTAATGATTAGGGTTAAGATTAGGGTTGGATTTAGGTTTAGGGTTAGATTTAGGGTGAAGTTATGGTTTTGATCTGTTAGGATGAGTTGAGAGTGTTTAGTATAGGTATAATTTGAGCTTTAGACTAAGTGATTTGGTGCACGGTAGCAGGTTAAGGGCTAGGATGAAGATTAGGGTTATGTTTAGGATTGACTCTATAGTGAGGATTGGGATACAGTTAGAGTTAGGCTTAGGTTTAATGTTGGGCTTAGGGCTAGATGTAGGTGTAGAGTTACACTTTGGTGTGGTTGAAGGTGTTGGTGAGGGTGAAGGGTAAGTGTTCGTGGCCTCAGGGTTAGAGTTAGCACTAGGTTTAAGTGTAGGTAGGGTGAGGATATGGTTATGGTGAGAGTTAGCTTTTGGATTTAATGTTAGGGTTAGTGTTACAGTTAGGTTTAGTGTTACAGTTAGGTGTGGGTGAATGTGAGGGTGAGGGTAAGGGGTTAGGGGTAGCTGCCTACGTTAGGGTCGGTTTAGGATTAGGGTTAAGTGTGTGTAGTGTGAGGATATGGGTATGGTGAGAAGTTTTGTATGTAATGTTAGGGTTAGGTTTAAATTTAGGTTTTGGGTTATGGTTAGGTGTGTGTGAAGAAGTGGTGAGTACGAGGTATCAGTGTTAGTGGCCTCAGTTATGGCTCATTTTAGGATTAGTGTTACATGTAGGGTAAAAATATGGTTATGGTTCAAGTTAGATTAAGTGTTTAATGTTAAGGTTAGGGCTAGGTTCAGTTTAAGGTTACAGAGAGGTGTGGGTGAAGATTTGGGTGAAGATGAGAGGGTGAGGTTGTGTTTAGGATTAGGGTTAGGTTAATGTGTAGGGTTACCTTTAGGATGAAGTTATAGATATGGTTAGAGTCAGGATGAGCCTTTAGGCCAAACATTAGCTTTAGAGTGATGTTTAGGACTATAGTTCTGTTTGAGTAGGATGAGAATTATGAGTTAGCATTGGGGTTATGGTTACTGAGAGGATTAGCGTTACTTGCAGGGGCACAATATAGGTAAGGTGAAAATTATTATTACGATTCAGAGTTAGGTTTGGGGTTAGGTTTAGTGTTGGGGTAATGGTCAAGTGAGTGTGAGGGTGAGGGTTTAGGTTTAGTGGCATTTGTTAAGGTTAGCGTTTGGTTTAGGGTTAAGTGTAAATGTGGTTGTGGTTCTGGTGAGAGTTAGGTTTTGGGTTTAATGTTAATGTTAGGGTTAGGTTAAGGTTTAGAGTTACAGGTTGGTGTGTTTGAAAGTGAGAGTTAGGGTGGGCATTAGGGTTAGTGGCCTGGGTTAGGGTTAGGTTTTGGGTTAAGTGTAGGGTGAGGATGTGGCTCCAGTCAGAGTTTGCTTCAGGGTTTAAATGTTAGTGTTAAGTTTAGGTTGAGCTTTTGAGTTACAGAAAATTGTGCATGAAGAGGACAGTGAGGGTGAGGTGTCAGTATTAGTGGCCTTGGTTATGGTTAGGTTTAGGATTAGTGTTATGTGTAGAGTGAGGATATGGTTATTGTTACAGTTAGGGTAAGATTTAATATTAGTGTTATGCATTATAGCAGGGAAGAACAGATTCAAGATGGTGACTTGAGAAGTGAGACAGAGAAATCCTCCCCAAACCACATATATTATGAAAATATAGTTAATACGACTAATCCTAAAAGAGCAACAGGAAAGAAGGCTGCACCAGACTGCATACACCTGAAGAACAGAGCAGACCTCACGAAATAAGGTAACATACCAAAGCCTTGATCCGGCAGGATCCAAGTCCTTCCCCCACCACTGCTCACTGGTGGGAGGAAGATAAACACAGCAGGGAGGAGGTGGAAGCCTAGGACTGCTGAACACCCAGCCCTGGGGTTCTGCTTTGGGAGCACAAACCTACATTGCTTGGTGATCTGGAGATAAGTGGGGTTCAAAAGCTAAGACAGGCAGAATACTTGGAGAGACTGAGATTCCAGCCATTTGTGGAGGACATGGATCCACATCTGTGCTCCGGGACAAAGGAAAGGCAGGTGGTCTGAGAGGCTTCCTAGCAGTGAGAGAGCTGCTGAAAGGTGGGGTTTGCACGGAACTTGCTGCACAGGAAAAGGGATAGGTGGACAAGGTTATCTGGGTGCACTCTGCCCAGCAGGTTCGGAACTTTCAGGAGCTTCAGGTGCTCCATCTCCGTGGCTGGCTATGCAGCTTCAAGGCCACCCACTGTGATACGCAACCTGCTATGCCTCCCTCCTGGCCTGTAGTCACCAGCCCACAAACTGGCAGTCACTGCCCTAGTGTCATGCCAGCCAGAGGGAGGCCCCACATACAGCAGCTACGGATGCAAAGCACAGAGGCTCACAAATGTGTTCTGGCTCACTCGTTCACACATTGGAGACAGGAACTGCAGCCTGGAAGCAGGAAACAACCCTTTCCTCCCCCAAGGCACCAGTACTACTCCCCTGTGAACCCCAACATCACTGCAGTGGCTGAGCAGCTCCAGAAGCTAGAGCTCTCGCAAACACCATAAAAAGAGGCAAATGAAACTGAATTCACCAAACTTCCTGAAAAAGAGTTTGAAATAATCATAAACATGCTCATGGAGGTACAGAAAAATATTCAAGAACTGAGGGGCGACTTTAGGACAGAGATTCAATCACTGAGAAATTCCATATCTGAAATGAAACATACAGTGGAGGAATTTAAAAGCAGATTAGATATAGTAGAAGAGACAGTAAATGGAAAGTAGAGAAGAGGAATACAAAGAAGCTAAGGCACAGAGAAAAAAGGATCTCTAAGAATGGCGAGGATGTGGAGAAAAGGGAACCCTCCTACACTGCTGGTGGGACTGCAAATTAGTTCAACCATTGTGGAAAGCAGTATGGAGGTTCCTCAAAAAACTCAAAATAGAAATACCATTTGACCCAGGAATTCCACTCCTAGGAATTTACCCTAAGAATGCAGCAGCCCAGTTTGAAAAAGACACATGCACCCCTATGTTTATCACAGCACTATTTACAATAGCCAAGAAATGGAAGCAACCTAAGTGTCCATCGGTAGATGAATGGATAAAGAAGATGTGGTACATATACACAATGGAATATTATTCAGCCATAAGAAGAAAACAAATCCTACCATTTGCAACAACATGGATGGAGCTAGAGGGTATTATGCTCAGTGAAATAAGCCAAGCCGAAAAAGACAAGTATCAAATGATTTCACTCATATGTGGAGTATAAGAACAAAGAAAAAATACTGAAGGAACAAAACAGCAGCAGACTCACAGAACCCAAGAACGGACTAATAGTTACCAAAGGGAAAGGGACTGGGGAAAATGGGCGGGAAGGGAGGGATAAGAGGGAAAAAGGGGCATTACGATTAGCAGATGTAATGTTGGGGGGGCACGGGGAGGGCAGTACAACTCAGAGAAGACAAGTAGTGATTCTATAGCATCTCACTACGCTGATGGACAGTGACTGTAATGGGGTTGGTGGGGGGGACCTGATGAAGGGGGTAGTTTAATAACCATAATATTGCACATGTAATTGTAGAATAATGATACCAAAATAAATTATAAAAAAATTTAAAAAAAAAGATTATAAGGCTCCTCCCTATTATTCCATCTACTGCCCTGACATGGTTAATACAGGAACAAATTATTCTATAGAAAGAACTATGCTTCATTAATACTTAAAATAACATTTTCACCCTAGTCTATTACCTTGTTATGTTTAATCACAAAACTTCTCTTTATTCAGCCAGTACATAGACAATAATCCAATGCAACATAAAGAGAGCATTTATCCTGGGAGCAAAATGTGGTTTGTCACTGTTTTTCTACAGTAGATCTCTAGGTTTTGTTAATCTTGCATAACTAAAACTTTGTACCCTTTGATTAACACCTTCCTGTTTCCCCCTCCCCTAATCCCTGCCAGGCACTGTTCTAATCTGTGTTTCTATGGGTGTGACTATTTTAGATTCCTCTTAAGAGTGGTATCATGTTGTATTTGTCCTTTTGTGTCTGACTTATTTTACTTAATGTAGTATACTAAAAATCCAGCCATGTTATCATAAATGGAGGAATTTCTTTAATTTTTAAGCCTGAATAATACTCCATTGCATGTATAAATACCATTTTCTTTATCCATTCATCCTTTGATGGATATTTAGATTGCTTCCATTATAAGCTGTTGTAATGATACAATGACCTGGAGTGCAGTTATCTCTTTGAGATACTGATTTCAATTCCTTCAAATATATAGACAGAAGTGGAAGTGGTGGGTCATACAGTATTTCTATTTTAAGTTTTTGAGGAACCTCCATACTGTTGTCCAGGTGGCTGTAGCAATTTACATCCCCACCAACAGTGCAGGACAGTTCTCTTTTCTCCACATCTTTACACTTACTCTTTAATTTTTTTCATAATAACCATACTAATAAGTGTGAGATGACTTCTCATGGTGGTTTGAATTTGCATTCCCTGATGTTGAGAACATTTTCATATACCTGTTGGCCGTTTGTATGTCTTCTTACGGGAAATAAGTATGAAAGTCCTTTGTCCATTTTTTAATCAGGCTGAGTTTTTTGCTGTGAAATTGTAGTACCCTACACATTTTGGATTTATCAGATATATATTTGCAAATATTTTCTCCCATTCCTTAGATTGCCTTTTTGTTTTGTTGATAGTTTCCTTTGCTGTGCAGAAGCTTCTTAGTTTGATGTAGCTCTAATTGTCTATTTTTGCTTTTGCTGCCTATGCTTTTTGCGTCAGATCAAGAATCACTGTCAAAACCAATGTCAAGATTTCCTCTATGCTTTTTTTCTAGTAGTTCTATGGTTTAAGACCTTAATGCTGTATTGTATGTTAAAAATCTGCTAAGAGGGTAGATCTTATGTTAAATATTCTTATCACAAATAATAATAATCATTTTAACAATAATAAAGAGGGTGGGAGGAAACTTCTGGAGGGGATGGATATGTTTATGGCATAAATTGTAGTGATGGTTTTATGGGTGTATACTTATCTTCAAACTCATCAAATGTATACATTAAATATGTATAATCTTTGTATGTCAACCATACCTCAATCAAGTATGTAGTTTGCCAAAAAAGAATGCAATTTGCCAAATTTTCAGATGACCAAAAAAATTAAGAAAAAGTCCTGGGCTAACAAATCCTTCAATATCCCTTCCTCCTTCCCACCCTCACTTCTTTGGATCACAAACTGTCTTGAAAACTATAGGAAAATCAAAAAGTGTATTTTTATATAGATTGTGAACAATCATGTCAGTAGCAGAACTGGCATTACAATGCCCTACTATTTGCAAGGCCATTCAAACATCAATCATTTATTCCTCAAAAAGGAATTGAATCCAAAAAGGACTATGTACAATAAGAATCATTAAAGAAAGGCAATGTAAATAGATCTTTAGGTACAACTATCTTAGGCACCTCAAGTTCTCCTTTACTTTTATAAAGATATACTGAAATAAAATTCACTTTCAAAGCTATGAATAAAATTATAAAAATTCCAAGGGCTAAAGAATACATTTTTGGATACTAAAAATCCTCTTTGAATAGTGATTCACAAAAGCATGGAATCATGCTTGAAAGTAAAAAATAGAAATGCCCTGTTTCCATGGCTTTAAACATTAGTATTACTCAATATTAGTAAGACCAGTAATTGTTATCAGAATATAAAGCATTTACTGATGAGAATTATGTGCATTTTAAATGGGAATTAGAACTTTTCATATGCTACATTTTATAAAGCCATCTGTAAATACACTTGATGAAAAACAACATTGACAAGGTTTTGTTTGTTGTTATTAAAGATTTTACACCTAATTTTTTTGTGATGTTTCTCTGATATAGCAAAAATTATCTAAAATAATACACAATTTAAAATAATAAAGGGAAAGATGAAGAAACACACTTTGTCACAAGGATGTCTCATTAGTCATGTAAAAGAAAGTAAGGTGAGAAGTTGACAGAAGCAATGACAATTTTTTAAAATATATTTGATTGATTGGTGAAATTTTATATGACCTGATACTTCAGCTTTATAGCAAAAAAGAAATCCAGATATTTTTGATTGTTATAAAAGCATATTTATTATAGAAATTATTGCAAATAGTCTTCTGAAATTAAGAAGCCACACTGAAGATAGAAACAAAGTTGGGAGAGAAAGGCTCCTAGATTTAAGGGTCCTATAAATTAAAAAATCAAAGAACAGCCTGTAGATCTGAGCTTAAAAAATTATTCCATAGCTTGTTATCAATGGGGGAAAAAACTCTTCAAATATCTAATTAGCATGTGTGTCACAGACACTCATAATTGAGAGAATCTCTGAATAAAACATCAAATTGTAGCTCAGTAGCAGCGTAACTACATAACTGGACTTTTTCATGTTGAGGAATTCATATTTCACACTGAAATTTTTACTGGTAAAACTAAGATTTATATTTCATACTAAGGTTTATGGAATTTAAAACTGATTTTTGAAACTAGCCATAATTTATCAAATGGTGAAAGTGTACTACAGTAGAAGTCAGTGGTCTGGGTTGTAATAACAATACCACAGACTTTTAATCTTAAACAAGTCATTTAATTAATATTAGATTTTTTTCATTCATAAAATGAGAGGTTAAATCATGATCTGAGAGTTCCCATAATAGTTAAATGTCTATCAGCTTGTTTCGTAAATGAGTAATAATCACATTTATCAATTACCTTCTATAAAATGCTTATTTTCTGTCAAGCAATAAATAAGTCTCTTTGCATGCAGTATCTTAACCCACAGCAGAAATATCTTCATTTCAGTGGTGTGGAAATAGAGGCTCAGGGCAGGCAAGCTGCCCAGTGGTGAGAACTAATGAGTCCAGAGCTAGGCCTCCAGCTGAGCTGTCTTCCTGCCCACATGCCAACTCGATTATACATTCTTATTTTTATCCTACTGATGACAGAATAGTCAGTCATCCAACCTGCATGACAAAGCTTAAAACAATAGTTCACCTATTACATAATGACATTTAAAAGGCTTCTATTTGAACCATAACCATCAGTAATTCACTAAGGAAGTTCTCTTTACTTACAGCTGTTCCAAGGATATGAGTGCTTTAAATGTTTGCTCATCTAGGGCTTGAATTTCATTCTCCTACAGGTACCTGAGAAACATATAAAATCTATTAAATAATAAATTAGCTATCACACATCTTAGATCAGGACTTTTTAAACATCAGTGTGAATCAAAGGAGCTTTGGGATGTTTGTAGATTCCTAAAAAATACACAGAAGCTTTGATTTCACTTAAATATGTTAGGTTGTCTGGGTAAGAAAGTTCCAAGGCTCTCATCAGATTTTTAAAGGGACCCTTGATCCTAAATATTCAAAATCACTTCCTTAGACTCTAGAACTTGGAATCATTGTGGAAAAACTCGGACTAATGAAGTCATAGACTGGGTAGTAACTTCTACTCTAATGAGGTACTATGTTCTAGAGAGCAGCTTCTCCAAGAAAAGAAAAGTTTGACTATTACAATTTTAAAAACCCGTTCTACTATACTGAATATATTGACCTGGAAGTTAACGTCTGCAAAGCTGGCAGGATCACAACAGCACTCACCAGAAAGGGGCCAAAAACATTAAAAGACCTGCAAGATGTGCTTGGGTTGTTTGTGGCTGCTGCTGAAAGTCTACAGGAAAGGATGCAAAGACATGCATAGCCAGTCGGCCAAAAGATCTGATGGAAACAGCTTATGCAACAATCACTTTCCGGGTCTTCCTTTCTTCACCTATAGGATGGCAAAGCCACTTCATCTCTAAATCTCTATGGTTTTGTGAATGTCATGAAAGTGGAACTCTGGGTCTTCTCTCCTTGTGCTTCTGGGTGTTTGAGGCAATCAGAGCTCATGAAAGTTTCTCTGGACTGAGCTTGAGCACAAGCCACAGCTTCTAGGGGTTCTGAGTGCATCCAAGCTGCTGGGTGGTTTGTTAGGAACACCAACTCCCGAGCCCACCCACACACTACTCTAGCCAGTTTTGGAGGTTAGGCCTGGAAAACTGCATCCTCAAATTTCTCAAGGGGATTCTCATGCAGTCCATCTGCAGATGACCTAGAAACTGCAGAAATCATAGAAATCACAACTCTAGCTGAACACGAAGAGGGATTGCTTTTCCAAAACTTGTTCAGTGAAGCTTTGGAAGTTCCAAATTTTCACTCCCCAGATTAGAACTCCTGTTAGTTTCTCAGAGCAGTAGTGACTGGTGGGGATTTTTTCCTCAGCATTATTTGATACAGTGGAAGATCTTGCTTTGACCTGAAGGCTCAAAAACTACAGCTACATGTTAGGATGGCACTAAAAAGAATTTTCTAGAATCATATTTCTTCAAGTACTTTATGAGGAGGACTAAGCTGTGGTCTCAAAAACCACGATTGTTTCTCAACTGCAGATGTTGTTAGAAATAGTATTTCTCTCGACATAGTATTTCTTAGACGTAATATTTCTTAGACATAGACTTAGAAATAGTATTTCTAAGACATCATTTTGAGTTCTACTTCAGGCCTTATGCTGATATCTGGGACCCATCCTCCAGAAATTCTGATTTAATAAGGGATCTGGCATGTGGAATAAGCATTAGGATTCTTCACAGCTCTGCAGGCGACATGCAGTGAAGTTGAAAACCTCTATTCCAAGGATATAGACAAGGTAAAAATTATCTTGTAAATTCCAAAGAATTCATTCATGCACAGGTCCCTCAGACTTATTAGGATATCAAGGAACCACATTACTTTTAGGGTATCCTATCTTGAAACAAAGAAATTGACCCAATTTCTATACAGAGGTGTTTAAACCTTTCATAGTTTTTATTATTATTTAAATAATGATGAATTGTTTCATAAATTTTAAACTAAGTAATCAAATATTCATTGAGGAGTCTCAAACTGAAAATGCCCATAATATTGTATCTCATATATACAGTTTCATTTTAGACTTTTATAGAAAATGATACAGAAAAAGTGACCAGAGAATAGTGAAAAATGAAGCAAATAGAACTTCTGTAGTTAGAGCTGCACATGACAATTAGATCAAAAAAGAAAAATTCAAGATTATGGCTACGTACTTTATTATCAGCAAGAGAACCTCTGGTTTGCAGTAGGATAATGAATTCAAACGATCCTGCACACCCTTCAAAACCATACAGCTCAACAGAGGAAAAACCAAATCAGGCAGAACACAACCTATGCCAAGACTGAGAGAAAAAGAAGTTACTTAGTAACTTCAGTTCGCATTTAGGTGGGGAATGCTGAAGCCAGCAGTGAGGTCCAGAATCTACTTTGCAGAAGAGTCAGTAGGAGATTTCACAGATCAGGGGTGGGAGAGCACATGGGCTGGAAAGCCAAAATTCCAACCCTGAGGAAAACCAATTTGAGCCCTAGTTACTGGGGAACTGAAAATAGGGGCTGGGAAAGCTAATAGCAGGAGGCCCTTTCCAAGCACGAGGCATCTTGTGGAAGACTGGTATTCAAGGGAAAGAAGAAAGCAAGAAGCCAAAATTGAGGTCATAGAGAAATAAGAAAGTATTAACAGAATCTAAAGACACACCAGAAAGGCTGTATTTATTAAGGAAATTATGCTTCAAATCAAATGTTAATATCTAAGCTGGAGAAAAATTGGACGAAAGCAATAAATGAATCTTACCTATGAGTATCAAGGTAAAATTAACAAAAACACTAGCAATGAATTCACCGTTTAATAGTTCTAAGGAGCAATATCATGATTATCTTCTCAAATAGTGAAAAAACCCACACTGACAGAGACCTGTGTCTCCAGATGCCACGAGAGGATGCCTGGAGATTGCAAAAGAATCAGTGCCAAAATTACTGCAAACAGGAGAAATTAGCAAAATATACAATTAACATATAATACCAATGGCCTTGGCATATACAAAGTAAAACAAAATAGAGAATATAATAGAAAAGAATATTCCACCTATAATAGTAACAGAAAAAAAACTAGAAATATGCAAACCTACGTGAAAGGAAATAAAACAAATGGAAAGATATCTTGGATAAGATATCTCAGAACCAAAATACAGCAGTTTCCCTAGTTAATACAAATATTTAATGTGAGTCCAATAAAAATACCAATACATTTTTCTAGAGATATATAAATTTATTCTAAAGTTCATATGGAAAAATAAACAAGCAAGAATAGCTAGATATATCCTAATAATGAAGAGCAATGAGGGAGAAAAGCTATAACATGTATTTAAAACACTCAATAAAGCCTCTGCAATTAAACCAGTATGGTGTTGGCACATGAAAAATTCAGTGGGGAAAAAGCCAGAAGGTCCATCAGTACAACTAACTATATATGTAATTTAGTATATAATACCTAGTCATTTTCAAATAATTGGTGTTAAGAAAACAATGTGAACTCTTTTATTTAATGGAATGGTGAAAACTTTTCTATGACTCATAATCCAGAAGCAATAGAAAGATGAAAAGTTTTTTAAAAAAGAAATTAAATGGCAAAAAATCCATCTTCAAGTCATAAAAAAGAAAAAACATATCAAGAACTACTATCAGAAAGATTAAAATTTGAGTAGAAAAACAAAAATTCAATGTAAAATGAGAAAAAGCCATGACCAGATTGTACACATTTAAAAAAACATAAAAATGATTCAAACACATGAAAAGTTATTAAGCAACACCCATAAGAGCAACACAAATTAAAACTATACTGAGATTATCATTTCTAACCTTTCAACCTGAGGAAAAAAATTCTAAATCCTGTCAACATAATCACTGTTGAGATTGTATGGAAGCAAATGCTCTCTTGTGCATTGCTAGTGAGAATGCAAAATGGTACAACTCTTAGGGAATGGAATTTTCCAGTATACAAATAAACTAAGTATTTGCTTACCTTTTGACACAGTAATCCCATTTCTAGAGCTAAAGATACCTCTCTACAAATGAAAATAATACATGAACAAGATTATTCGATAATTTTTTTGAATAAAAAATTACTGAAAACTCCTCAGATGTTTTTCAGTAAGATTGAACTGAATAAACCATAATACTGTCACACAATGGAGTACAATGAAGCCATAAAAAATGGGAAAGATATATACAGGGATTTCTAGTATTTATTGAGTGAAAATAAAAAAAGCAAAACTTTCCACATATTGTATATATTTTTGTACAGTAAACAAGGAAGAAAAAGATTTATTTACCTTTCTAAAAAGAACATTGGCATAATAAACCAGAAACCAATAACTAAGATTTTGCATTGGTGGGGATAGAGAGGTTGGAATTGGTTAGAGAAAAGAGGATATAAACAAATATTTCACTGGGCATATTTTTTATGTAACTTAACTTTTTAGCCATATTAATAATTAACATGTTCAAATATATGATTAAAAAATAAAAATGCAAAGTTAAAGTGGAATAAAAGTAGGAAAATAATGGACTTCATGCAAAATTGGTAAGAGAAAAACACAGAGAAAATATTCATTTCAGGGAAGTTCGACCAAAGGACTTCAACTTTACTCTGAGTAGAATATTTCCTATGGGGAGAAAAAGGAAATGAAAAGAAATCTTAAACTTAGGTTTAATTTTAGTAGCTATATGGCTATTTTGATTGAAAACAATATATAATTATTGTAAGGTAAAATAAATTAGCACCAACATTTTGAAATACCAAAATCACTATATACCAAAGTTGACCACTTTAAGAAAAATTTCATACAAATGTTTGAAAGAGAAATTAAGAAAAATCAGTCTTTAAGATCCTGATCTCAATTGCTTTGAATATACACCCAGAAATAAGATTGAGATTGCTTGATCACATGGTAGCTCTACTTTTAATTTTTGGAGGTGCCTCCATACTGTTTTCCATAGTGGCTGCACCGATTTTTTTTTTAATATAATTTATTTTATTATCATTAATTTACAATTACATGTGCAATATTACGATTATTAAACTACCCCTTCATCAGGTCCCCCCACCAACCCCATTACAGTCACTGTCCATCAGCGTAGTGAGATGCTATAGAATCACTGCTTGTCTTCTCTGAGTTGTACAGCCCTCCCGTGCCCCCCCAACATTACATCTGCTAATCGTAATGCCCCTTTTTCCCTCTTATCCCTCCCTTCCCGCCCATTTCCCCAGTCCCTTTCCCTTTGGTAACTATTAGTCCGTTCTTGGGTTCTGTGAGTCTGCTGCTGTTTTGTTCCTTCAGTTTTTTTTTCTTTGTTCTTATACTCCACATGTGAGTGAAATCATTTGATACTTGTCTTTTTCGGCTTGGCTTATTTCACTGAGCATAATACCCTCTAGCTCCATCCATGTTGTTGCAAATGGTAGGATTTGTTTTCTTCTTATGGCTGAATAATATTCCATTGTGTATATGTACCACATCTTCTTTATCCATTCATCTACTGATGGACACTTAGGTTGCTTCCATTTCTTGGCTATTGTAAATAGGTGGCTGCACCGATTTCT
Organism: Smutsia gigantea; assembly: GCA_032199065.1. Classification (NCBI taxonomy): domain Eukaryota; kingdom Metazoa; phylum Chordata; class Mammalia; order Pholidota; family Manidae; genus Smutsia; species Smutsia gigantea. Next base: position 464,043 of record JAVSCE010018753.1, read on the forward strand.
TGATACTAAGTTCAAATTGAAATATAAATATAAAATGGCAATTAAAAATATATATTTCTTAATTCTGTCCCCTGAAAAATCCTGGTTAATAACCCCTTACTCTGATAAGGACACTTGATACTCAGATCTTGTTTTCAAAATGCTGTTCCTCGTAGAACAAATCAGACTCTTTGAAGAAATGGCTGCTTCCAGGTCTGAGGCAGCAAAAGTGTATGACATACCATGCTTGACAGAAAGCAATAAAAAAAGCACTCAAAGTTTAATGGGATCATGTCAAAGGAACAAAGGAATTAGCTCGAAGGGTCTCCCACTGGCTGGTATATAAGAAAACGACTGACTTTATATATTAACCTTGAATCTTGCAACCTTGCTATAATTGCTTATTATTTCCAAGAGAATTTTTTGTTGATTCTTTGGGATTTTCTACACAAACAATAATATCATCGGTGGGTCCCTCCCTGCTTCTGACCCGCAGATAAGGGAGGAGACACGATGAGGTATCGAAGATCTGAAAGGACCAGTCGGGGGACTCAAGGCTTAACAGCGCAAGAGTGGTGCTGAGAGGGCACCCTTCGTATTTATTGAGCAAATAAATGTTAACAACAATAGAATTCTGTGTGGGGGCTTAATACACAATCATTAACTAAACTTAATCCTCGGCAGTCTCCAGTCTCCTGGGGCGCGATGTCTTACATGGTATTGAAACAATAACAAGGGCAATTAGGTCACAGAAACTGTTTTAGTCTTGTTTGTTCGTTCTTGATCACTTATCAGGAATTAGAGGAAAAATAATCAAGTCAAATATGATTATACATTTGCTTTTGTATACTTGACTTATATATTAATCCCACAGTCATCTGAGAACAAACACAATTTGTTTTATTGTAATAAAGTTGATAAATGATACTACATTGTTTTCAGATGTATGAGATAATGAATTGATAATTATATACATTAGTAGATGCTTGCCATGGTTAAATGTAGTTACCCAGTTACCATACCAAGATATTACAATATTATTGGTTATATTCTCTATGCTGTACTTCCATTCCTATAACTGATTTACTTTACAATTTGCAGTTTCTACCTCTTTATCCCTCTCCTCTATTTCACCCATCTTTCTATTTCCCTTCCATGGTAACCAACAGTCTGCTGCCAATATTTATGGGTCTATTTCTTTTTAGTTTGTTTTTTAGATTTCACATATAAGTGAAATATGGTACTTGTCTTTCTCTGTGTCTTATTTCACTTAGCATGATACCCTCTAGGCCCAACCATCTTGTCGCAACTGGCAATATTTCCTTTTTATGACTCAGTAATATTCCATTGTGTATATGTATCACATCTTTATCCATTCATCTGTCAGTGGGCACTTGGGTTGCTTCCACGTCTTTGCTTTTGTAAATACTGCTGCGATGAACATAGGTGTGCATATATCTTTTGCAAATTCAAAATTATTTCTTCCTTACCAATCCTTACCTTTTATTTCCTTTTCTTATCTTAATTATATTAACTGGAACTTCCAGTACGATGATGAGTAGGCGTGGTGAGAAGGTACATCCTTGCCTTACTCTCTGTCTCAGGGGGCAAGCATCTACTTGTTCATCATTGTGCATGATGTTAACTATAGAGTTTTTATAAATATTTTTTATCAAGTTGAGGGTTTCCTCTATTCCTAGTTTACTCAGAGATTTGTCATGTGTATTAAGTTTTTATCATGGATTCTGGACTTTATCAGATGTTTTTTCTGCATGTATTGTTAGGCTTTTAGGATTTTTCTTCTCTAGTATGTTGATATGATGGATTGCATTAAATGATTTTCAAATATTGAACCATCCTTTCATCCCTAAGGCAAATCTCATTCAGTTGGGTATGCAATTGTTGTATTTGATTAGCTAATATTTTGTTCATGATTTTTGCATCTTGGTCTGTAGTTTCCCTTTCTTGTAATGTGTTCACCTGGTTTTGGTATTAGGGTTATGCCAGCTTCACAGAATGAGTTAGGAAGGATTCCTTCTTTTACTATTTTCTAAAAATAAATACAGAAAATTGGTATCATATTTTCTGTAAGGGTTTGGTTAAAAAAAGATTACCTACTTCTCCTGTGTGGATGTTGATAGATAGTATCTTTCAAGGAACTGATCCATTTCATCTAAGTTGTGAAATTTGTTGGCATAGAGTTGCTCACAGTATATTCTTTCATTATTCTTTTACTGCCCATAAAATCAGTAGGGATGGTCCCATTTTCACTTATGACATTAGTAATTTGTGTTCTCTCTTTTTCTTGGTTATCTTGGCTACAAGTTTGTCAACTTTATTGATTTTTGTATGTAATCAGCATTTGGTTTCATTGATTTTTCTATGTTGTTTTCCTCTTTTTAATTTTTATTGATTTCTGCTTTAATTTTTATCATATCTTCTGCTTGAAAAACTCTAAGGTGGAAGCTTAGATTGTTAACTTTAGATCTTTCTTCTTTCCTAAAATATGAAAGTGCTATTAATTTCCCTCCAAGTTCTGCCTTTAGTGCATTCCAGAAGTTTTGATAATTTGTATTTTCAATTGTATCCAGTTCAAAATATTTTTAAATAACCTTGAGACTTCTTTGAACCATGTCTTATTTAGAAGTTTGTGGTCTAACCTTATCATTTTCCCTGTTCTGAAGTTGGCTTTATCTGAAATTAATATAGCTACTCTAGTTTTCTCTTGATATGTGTTAGCATGGTACATCTCTCTCCACGGCTTTGCTTTTAATCTAAATGTTTTATATTTAAAGTGGGTTTTTGTAGACAACATGTATTTGGGTCTTTTTTTTAAATCCATTCAAACAATGTCTTTCTCTTAATAGCTATATTTAGACTATTCACATAAGTGAATATTGACACAACTGCATTAATATCTGTCATACGTAACTATTTTCTATTTGTTTACAAGCTACATCAGATACTAGAAGCTGAAATAAATAGTTTTTCAGTATTGAAGGATGACTTGTAGAATGTGTGCAACTTATTTTCATATGGTTTGGTAGAAAATGGATTATGCATAAAAATATATGAAGTAAAGGTTGAGAATTTTAATTAATTATATTCTTTGGAGGGTCCGCATGTATGCAAAGTTTTTGTTGCTCACAACTTTTCAAATTTAAATTTTGAGAGAATATAAAAAGGATTATGATCCTTATGACATAAAATCATACTTATATTTTAGTCCTTTCAAGGATTTGATGCAAACACAGAGATACACGTTTTAAGCAAACAACAACTGTACGTGCCTCTATGAAAGCCAATCAACTTTTTCTTCAAGTAAGAAAACTTAGTATTAATTCTTAGCCCTTCAAGGAAGGACTAGGGGATGGGAAATGGTATCTAAAAGTGACATTAACTTCAAACTTTCAGGATTGCTGACAGTATTACAAGACTGTTTTTGTTGTCATATACATTCATAATAACTGTTTCAAACCAAAAAACTATTTTAAACATTTTTTTAATTATCCTATTTAAGGAAAATATATGAATCCAAAATCAAAATAATTGCTCCAAAACTGAAAACTAGTTTAATTCTATAACTATAAGGCCACATTTTCTATAATTATATATCAGAGATACATCATCATAAAACCTCTCCAAAGAGCCTGCCTTGAAACAGCTTCACTAAAAAAAAAAGTTGAGATTTTTCCTTAGCAAACAATGTGTTGAGATGTTTTACAGAAAATGGCACCATTTTTTCACATGTGTCTTTGCTGCCCAGTGTCCATCTCCTCTAGTAGCAGCACCGAAAGCTGCAGAGCAGCTCTGATGGAATCTGCAATCCCATTGCTTAGGTACACTGTTCACACCAAGCTCCAGGGGTTTAAGTCAGTGATCCTGCCCATACTTCTGGACACAGAGACTGGCTTGGGGAGGGACATGAGGCAGGGAAACATGAGAAGTTGCTGGGCTGCTCATCTATCAAGAAAGCTTCATCTGCCTTCCTCATGAGACACCAGGAGAGATGCCCTCTTCTCTGGGAGAAGCCGTGGAGAAGGAGCAGGCAGAGCAGCTAAAGGAAAATCAAGACAGGACGTGTCACCAACACCAAAGAAGTTTTCCAGAGGATGAGTGGTCAACAGAGAAATTGCTAAGCTTAATTAAACATAGTACATAATGGGTTTTCAACATGGTGAATAACATGAGAGGCCTTTGTCAGAGAACGTTTAGTGGCGTGGTAGAAACAGAGGCTGGTCTGGAGTGAGTAGGAGGATATAGGAGGTAAGTAAGAGACAGAAAGCTTAGCAAATAAATCCTCCCTCCCCCATTATTTGGCCTTTGTCACACTTGCTGGCCTTATTGCCCATCATTCTCTAGTGGAGCCTACAATCCAGTCATTAAAAGATATTTTCCATTTCCCACACACACCGGACCATGTCTTGCCTTTTCTCACACAGCTTCCTTTCAAGATTAGCTGAAGTACTGTTCATTCCATCAGGTCTAACCTGCCCCCAGCCCTGTGTTGCCCTAAGTAGACACAAGCTCTTCTCCTTTTGTGACTATGGCTCCCCTTGTGCCAGTCTGTCCTGGTGACTGACCCAGGGTCTGCCTGGCTGTGATTGCAGCCTGGGCCTCTCCTGGAATGCCCAGTCCTTAAGTGAACATGACAGACTGCAGAACTGGCCGCACGTTTCCCCCACTCCTGGATGCACCCTGCTCTGCAAGGTGATCTTGCTACTTTGCCCATCAGGAGGTGCAATCCAGTTCTCCCGTGCTGGAAGCAGATCTTGACCATGTGGCTTGACTTAGTAAAAAAACAAGCAAGTCATGGAGACACCACCCCTGAAGGCATTAAGGGTGAGATCCTTGTGCTAACAAGCACAGCCAGCTAGAGAGAGACCACGTGGAAGAGAAAGCCACCCCAGCTGTTACTGGGCAGTTGTGAGATTTGCATGTGTGAGTGAAGCCATCCCAGACCTCCAGCCCTGCTGGGCCAGCCCAGACCAGAAGAACTGCCCTGTGAACCCACAAATCACTCTGCAGTAGTTTGGTACATGAAAAGTGCTAACTGATAGAGCAAACAAGAAACCCCATAAAAATTCCATTCATTTTGCTGGATGTCATGCACACTCAGAAAGTGCTAACAGTGGCCAGAAATAGTGAGAGCTGTGTCCTCAAGTTTACACTATTAAAGGTCATATTCTTCAATGATGTACACTTCAGTATTTCCACAAAAATATCTTTTTATCTATAGGTTGCAAAAGGAATGGGGCTGACTCCAAATAAACTCAGAGCCTTGAAATAGGGAAGGGACAGTCCTGGGGGCTCAGGTGCAGATGCCACATTCAGGCAAAGATCTAAGAAAACAGGCTTGTGCCCAGGGCATAGCATTTCAGTAATAGGACTTCCCGAGGACAGCGACATCACGTGCTGGTTAGAAAGGAGAGCAGCGATAGTGCAGAGAAGAAATGGGAACCATACCCAGAAACAGAATCGTGGATTTGATATGGAATAGATTTCCTTTTTAAATATACTAAATGATGCTCCCCTCTCAGTTGTTGCCCAGATATGCAACAATTTTTGCCCAATGGATAATTTTTTTGGTTGATTGTTCCTAAGTGAGGAGATCATGTGCACATTGTTGATGCCAAGATGTTTCTGAATAAGTAAATTTTATTTTGGAGTTTATCTTAGATTAATTCTAACTTGTTTAACAATAAAGAATACCAGGAATGCTGTTCTTAATAGTTGCTGCTCAGCTAAACCAAAGAAAAGGAACATTTTTGCTCTCAGTTTTCAGTGTCTCCGGTCTAAAATTCAGCTAACCTGAAACGAATCAGTTTCCAAAAATATCCTCAAACAGTTGTACTCTTTCTTGTGAATCTGAAAGCATAATTTGTCCTCAGACATTTCAATTTTTTTTGCCCAAAGGAATCAGTGATACATTGTGAACCAAAACACATGAGAATTTCAGAAGAGTTCAGAAATTCTTTCGTTTTACAGAAAAATATGTGCTCTCCTTTGTGTTTGGCAGAACAAAACTGAAATTCTGGGGTGTTTAGTCTCAAGAAAATCAGCTGCCCGAATATACATGAACTCTGACTACTTTACATAATGCAAGCACCTGATGTCCTTGGGAGACGACATGATATAAATTGCTGATTGGTGCACATTAATGAAAAGGCTGAGGCATTTAATGGTGTCAGCGCCCCTCTGAAGAAATAAGACTTCACATAACTAAGAGTATTAAGCTATTGAATATCGAGCATTTATTGAGCCCCTTGTGTTCTCTTATTTATTCAACAAATACTGAGTGAACAGTTACTATGTACTAGATGCTGGAATGTGTTGTAAATAAGAGGGGTATGGCCACTTGACTCTATGGAATTAGGGGAAAAACCAGAAAATAGACAAGTAAATAAAAACTGAGACAAGAACATTCACTTTGATGGTATATGTAATAACTGAAATAAATAGGACATCGTGTTAGAGAAAACCAGAGGGGAGGGTTAATTGACCTCAGGTGATTCCTAGAGCAGATGGTCTTAAAGCTGAGACAAACAGACAGAAAAAATCACTAAGGAAAAGCCAATAAGCAGCAAGTGTGGAGGTTGGAGAAGGAAAAGAACAACGGATCAAATACAAAAAGCACAGGAAAGAAAGACATAAGTTAAATTTGCATATGTTTGTGGATCAAAACCACCCTGGGACAGGCAGGCCAAAGGATGGAGTGTACCTTCTGAGACGGTGGACAAACTAGAAATGTGTCCAGGGCCAGAATGAAGAGGGCATGCCGAAGGAGCCGCCGGGGAAGGAGAACCCGCATGCGGGGCCAGCAGCTCAGAGAAGAAAGGCCCTGACACCCCTCTCCGTTTCTCCCCAGGCTCTGCAGCCCCACCGTGCCACCTGTGTTCAGGTAGCTCAGGAGACTGGTAGGCACAGCTTCCAGCCGTGGAGGCTCTGTCTCAAGCAAAGTTATCCATTCTACCAGGCTGAGCTCTCCCAAACCGGAGTGGCCACGCCCTTTCCCGGTGAGCTCCCCTTTGTCTCCTCACATCAGCGCCCAGGCCGACCTGGCCTGACCTCTACCTCCCAGCTTCCACCCTCCATCCTTCCTCCGCATGCACACGCCAGCCAGCGCATGCCAACAACAGTCTCAACGTTGCCCCTGTGAGGGTTTTTTGCTTATTATCTTCCTCACCATTTGTGATTGCTTATCTTTCTGGCCACATGGGCTCAAGACAATAAACTATAGTATGCCTTAGAGCAGATGGCACCAGAGTTAAGGTTGATATTAACAGATAACTCTTCGCTTTAGTCAGTGATTCAGTAATTCCTAAGCACCTATTTATTTGAAGCCTAACTTGCCCATCACACTGGGAGGCAGAACTGACCCTGTGTCCAGCCACCACCACACCTTGTATGTGCCATGTTACAAAACCTGCCTCAGGTTCTATGAGTATGTGTGTTTACCCCCAATGAACACATATGTGGGCATTAACCATGTCTCATGATCTGCACACGCCAGAACCAGCCACTGCCTATCTCAGCCTTGCTGCAGACCACCTTACAGAGTGCCACCACACTGCAAGGTACTTGTGAATCCCACCCCAAAAGATCTCACGCTGCTCCAAGCATTTTCACTGGGTTGGCTCACAAAATGATAGTGCATGGCCGGTTTAACCTTAAAGTTTGTGTTATTGACACAAAGTGGCAGAGTTAGGCCATCTTCAATTGCCTTGAACCCTGACATTGGCCTCTGAACTTTAGAATTCCATTTTCCTCTGGTCTAGATGGGTGTTCTCCACATTAAGTAAGTCTTCTGGCACTCAACCTTTATTTCTCTGCTAACTTCTCCGATTTGAGAGGTCATCCTTATGTGCCAACATTATTGAAAACATGAAAGGAAGATGTTCTGCACTAGCTGTATGAATGTGTTCACACCCTACTGTGTAAAAAACACATATAAAGTATCCTTTCCTTTTCCTAAATCACACATCTTACAGAAGCCCAGAGATCTTTATCTCACTGAACAAGCAGTGCCTGACCTGGCTACAGCATCAATTAGAAGCTTTGTGGACTGCTTTTCTAGTTCTCCCCACAATATATGGTGCACACGTACTTAACAAGTGATAGACCAGCATGTGTCTGATCCCAAATCAACTTCTTGCTAATAGCTGTGTGATTTCTCTAGATAGCGTCATGAGTGTTATACTAGCAATGAGGTTTCTTCTAAGCTGTTACTTACAAAGTTATATTGGTTCTATTTTGGGTTGTTTATTAATTTGTTTTACTGTAAAGAAGACATTCTTCACATGCCAACCAGTGAAGAGCCACAGACCCATAGAACTGAAAAGAAACAAGAGAACTGTAAAGTTCCTTCATGGTGAGAAGCAGACTTCTACTACCAGCCTACAAGCTTGAAGGTCCTTAGAAATCCTTAGCACATGGAAACCAAAACTGGAATACACCTTCTAGGCACGTGAAGTTGGTCATGAGCGATTAGGACAGCAAACAGGGTAAACCAGTCTTAAGAAGGAACCAAGAACTTAGGCCTGAGTACTAAGAAGAATTGCAGGAGGGTGAAGTAATTCAGTTGAACACAAGCAGCTGTAATTTGAATTCTAGTGCCACAGGAAGATGCTATGATTATTGTATAAATTGAATGTAAACAAAAGGGTTGGGATAGCATCTTCTCTTTAAAAGAATAACTTCAATTTTTTAGAGTGTTTGAAGAATCCACAAACATACATATTTCGTGTAAAAATGTTAGTTACCTCCTTAACATTCTTTAAAAAGTTCAGCATTCCCTCCTTGCTTAAAACAAATGTCTTTGTAGTCTCTTTTTTCAGCCTTGCACATAAGCACATCAGTCATGACCTTCCAACTTTCAATTTACTGGCATGCATTGATTTCTGTGTCAGAACAGGGAGTCACTGAAAATACTTTTATTCCCATTTATTCATAATACACAAAAGAGCCCACAGTTGCCAAGGATCATATTTGTGAGCTAATTTTTCCAAAACTTTGGTTTTTACTCAAGTTCATTAAAGTCCCTAATCGTAATGTGTTCGTTGGTTTCAGAAGTTCTTGGATGGCTGAGTTGTTGACGTAAAGCTTCTCTTGCATCTTCGGAATTTTTACAATTATTGATTAATTACATTTGAATGTGAAAGGAAAACTCTGTTTTGTTTTTATTTTTCTCCAATTTAAAATTTTTGTGGCAGGGGTTGGGGGATAAAAATGTGCATAAATATTCAAATGTTCCGATGAATAATCTGTTGAAAGCAACAACTGACCTCACTGAGAAATATTCAAATGAGTTTTGTGTAAAGGTTGACCGTGCTTTTGAAGATGAAGAATCACTTTAGTTAAGGCAAACAAAAAGGCAAAAATAATCTATGAACACCATAACTTATTGTCAATCTCTCTTGCAACTTACTGCTATAGGAAATTTTCAAGGCCTTCATACGCATTTCTAGAAATCTTTCTGATTTGGTTGTTTTCCAGGAGACTGAATAAACAAAAACAAACAAACATTCCAGAATGAGAAACAGATTCTGCAAACATTATAATAGTTCTACTAGACACGGTGCTTTATATCTACTAGATACAGTGCTTCACATGACAGAAAAACATTTACTGACATGGTTCACTGCATTTAGAAATTTATCATTATTTAAAAATGCTATATTAAAACATTAATTTGCCACAAAAGACTTTCCAAAAATAATTTATATTTATTAAATTACCCTAAAATACCCTTAGAAGAAGACTACACACCCACAGATAAAATTCTTGTTTTCCTGAAGCCTGTCAGTTAAAAGGGAAATTATCCACATCATCCCAATGACAAAGGAATATATTCCTAAATAAACAGATGCAGAGTTACACATACACAGGCTTAAGCATTTCCTTGGGAAAATAAACTCAGCTCTTGGCACACAGCAGACTCTCACTGAGTATTTGTTGAATTGTCAAACCAAGAGTCAATTATACCACAGGAAGTGAGACTCTTATTATAGGGCTATCAAATGGCCCAAAAATGACTTCTAAAAAATCCAGGGAGAATAATAACAAGTGGCAGAAATAAATTGGATTTGAACAGTAAAACGAGTCACAGAAAATCACCTTTCAGCAAAGCCTTGGAAAAAGTACTCTGGCAAATGAAAATTACAGATCTTTTTTTGGTAAATACACTTTAAATTTCTTTCCAATTTAAACTATCATGGCATGTCTAAATGTCCAGGGAATGTCTAGTAATTGGATTGGAACACATGTTTCTGAATATCCTATAACATTTAAAAATCAAAAAGTTTCTAAAAATCTACTGCCAGAGTAAAAGGCTAAAGGGTTCATTTTTAGTGTATTATAAATATTTGTTTCATGCTTTTTTTGATATGATTGATTAGCAAAACAGACATTTTGATCAATGGAGCAGGTGATATTTTAGTCATTATACACAATCACACAGATGGCTGAGAGACCCCAAACTCGATTGCTCCTACCTACCAACCACATCACTGCAACAGCTTCAGCCATACAATTCCCCAGGCAGCATCTGAAGCCACTAGCTGACACCCACCTGTGGCACCAAAGCATGTCTGGCCACGTATGATTGCCTAGTGTCCCAGCCATCAGGAGGGCAGAGCAATCAATCAATCTATAGTGCATAAGAGCTGAAGCCATAGAGGAATAACAGTGTCCATTTTTATGGGTAATTCTGAGGTTAAGTCAATGATTCAATAAACTTTATATTCCACCATATGTCCAAGGAATTTTTAAGCTAGCTAAAAGCAACATAGCTGGTTAATATCGGATTCATACAAGCCACAAACTTGTTCTATAAGAATTTTTTATTTAGTTACTTTTTCCATACACTCCTTTAACTTAATGTTTAAAATCTATTCCTACATTTCCCATAGGTCCCAAAACTACCATTATACAACTATTTTTACTTGAAGAATGACTAGTCTGTCCCCATATTCTATTAAATACATGCACCAACACATGTACAAAAATGTATGTGTGTCTGCACACACATAAGCATCTATACATTTATATGCACACGTGCCTATGTATGTGTGCATGTGTATATATTGTATTATTCACATGTGTATAGACATATATGTGTAATATGCACAAATTCTATGTGACATGTGTAGATGTGTGGTGCATGTATGTGTATACAGTCTCAATCTCATCTGAACCACAGAACAGGAGATAATTTGACTGTTTTCTTAATTGTCCCAATCATGGTGCCAAGAAAGAAGTTGATCCATTTCATACAAAGGATGCCTACAGGTATTAGTGCTTAATCCTCTTTTAATAACACAATTGAAAAGGGAAAAGATATTACATATACACATCCAACTTTCTTCAGTATATAAAATGTGCTTGAAATGTATGTCTCTGCATATTCTTACATAGATATCCACATTTTGGTAAAAAAAGAGCATTCAATTTCCAAAAACTGCACTGAAGTTGTTTTTATTTCTTTAATATTATAATTCAGGATGAATGTTAATAATCTAAAATATGAGATCAAGCAATTTAATTCACAGGTTTTCATGGAAATGTTTTTACTGCTGAGAAGGAACAAGTTCATTAAAGTAGTTCACAGCTGAATGTATTTTCCAGTTACAAGTACTTATATCTCATCAAGGCTTATTCAAAGTGTTATGTTTTCCATCAAAATACCTTTGTTATAATTTTAATGGGTGGAATATCTTCCTCACAATGTTTTGTTTAAGTGATTATAGAGACTGCCATTTACATTATTTTTGTTTTTATTTTTTATAAAGTAAATGCATTCAAAATTTATGAGAAGGTCTACTGATATTCAGGGCATAAAACAATACCTAACACCTTTTCACCAAAAATCAGTGTGAGCTTCAGGAAATGCGTGATTGTATTCTCTCCTAGAATTGCCCTTAATACCAATGTGAAAAAAAGAGGCAAACAGAACTCCTAAGGGGAAAAAAAATGTTATATGTTTATTGAGTAAATAAAATATTTCCTGAAGACAGGAAAGCAGCATATCCTGGGAATCAAAACACGGAGAAAAAACAAACCAGCATAGACCAGTGGGCCCATTTTATTAGCTGCATCTTCTGTTGCTGAAAGTGTCTTACACAACAGCATGCACACCTGTACTTGCGCATGTGATATTATACAAGTGTGTACTATGTGGCTGGAAATATTTTGTTAAAAAATAATAAGTAGCTATTAGGAAAGATAAAAGCTCTTTGCATAGTTAGGCATTCATCGAAATAGGAAGAAGCAAAATAGAGCTTTCTTATGTGCCAAATAAAAATTCCATTAGAGGTAATGCCAAAATTTACTCTGAAATTGAATCATTATACCTAACATTTAAATACAAATAAGAGTTACTTTTTTTTTGTAAGTTGCAATAATGTTAATCTGTTTCTGCTTTACAATTGTTTACTTTTCATTTGAACATTCTCCAGAAATACAGTTCTGCTGCCCTTAACATGGCAGCCTTGTGTATTTCATTTCCATGCTTACTGAAGTAAAGGGAATGAAACTTTTCAATAAGCATAAACCATGAGTTATTTGCAGTTACCACGTAAGAGATTCATGGCCAAAGTCAGTAATGACTATGTTTTGAAAATCTGCCACACTAATACCACTAAAAACATTTACATTGTTACAAGTACCACAAAGATCATTTGCAGTTCAAAAAAGTAAAAAAAAAAAAGGGTGTGGGGGAAGAAAGAAAAATATCAAGCTGATGTACAAAACACAAATTCATTATCAATTGAATAGGAGCATTCCTTTCCTTACAATTATTTCTCAAAGAAAGAGCAGATTTACATGTAAAATATGAGTTCCAAATTCTTTCCCACATCCAATAGACTAACTGTCCTATCTTTTGAAATGCTAAGGCTTCAAAATTTAAATGTTCTGAAGTAAAAGACAGGTATAACAATTTTAGAACTTTATGTTAATGGCCATTCATTTTTTTCTGAAAATTCTCTATAAATTAGTTTATTTTCTATAAACTAAATAAATCCTTTCTGTATTTTCTACATGGTTGATTGTCTTTTATTGATTTGTCAAGAATTCTTTGCATGTAAATAAATAAGCTTGCTTGCAATGTATTTATAATAGCTTTTCAAAGTTTGAAGTCTGTACTTTTGGCTTTATTATTTGTATCACACATATGTTCTAAAATTTTATGTAATGAAATTTATTGGCCAGTATCTAAAATTAAATTAAAACCTTATTTTTTTTCTTAAGCTACTGTGGTTTTATGTTAATGAATCTTTAATTCATCTGGAGTTAATTTTACATTTCCAAATTACTTATGTATTGTCACAACTATTGATGACATATTTATGTTTTCCCTGAGATGCACAGCATTAATATAACCATATACATGTCTCTGACATAATCTGGCTCTATTTCTAGAAAAATTATAATGGAAATATTTCAAATGTTGCTATTTCTAATGTTTTATTCTATGTATAGTAGATTCTACCAGAACGGTACTTTTTACTATTGTCATGGTTATTTTCAGAAATTTTTTTTTCTGCATGTACCTTAGGAAACTTCTTCAAATTCCAAAATGAAAATCCTTTGGATGTTTGACTGACATCCAAGAGCTCAATTTTACCATATTGACTTGACCCAAGAAAACGATTTGTCTTTCCACCTATCTATACCACCTTTTTCTAGCTCAGTACATTTTCGAAGGACCCTTTCAGTTGAATGGCGGTGTTTCCATTAGACAATCATTTCATAGGCTGACCGTGACATTTTTGCATCCTCCTTTCTGTAATTTTACCTTATTTCTTTCTCCTACCGAATAGCATTAAAAAATAACACCTCTTTAGAATGTGTTTTTAAGTAATGGGGACAGTGAACATTATTTGAGTCACCTACTCTTAAGAATTATGACAGTTTTAGATTAGAAACTTTGGAAGGGCGGAAAGAGTAAAGAAAAGAATCAGCAGACAAGCATAAACAAGGAAACAACAGTGACAAAATACTGCCATGGTGCTCAAGCTTTCTCTTACCACAGATGAGTACTCTCACAAGCAGTAACTAAAAATATGACACTTTTAGATGTATACCAAAACCAAAAAAAGGTGTATTTTTAATACTATAGTGAGCATATTAGGACCACTTTAAGAAGCCTTCCCCCAAATCATAGTGAATGAGTATATTAATTATCCAATCCCTTAAATTCATTACTAATATTTTTTAAAATTGCCTATACATTTACTCTTCTAAACAGTTTTAGGTCATTATGTTATTTTAAGACTATTAATTTCAAGCATTTCTACCATTTTAAGTATAAACAAACTATACATGCATACATATACCCATGTATGCAAACACACATGAATTCATATATCTGTTCATACATACATACATAAAATAGCTATTGTGATATCATCCTACACACAGAGCAAATGCCTCCTCTCTGAGCTCACACAATACCATTCTAGAATGAATTTCATTTTAGCAGAACTTTATGTAATGTTACATAAATAATCCATGTTAATTATAGAATAATTTGAAAATACAGATATTTACAAGGGAAGTTTAAAAAACACTACTCAGAAATAACTATGTAACATTGGTAAATATCTCCCAAAGTTTAGATAGAAGGACTCAGTGTTTGTAAATTGCCCAAGGTTAGATAGTTAGTACTTAGTAATTTTCTTGTGATCTTGTATTACACCATATTAAATCCAAATATCCTTTCCAGGATACAATTATGATAGGCATGATGACATATACTAAGTCAAAGGCAGTGATTTTCTCTCATCATATACACACATAGGCAAAAAAATTAAACCTATTTTGTAGCAGTCAGGCTGTGAAATTTGGAATTATCAAATTGATGGGATAGTTGTATAGATTTTCCTAAAATCTAAAGTCATACTGGATACTATTTTCCAGCTTTCCTGCCCTTTCATAAAGATTTGGTCATGTGACTATTTCTTGACAATGGGTTATGCTCAAAATGCTTTATGTAATATAAAAAAAGAAAACGATAAAGGATCTAAGTTCAGTAATGTGAAATGCATACATATCTAGTCATTATTAAATCTCTTAATATAAATATGCATTTATTAAACAGAGACAAGGCCATGTATATAGGATAATATTGGTTAGCTAAATACATCTTAAAACCTAATGACAAAGATGAGGCTCTTAAATTATGACTTTAATAATAAATAACATTATTTTTTTTAATGTTGAAAAAAATAGAAATTAAAGTTAGATGTTCTTCCAAAAAAAAAATGCCAAATGCTGTATGATTGTGAATTGTAAAATGATTGACATTCAGCAAACAAAAAATTTCAGGAAACTACTCACACCTGTGGGGAGGAGCTGATGAGATTTTGCAGTACAGAGAGCATCATAAGATTCTAGACCTAAAGAGATCTTAAAGTTATTTCACACTGAAGGTCTTCATTTGTTTTGGTCTTAACAACAGTGAACTTAGTGAAAAGGGGGTCTATTTCTTATCACGGTGCATTTTCAAGGAAGTGAACGTATGCGTGTCAGAGCCTGCCTGCTAGGGACGTGGTCCCTCCCACGCCATCCGGGAACACTAGTGGATAAGGCCTCATCCGTGGTTCTTGCACAGCTCAATGACAAGAACAGAATGTCAACAACTTTGGGAACATGCACTTGCTGCAGTTAGAAATAATACTGCTCTTGTAACTACACCAAAGGGCAGAGATTTAGGAAGATAAAACTAGCTTTCAACATCTAGAGCTGCACTTCCCAACAGAAATACAATCTGAGCCAAGAATGTAAGTCACATATATAATTTCTGATTTTCTAGTTGCTGCATTTAAAAAAAGTAAAAAGGACCAGTTGAAATTAAATAAATATCTAACTCAATATATCCATATTATCATTCCAATGTCTAATCAACACAAAATGTGTTAATGAGAAATTCCGTATTTTTATTTTCAGATGTCTTTGCAATCTGAGTTTATTTTACACTTACAGTGCATCTCATTCAGACCAGCCACATTATCAAGGGGTCCACAGGCATATGAGGCTGGCACGAATGACTACCATGTTGGACAGCACAGTTATGTTACTCACATTACCCACAGCTCCCAAAATACTTTTCTTTCCTAAAAAATACTTTGTACCCCAGAAAGAACTTCCATCCCCTGGGGACAATTTACTAAAATTTATGTATTTAGGGTATTTTCTTTCTGATAAACAAGCATGCTTAAAAATTTGTGGAATACAGTTTGCTTGATCATGTATCTAACTAGGCATATGTTATTGAATGTCCAGCCCTAATACCCCGTAGTCTGTTCTGTATGGTGGTGGGCCTGGCAATGGGGAGAGGCACACGCAGAACTTTCCTAAGCCCCTCAGACAATTGTTCATATTCAGCCCAAGGCATTCTACCTGCCCTGCAGGCCATCTTCAAGAGCAGATTGACACCAATAGCAATAATTAGCAAGATCTCATTTTCTGTGTTATCCTCAGGAGACTGACATCCCTAATTGTCATTAAAAAGGTAACAAGAAGCCCAGGTATTCTTAACCCTTGGGCTGGTTGTTATCACCAAGGCTCTCAACCAGTTTTCTACCCCCACTGCCAGTAACCAATGGCAGACACTTGGAAGTGTTGGAAAACTAGTGTCCTGTTAGGCGGAGTGCTTCCTCTAGCCACCAACACTGCTCAGTGCAGTAAGGAAGCAGGAGGACGCCTTTAGAGGTCTAAGTTTCTGTGTCACCTAGCTCATCTTCTCAGGACACCACTTTCATTGCCCTCCAGGTTTCCTTTTTAATCATAACGCCACAAACATTAATAGGGCAAATTAAAAGAAAAAATACTTGATTTAATGAGGCAAAAGGGAAGGATTTTTTTCCTTCTCTGCTTTGAACCTCATTTTCTATGATTTTTGAATGAAGAAATACTCAAATTGATGAGATTCTTTCTCATGTCAGTTAACCCAGATCCCAGACCTCTCCCAGTTCTGCCAGTAGTAACCTGAAAACTCTTAAGACTCCATTCTGTTAGCTATGCCTTCTTCTTAAGAAGCTCCTTCCTTTTAAGGCTTTTATGGTTCTCAAAGGATTAATGACCAACTCGAAAGAGAGATGAGTGCACTACAAGGAGCACTGTCTAATAACAAGCTAACTTGTTCTAATCCTCAATGTATCTTCTTTTTTACTAGTATTTTGGAGTTTGAGTTTAACATCTGCAAAACTAAAAAAAAGGTAGTAAATTAATAGCAATTGACCTAGATTATCTCACAGTTGATTTGGGATTAAAATAAAATAATATATATGAAACTAGAAGGCTACAGGGAAGTTGAGTTGGTTATTTATAGACTATGAGAATTACAACAGGAGCAGGTGGTAAAGGACTACGGGGAATATGGGTTTATCCATGGGAAGAC
This sequence comes from Smutsia gigantea, assembly GCA_032199065.1. NCBI lineage: Eukaryota > Metazoa > Chordata > Mammalia > Pholidota > Manidae > Smutsia > Smutsia gigantea. The sequence goes on from JAVSCE010018753.1 coordinate 481,423, forward strand.
AGCTCAAGAAGTCTAATGCATGATAGTGTCCCCGAGACCAGGGTCCGCAGCCTCAGCTCTAGTGACATCAAGGCTGGATGACTCCATGTGGGAGGTGTACTGTTCTTCTAACTGCAGCGCCCCTGGGCTCACTCCACCAGATGCCGGAGCACCCCTCCCCTAGGTGTGACAAACAGTCCTTGGTGGGAGAAACCATCCTTGCTGGAGTCTGGGGCCTAGAGATGATCCCAGCCATGGTCTTCAGTTTCCCAGCCTCAATTTTCAGATACAATGGCAGAGACTGTACTAACAGAGGAGAATGGTACAGAGCAGTCACAGAGTTTGATTTGATGTGCTAGGGGCCTACAATCTCACTACCTGCAGGTTGATGTTAATGCTGTGAAAATACTTTCATAAAGTATGTGAAAGCAGAGGAGAAAAGCAGGGAGAACTGAGAGGCGGGAAGCAGGGAGCCTGGCTGAATCAAACCAGAGCAGATCCGCTTGGTGAGAACAGGAACAGAGTTGGTAAGAAATGGGAAACACTAAGAAATGGGAAACACATGCGAGGCAAACACAACAGACCAGTGCAGGTGGAAGGATGAATCCAAGAGCAAGAAAAGCAAGATGGAGATGAAACAAACCAGGAAGGGCTGAAAGGGCAAGACGAGAGAGAGAGAGAGAGAGAGAGTGTGTGTGTGTGTGTGCGTGTGTGTGTATAGCTCCCAGAAGTTCTTCTGGAGGGCTGCTCTCTGCTTTAAAGATCTCTTATTTCAACTTGTTCCTCGCGAGGTTGAGGGAAGCTCCCAACAACTTAGATGTACCGGGACTCTTGTGGTATCACCAGATAGCCACCACCACCCCTGGACAACAGGGGTGCTGCCCCTCTGAAGGCCATGGGGGGCCCTGTCTCACAGTGTAGGGTGCCCCATGTTCTCAAAGCCCCATTTTTCACTCCTTTGTTACTATTTGCCTAATGAGACTAAGTGCAAGGTCACAGGGTATTGGCCTTCTTCGATAACCTCTTAATTTTTTCAACACTGGGTTCTAGCCTCCAGGAATAGATATAATATTTTAAATTTAATTAAATTAAAAGAAAAGGGAGCAGCAGGTTTTGTCCATTAACAGTTTGGCCAAAGGCCATCCCAATCTTTCTCAATCTCTTTAAATTAAATGCAAGTACGTGGAATTTGAAAACAGTACAATTATGATTTACCCATTTCTTAAAATCAGAGATACTAAAGGATAGTATTTGGTACTGCATATTCAGGTATTTTAATTTGCAAAAGGGTAATAGGAGGTACCCAAAAGTTATTGCAATTAAAACACATAAACACTCTGTCAGTCTCTTTCGATTAACTTCAAAGTTAGAATTTCATTCTTCAAGTATGATGCTTTTCTATTGAGTGCCACAGGTTTCTTGGTTCTCTTGATACCACTGGAAACAGCAATACAAAAAGACTGCTGGACTTCCATCTTGTTTAAACATGTGCCAAGTAGTGGCTGGGAAGCCTAAGAAAACGTAACTTTAAAAAGATCATGACTCTGGATCAGTAAATACTGAAAGGAGATTTATAAAATGTTAGCAAGACATTGTTCTCAAGTGTTGGGGCTTTGTTTTAAGTTTGATTTTTAATGTTTGAATTTTCTGTATTTTACAAGCTTTCTGCAACAAAAGTATTCATTTTATAATGAAACAGGCACACTTAGTTAAAAAATATAAAAGACACATGTGTTTAAAAATTCCTGCTAGACAGTCACTGTAAGGGGGTTGGTGGGGGGACCCGATGAAGGAGTAGTTTAATAACCATAATATTGCACATGTAATTGTAGATTAATGATACCAAAATAAATTATATAAAAAAAGAAATGCCTGCTAGATCTACTTCTTCTATTGACAATGGAAAGAGAAAAGAAAGCCAGGAGGGCTTGAAAATTGCCCCCTGTCCTTCTAACTCCAGTGGAAAACACACACACACACACACACACACACGAGGGAGGAATCTTCTACTCCAGCCCTATTCAAATACAAAGGTTTCTAAGAGATTATGAGAGTTCTTTTGGAGGAAATGCCACCATTTTGAAATTCACTGCTTCTTCGGCTGCCACGTTCCAGCTCCCCACTGAGTCACTGCGCAGTGTAAACGTCCTCTGAGCCCCCAGGTGCTGCTTTCTCTATGAAAGCTGCCAGTCACGGGGCCTCCAGAGGGCAGGATAAAGGGCAAACAGTCCAGCAATGATCAAGGCAGAGAACGGGCCAGCAATAAGGAACACAAAGAGAAGTGAGAAAGATGAGGTACAGTCTGAAAGCCAGCAGGTATCGGCATTCAGGACAAAGTCCATTTCCACAGACTTCCACAAACCAAACAGTCAGTGAGGAATTGAATAAAAACCTGCCTGACGGATTGACGGGGAAGAATCAGGATGGACCTGCAATCTCTAACATCGTTTCTATATTCCTTTGGAATACCCTATCTGCTTGTAAAGAGAAAGGCACAGAGGCAGTCCCAAGCTACCAGTCAGCCAGTCATATTTTAGCTCCACTTCCTCAGTTCACTGTGAAGTGAGTTCTCAGCTTAAAGTTCCTGAGAATGCACATCCTGGCGGGAGGGTACCCCCTGAAAGGTCAGTGCCTGTGCCTCTGGGGAAGAGCAGGGCTCTGCAGAAGGGTGAATTTGAAATCATGAACACGCTGCTCTGGATGGGAAGCCATCATTCCTAAAGAATGGCAGTAAGTGCAGTGGTTAAAATGCCAAGCTCTGGGCTCACACAGACTCGTTTGAAGCTCAGATCCAAATCTACCATCTCAGTTCACACAGTGGGGAAAATAATATGAAATAAAATGAAACGTTGTGGCCCCCTACATGGTCCCATAGGCAAGTGGACTATGGAGGCGGTAGAGGCCCTGAGTCAGCCAGGTCAGCTCATGCTGTGCAGTGCAGACTCGCCACAGCCTGTCAGCAAGATTGCCGCAGCCCCTCACCAACAGCCAAGAAGAGAAACTGCCTGGAATGCTCAGTGACGAAACGCTGCGTGGGAATCTGATTTCCATGCCCTTGCTAGAATTCCTTAGGAGAGTGGTTAACAATCCCAGCCCTTGCCTCCTCTCACAAATAGATAGCATCAAAATGTGCACAGTCTGTTCTTTCAAGACACTAACCAGATGTATCCTTGATACACTGCTCTGATGTACTGATTAACAGACGCTCCTTCCTGCACATATCCCCTGTTGTTAAAAGCTTTATAAGCTGCTTTCAGACAAAGGGCTGTGGAGCATTTTGCTGAGAACTCTCCCCCGTCATGGCCCTCAGTAAGACTCAGAATACAAACAACCTTTCTTAACAGCTGTGTTGATTGCAGTCCACAATAATAATGTCTTCCCCTCAACAACTGTTATGAGGATTAAAGTAGATTGGTCAGGTCCTTAATGAGTGCTCAGAAAATGTTGGTGGCTCTTATCAAAAGAATGGTAAATTCTGGGTGCCAGCAACTTTTTACACAGGGGAAAGTTGTAGCAGCTCTTGCATATTTCAGAAATACTTTTAGAATTAGAAGCACAATCTAGAATATATGATCTGTAATACAGAACAGACTTCAAACTTTTTGCTTTTAAAACCTATTTGTACTTTTAAGGGAACACCTGAAAATGTCATTTTTGAACACAATGAAGTAATGTTACAAAGAAAATTTTAATAAAAATGGCCATTGAACTGAAAGTAACAGCTGAAGACATATGGCTTATAGCCATATTTTTGAGATACATCCTGAAGGAGTTTTCTGAATTTTGAAGGTTTCACAAATGCCTGTAATCCTTAAGTGCAGGAGGGAAAAGAGAGGAGGTTAAAAACATTCAATATGTGAGATGGAGAATAAAGAATCTTCCCAACTTGCTATATACACTACAGTTTATTCCCAGAGTAGCTATAGGCAATATATAGTAAACATTTTCCTACAATATCTTTCCTGTAACTGACTGCTTTCTGGAACTCCAGATATTACAAAAGCGTAATTCCCATGGGGTAACCATGACATTTGCAAGTTTCCAGCTGAGACTTTCTTACAACTCAGTCATTTAGAGAAACAAAAAAGTTTCTTCCGACAGCTAAATAAATTACTTTTGTATGCTGCCTTAGGACAACATATTGTTATTATTGCAAACTTCTAAAAAATGAAAATTAGATTGCTAAACAGCAATATAGTTTAACATTTAAGAGTTTAGTAATAGATTGATTCATGAGTCATACTTTCCAGGATATTACTAATACATTGTAAAATGAACAAAAAAAATAATTTTCAGTCTTGCTAATTCCTCCTTTTAAAATATCAGTAGAAATATAATCAAGTATATCTGTGTTCAAATGAATTTTAAAGATATTACTCTCAAATTTTCTTTGTTTCTACGCATGAGCATGTGTTACAGATTTCCACACACTATAAAGTTATTAGTGATTTGCAGGTGTTAGAATAGTATTTGATTTCTTTATAGTAATATGCAAGCACGTATTCTGTATAATGAAAATGAAATCATAACAAAAGTTGGTATTCCAAAACTATAGAGCAATTAAAAGTATCTTATTTCCAATATGCTATTATAAAATCTTATTGAAAAAACTGATGTTAATATAAAAAATAATTCTAAAGACTATACCCATATTTGCATATATGCCAATGAGTGATATGGTGCAGCAGGACCCCAGACTTGGGAGGGTCTGGCAGGCAGAATTCTAAGATGCCCCAACACAAGAGACTTTGAATATGACAATATACTGTGCATGTGACTATGTTGCCTTACAATATGCAAAAGGAGGCAAGACAGGGGAAAAGGGTATAAGTGGGGACAGGGCAGGTCACTGGCAAAACCTACTCTTCCCAGTAGGAAACTTTTACATTGCTGTATAAAAAGTAACAAAGTTCTTATGTTTCCTGGTTTGAAACTTCCACTCTCCCTATTTAAAGGCATTCCTGGTCTTCTCTTTCCTGTTCTGTCTTCTAAGACAAAGGCTGCACCCATCTTTTCCCTCCTGGGAGTCACTCCCCAGGACAGAGGACAGGACAGCCCCTGTGTGTGAGGCTGGCTCCACCGCCAGGCCGTGTGATACCTGAGGAAAAAAGAACCTTTAGGTTGTGTTTGCAATAGCATACTAAGTGAGTTAAATTAGACTGTTAGATAGTAAGGGAATTCCCATTGAACCTTTGGTAAACACGAATCTAAAACCTGTACTGTCAATAAGTACATACCTATCAATAATCACCCTACATGTGAATGGCCTGAATACACCAATAAAAAGACACTGAGTCACTTAATGGATAAAAAAACAAGACCCATCTATACGCTGCCTACAAGAGACTCACTTCAAACCCAAAGACATACACAGACTAAAAGTGAAGGGATGGAAAAAGATATTTCATGCAACTAATAGGGAGAAAAAAGCAGGAGTTACAGTACTAGTATCAGAGAGAATAGACTTCAAAACAAAGAAAGTCACAAGAGACAAAGAAGGACGTTACATAATGATAAAGGGGCCAGTCCAACAAGAGCATATAACCATTATAAATATCTATGCACCCAACAGAGGAGCACCTACATATGTGAAACAAATATTATCAGAATTAAAGGTGGAAATAGAACACAATGAATTCATTGTAATAGACTTCAACACACCACTCACTCCGAAGGACAGATCAACCAGACAGAAAATAAGTAAGGAGACAGAGGCACTGAACAACGCATTAGAAAAGATGGACCTAACAGACATCCTCAATACAGTCCACTCAAAAGCAACAGGATACACATTCTTCTCAAGTGCCCATGTAACATTTTCAAAAATAGATCATATACTAGGCCACAAAAAGAGCCTCGGGAAATTCAAAAAGATTAAAATTGTACCAACCAGCTTCTCAGACCACAAAGGGATGACTCTAGAAATAAATTAGGCAAAGAAAATGAAAAAGCCCATAAAAACATGGAAGCTTAACAACATGCTCCTAAATAATCAATGTATCAATGACCAAATTAAAACAGAGATCAAGCAACATATAGAGACAAATAACAACAATAATTCAACACCGCAAAATCTGTGGGATGTACCGAAGGCCATGCTAAGAGGGAAATATATTGCAATACAGGCTTACCTCAGGAAAGAAAAACAATCCCAAATGAACAGTCTGAACTCACAATTAAGGAAACTAGAACAACAAATGAGACCCAAAGTCAGTAGAAGGAAGGACATAATAAAGATTAGAGCAGAAATAAAGTCGAGAAGAATAAAACTATAGAATCAATGAAAGCAGGAGCTGGTTCTTCCGGAAAATACACAAAACAGATAAACCCCTAGCCAGTCTTATTAAGAAAAAAAGAGAGGCTACATACATAAACAGAATCAGAAATGAGAAAAGGAAAATCTCTATGGACAACACAGAAATACAAAGAATTATTAGAGAATACTATGAAAAATTATATGCTAACAAACTGGAAAACCTAGAAGAAATGGACAACTTTCTATTAAAATACATCCTTCCATGCCTGACCCAAGAAGAAACAGAAAATCTGTACAAACCAATTATCAGCAATGAAATTGAACTGGTAACCAAAAAACTACATAAGAACAAAATCCCTGCACCAGATTGCTTCACTGCTGAATTTTATCAAACATTTAGTGAAGAACTAATACCCATCCTCCTTAAGTCTTCCAAAAATTAGAAGAGGAGGGAATACTCCTAAACTAATTCTATGAGGCCACCATCACTCTAACCAAAACCAGCAGAATCCACAAAAAAAGAATATTACAGACCAATATTCCTGATGAACATAGATGCAAAAATACCCAACAAAATATTAGAAAAATGAAATCAAAAATATATGAAAAGATCATCTATAATGATCAAGTATAATTTATTCCAGGGATGCAAGGATGGTACAATATTAGAAAATCCATCAACATCATCCACCACATCAACAAAAAGGAGCCTGACTCAGAGGCAGGGAAGAAGTATATCTTTTAGTCAGGTGTCTCTTCCCCTACCTGGGCCATGAGGTATATTCATTACCAAAGTTGTTTTGGTAACATTGCCTTTGAATTTGGCGTCTTCACCTTACTACTAATAATGGTATTCTTACTGTGGTCATTTTATGTTTTATCATAGAAAATCTTTACGTTTGTTTTCAGTCTACTGAATAGAAAAAAATATTTTCCCAAAACAGTCATACACGATAAATAAACTAATGCAAAGATGATTTCCAGCATTAAAAATAAAGAAGTCAAACGAAAAGGCGGTAAATAGAAGCCTTACCAAGTTTTTCTGGTACAAAATGTCCTCCTTTTCTCAAAACAGATTCAGCATTATTAAAATCAAACCCTACCCAGAGAAACATGACATTACCAAGGGCTCAGGGGTTCCCAATCTGAAAGTCATATTAAACATAAATCTAAAATCAGTCAAAATAAAACAATTATTTATACTTGATCATTACCCATCCATTATTGTGCATGTTTTATTAATAAAACTTGCTTTTTAAATAATCAAAATTTTAAGTGTGAAGTAATGAATAATTAACATGAGCTTTAAATAATTTAAAATTTTAAATAATTTTTATGAAAAGTTATCAACCATGTTCAAGATATGTTCCTAAATCTTGAAGGACATAAAGATAACAAAATATAGTACACAGATATCTGAAAAATTACTGAAGGTATGGAAAAAGGTGCTACGCAGGAGAAAGAGCATTTAATTTGAAGACAGAGTGACAAGGTCCTGGTTACAGTACTTGCATAAGTCACTCAATATTCATATTTCCTGTGACAGTGTCTGCTTTATCAGAAAACTTGGTTCGAATCCTGAGGGTACTAATAACTAAAACAAGGGAAGACTCATTCATCCACAGGAAAGCAAATGACGTATGACTTTAAAGTATTACTGTTATAAATTATGTAACATGTAACTTCTAATAACATTACTATCAAATATTTATAAGGATAAACATTAGTAAATAGATTAATCTTCAAACTAATTCGAAGTAGGTTAAATCACACTAATTCTGCTATTTCATACCATCTATGTAGACTCTTTAAGATTCATTTAAATTGAAAACAAAGCTTAAATTTTAATATTTACAAATGTTAAAACATTATATATATAATGATAGTATATCATATATGGTATGCTGTATCCTGGTATTACCAACATTATATATGTAATGATTTATTTGATGGAGAAAAATATATTTTTCTGTGTGATATGTTAGGTCCAAATTTTATGCAGTCCTCTGAAGGGATAGCAGGAATAAGAATAAAAATTTTGATAAGAACATGGTAACATATTATTAGGATTGCTTAGAAGTAATCCAGTTGAGAAACTGGAAAAAGCAAGGTAGCAAGTTATATTCACACAACAGAAAAAGAGAGGAAAAGATAAAAAACTCAGCACTGAAATGACTTCCTGGCTTAAGATGAGTAATGGCCTATCTTTAAAATATTTATTCAAATAGATTTTTTTATCCTCTAAGGGAAGAAACTGTGATCTGGAATTCTATTGCTCTCTTCTTCTTTGTAACTAGACTTACTAAACAGCCAGCCAAAGATTTGAAAGTTTGCTTTGAATATCCTGTAGTCTTTGAGCCTACGAAAATAAGCAAACTAGGATTTCAGTGTTATCAAGTCAGAATTAAGGTCTCTTATGACCAAATGTCTGTCATAAGAAATAACTTTGAAGACCCAGCAAAATATGAAATTTTAAAACCTAAGTTTATTTTTTTACACTAAAAGGGTGCTAATGTGATGGTGACATCAAATGACCTGAATTAATGAGGAGAAAATAACAAGAAGTATTTCATCAAAGATAATAACCAAAACTAACACTCATATAACACTATGTGCCAGCCACTGTTCAGTTATCTCAGTACCTACTTATCTGTAGGAACACATATGCTAAAGACAAACTGTAGCAATTTTCCATTCTCTCTTATGTATGGATATAAAAGTTATAGTTGTATTACATGAAACAAATCCTTCCCTATCTGAATCTATTTAAACTCCTCTAATAATGAGGGTGCTCTGACTCTGGTGCAACAATTAACTCTCATGGGAAGATTCCCAGTTTGGCTGACTTGCAGTACCTTCTCCCTTTACTTGTGCATGTGTTCCTTTGTACTCCCACTGTTCTGAAGGGTAGGATAGCTTCCCCAGCTAGATATATGCTCTATTTAGCACCTCTCAACAAACTTTCAAGCTTTCTGTCCTTGTTTTTGGTGAATAGCAAGTATCAAAGACGATTCAGTTGTGTTGACAAACATTCAAAATAGCAGATCCCATAAAATGTAAATATAACTCATTCAAAAACCAGTATTTGTCATTGTGAACCAAACAGTCATTTGTATTTTAACAAATATATTCAATGTAAACATTCAAATCAGTAACCTAGCAAAACATAAATATACAAGGCACATCAGATTGCTATCATGAACCAAAGAGGTGATTTTTGTTACCAAAAATTAAAAGGATGAGAAATGGCAGAAAGAATGAAAACTGCCATCATCCAGGCTGTGTTCACATGGGCAACCTTGGGCTTCCTGTTCACATTAGCTCTGCTGTCATGAAGTTGTTCTGCCATGCTTTTATAGAATCCATGTTTTCTAATAATAGAGGTTAACAAATTTACAAGAACACATTTAATTATATATTTAACATCAACAAAGCATATATATTTATTTGAATAGAAATGTTTGACTTGGTAATTATAAATGGTATATTTTAACTTAAAAAAATCATGAATCACATCTCTAATTGTAAACAATTCTTTATTTGACAGAATTCTATAATTGCCTATATATAAATTATTATATATTATATAATTATTTATAATTTCTAAAACTATAGGCAATTCTTTATTTCATAGAATTCTATAGTTGTATATATTACATATATATGCAATCTTTATTTATACATAGTTGTATCTACATCTATATTTATATCTATAAATAGAAATACATCATTACATTCCACAACAGCAGAAAATGAGCATTCTTTAGAATGTTTAGAAAAGAACATCCTTCTCAAGTACACATGCAACATTCTCCAGAAGAGGCCACATGTTAAACCATAAACCAAGTACCAATAAATTTTAAAAGATTGAAATTATACAAAGTATCTTCTCCAAACAAATGGGATGAAGCTAGAAATCAGTAACAGAAGGAAAACTTGGCAATTCACAAATATGAGGAAATTAAACAACACGCTCTTAAACAACCATTGAATCAAAGAACAAATGATAAAGAAAATTAGAAAATACATAGAGACAAATGAAAACAAAAACACACCATACCAAAACTGACAGGATTCAGTAAAAGCGGTTCTTAGCAGGAAATTTATCGTTGTGAAGTCCTATATTAAGAAAAGAAGAAAATCACTTCTATAATCCAACTTTACATCTTAAGGAATTAGAAAAAGAAGAGCAAGCTAAATGTAAAGGAAACAGAAGGAAGGAAATAACAAACATCAGGGTGGAAATGAATGAAATAGAAAACAGAAAAACCATAGAGAATCAATGAAACTAAAAGCTAGTTCCTTGAAAAGATCAGCAAAATTAACAACATTTTAGTCTGAGAAAAAAAAAGACACAAATAACTAGTATGAGAAATAAATGTAGAGACATTACTACCGACTTTACAGAAATAAAAGAATTAGAAAGAGCACTGTGAACAACTGTATGCCAACAAATTAGATGACCTAGATAAAATGGACAGATTACTAGAAACATGCAGTTTACAAAAACTACCTCAAAAAGTAGAAAATGTAGGGGGGAAAACCCTATGGCAAGTAAACAGATTGATTCATTGGTGAATTCTAAAAATTATTTAAAGAATTATCACCAATCCTTCACAAACTCTCCCAAAAAATAGAAGAGGAGAAAACACTTCCTAACTTACTCTGAGTGTAGATACCCTGCTACCAAACATGCAAAGATACCATAAAAGAATATTGCAGACCAATATCTATTATGAATATTGACACAAAATTCCCCAAAATACTAAAAAACTGAATCAAACAGCATATTGAAAGGACTATTTTTTAAACATTTTAAAATGAAATATAGTTTATATACAGTATTATGTTGGTTTCATGTGAACAACCTAGTCATTCATCAATTATATGCATTATTAAATGCTCATCATAAGTGTAGTTACCATCTGTCACCATTCAAAGATTTTACAATATTATGAATTATATTCCCCTATGTTATACTTCCTTCCCTGTGACTAAATTATTTTATAATTTGAAGTTTGTACTTCATTTTGCCCTTCACCTATTTCAACCATTCCCCTCACCACAGTAACCAATGGTCTATTCTCTGTGTTCATGAGTCTTTCTGTTTTGTTTGTTCACTTATTTTGTTTTTCAGATTTTACATACAAGTAAAACCATACGGTATTCCTTTTTTAACCAACTTATTTCACTTAGCATAATACCCTCTAGATCAACCCATGTCACAAATGGCAAGATTTCTTTCATTCTTATGGTTGAATAATATTCCATTGTATATAAGTACTACATCTTCTTTATCCATTCATCTACTGATGGACACTTTGGTTGCTTCTATGTCTTGGCTATTGTAGATAATGCTGCAATAAACATAGTGGTGCATATATTTTTTTGAATTAATGATTTTATTTTCTTCAGGTAGATTCAAGTGGAATTGGTGGGTTGTACAGTATTTCTATTTTCAGTTTTCTGAAGAACCATCATACTGCACCAATTTGCAACCCTACTAGCAGTGTAGGAGGGTTCCCTTTTCTCCATGCCAATACTTGTTATTTCTTGTCTTCTGGAGAGCAACCATTCTGACTGGTGTGAGGTGATACCTCACTGTGGTTTTGATTTGTATTTCCCTGATGATTAGCAACGTGGAGCATCTTTTCATGTGCCTGTTGGCCATCTGTATATCTTTCATGGAAAAATATCTGTTCAGGTTTTATGCCCACTTTTAAATTGGATTATTTTTGTTGCTGTGGAGTTGTGTGAGTTCTTTATATATTTCAGATATTAGCCCTTTATCAAATACATAGTTTGAAAATATTATTCACCATGGCCAAATGGGATTGACCCCAGGAATACCAGGTGGCTCAAGGTATGAAAATCAGTAAATGCTGTATATCACATTAATAAAATGAACAACAACATAAAAAACACCACATGATCCTCTCAAGTGATGCAGAAAAAAGCATTTGACAAAATTCAACACCTTTTCATGATAAAAACACTCAGAAAACAAGTAATAGAAGGAATTTCCTCAACATAATAAAACGGCATTTATGAAACATCCACTGCTAACATCACACTCAATGGTGAAAGACTGAAACTCTCGCCTAAGATCGGGAACAAGACAAGGATGTCCACTTTCATCACTGCTATTCAACACTGTACTGGAAGTTCTAGCCAAAGAAATTAGGAAAGAAATAGAATAAAATGCATGCTAATCTGAGAGAAAGAAGCAAAACTACCTCTATTCACAGAAAACATGATTTTATATCTGAAAAATCCCAAAGAATCTACAAAAATCTACTAGAGCTCCTAAATCAATTTATCAAAGTTGCAAGTACAAGAACATACAAAAATGAGTTGCATTTCTATACATTAGTAATGAATAATCTGAAAGGGAAATTCAGAAAACAATTCTGTTTATAATTGCATATAAAGGAATAAAATGTCTGTGAATAAATTTAACTAAGCAAAATACTTACACATTAAAAACTACAAAGCATTGCCAAAAGACTTTACAATGGCCCAAGTAAATGGAAAGCCATTCCATGTCTATGAATCAGAAGACTTAACATGTTAAGATCATAATACTAGTCAAAATGACATGCAGATTCATTGTAATTCTTATCAAAATCCTAATGTTATTTTTTGCAGAAATAGAAAACCCCATCCTAAAATTTGTGTGGAATTTCAAGGAACCCCAAATAGCTAAAATAATCCTGAAAAAGAACAAGCTGTGGAGGACTCACACTTGCCAATTCAAATTTTACTACAAAGATCTTGTAATCAAAGCACTGAGTACTGCCTGAAGACAGACAAATAGACCAACAGAACAGAATTGAGAGCCCAGAAACAAACCCTCACATATATGGCAAATTAATCTTCAACATAGAGGCCAAGAACATTGCTATGGATTGAATTTGCCCCCCTAAAATTCATATGTTGAAACCTTAACTCTCAATGTGACTATATTTGGAGACAGAACTTTTAGGAAGTAATTAAGGTTAAATGAGGTCATAAAGGTGGATCTGAACCCAATAATATTAGAGGTTTTATAAGATCTCTCTCCCTCTTTTCACTTTCCCCCTGCCCCTCTCTCTTCCTCCCCCACCTCCTATTCTCTTTCTCTCCCTCTGCCCCTTTTCCTCTCTCTCTCCCTCTCTCTGTCTCTCCATGTACATGCACTAAGGAAAGGCCAGGTGAGGACTCAGAGATGGCAGGCACTTGCAAGCCACAAAGAGCTTTCACCAAAACCTAAATCCTGCCAGACCTTGGTCTTGGACTTTAAGGCTCCAGAACTCTTAGAAATTAAGCTTCTGTTGTTTAAACCAACCCGTGTTTAGTATTTTATTAGGGCAGCCCTAGCTGACTAATACATGTGGAAAACCAGAGCCTGATTCAAGAAAATATGTCAAAAGAGAGGGACTGATTACCTGTGTCAAACGCTGCTGATAAGTCAAGCAAGATAAACCCTGAGGAATGCCCTTGGATTTGGTACCTTCCTTAGGCCATTGAAAAAATCAATTTCCATGTTACAATTGGATTGGAGTTGATTTAGAAGGAAAGGGTGGAAAGCACCAAGATTCAAAGGAAAATGGCATGTCTAGTAGCATTGCTTCTAAAGGGGAGCAAAGAAACAGGGAGATGGCCATTGAGTCAAGGGAAGCTTACTTCTTAATATTGTAGAAATTGTAGAATATGTTGTTTGAAAGGTACCATAAAAAAGGACAAATTGATGATTCAGAAGAAAAGGAAATGATTGTAAGCATGCTGCCATTGGCTAGGTGAGAGGGGATGTGATCCAGGGCATGTGTGGCCTCAAAGAGGAGCAAAGGCAGTTTGTTCAGTGTGGCAGGAGGGGAGACAGGGCAGATGACCTGGCAGTGCACATGAAGATGAACACTGGCATAGTCAAAGCACTGCAAAAAGTAATGCAGTATACTTTTAAGAGAAATATATGTTCTTTGATGTTTACACCATTTTAGACCTTCTCTTTTGGAACTGTCAGTATGCATCCTCCTGTAAGCAGGGTCCCTCCATTCAGAGTAACACAGCTTAAGTCAGAGACAATTGGTAAGAAGACTCTAAGGAGACTACTGCCCAAGTGGTGAAGTCCACACCTTAGAGCCAAGAAATACCTGGGTCATGCCTAGCTATCAGAGCAAGGCTTTTAGAGATTTGTACAAGCCAGATTTCCCTGCCATGCCCCCTGCCTCTCCCCACAGGAAATCTCTATTTTCAGCCAGCACCAGCATCAACACATGATGGGCAAAGGGAGGAAACTGAAAGAAGAAGGTGAAGAGAACTTCTCAGGGAAGGCAGGGACAGAATCGTGCTGCTAACACTTTACTGTGAAGTCCAGGAGCTCCCCAAGTGCAGGGAGGGAGGAACTACACTGCTCCAGGGAGCACAGTGCAAGGCTGGTGGAGAGTGCAGTAGGTTCTACGTCTGTGTCACCTGGAAAATGTTAGTCATCATTTTACAGATTCAGAAGTTAAAATTTCTCCAATTTATGTAGAGACTGGAATAGTTGAGGGCAGTATCATGGCCAGGTTGGAGCATGATCGTGGAAGACGGGGAGTGGGGGGGGGGGGCAGTTCTAAGCACAGGTGTTTCTGCAGCCTTGACTACGCTGGCCAACTTCCCTGTGCTTCAGTGTCCCCAGCCATAAAATAGGGATCATGGTAGCCCTTCACAGGGCTTATGACATGAGGAAGTAGATGACAAGCATTGAGAACAGTGGTTCCATAGATACTGATTATTGTTACTTTTTATTACTCTATATTAGATACTATGAGACACAGAGAAGGGACTCAACAGTATTAGCTTCTTTCCTTTTACCATTTTATCCATTTTTTAATATCAGAAGAGACACTCTCAAAAGTTAATTCTTAGATAATATGCTATCTTGGGATTCAGATGTTTCCTTTAACAATGTTGATTTCCAAAGTCACATAAAGGGTAGCTTTTTTCATGCATCCTTCTTCCTTAGGTGATTCAGAATCAGAGTGTCTCTAAACATATACAGTACTTTACAGGGCTGCTACTATTATTATCATTACCACGACTACACCTACCACCATTAACCATAATAATAAACATTTACTTTTCTGTAGTAGGCTGAACATCAGCCACCCAGGGATATCAGGTCTAATACCTAGAACCTGTAAATGTCTGATAAGGAGAAAGGGCCATCAGTGATGTCATGACATTAAGGAACTTGAGATGAAAGATTATCCTGGATCATCTGAGTGAGCCCTAAATCACAAGTGTCCTTGTGAGAGGCTCAGAGAGAGAGGACACACACACAGAAGGGAAGGCAAAGAAGGACAGAGACGAGGCAGCAATCGAGGAACGTGGCCACAAAGAACACAGAGGAATGCCAGCAGCTGCCAGAAGTCAATAAAAGGAAGGTGTGAATCGCCCCGAGTCCCCAAGGGACATCCTACCAAACCTTCATGAGGCTTCTGGCCTCTAGAATTAGGAGAGAATAAATTCCTTTTGACTTGAAACACCAGTGTTGTGGCAATTTTGTGCAGCATCCCTAGAAAACGAGTATGTCTTCTTTGAATTTCACACACAATATTTTACATATATTATATTGTTTAATAATGACATTAACTCCATGAACTCTATTATGCACTTTTATAGATGCAGAAACTAACTTCACACAGCTAATAAAATTAGAGCTAGAATTCTTCCCCATGGAGATGATTCCAAAAGTTGTCATTATGTTTACACTTATATTGTTATAATGCTTTTATAAGTTTCCCTAAAATGTCTAACTATGCTTAAAGACTGTATCAAGATACAATTTAATAACATACAATAAAAAATTTCAAATGGATAAGGATTCTAAATTTGTTAGTGCTCATACAGAGAACAATTAATAAGGTGAAGAAGAGAATAGAGAACAATTAGTATAGGTTCAACCATCTCATCTGCAATTTTTCAAGGATTTCTGAAAAGCAATACAGCAAAATTTCCATGCTCAAAGTAAGTTCTTAGAGAAAACAAACCCTTTTTGTTTGATAATTATGTATTTAATTACTCAGATAAGACATACTGAAGAAAATTTTACAACAGCTGAAGAACCAACAGAGAGCCCAGCATTGGCGTGATCGGTATTCTCTCATGAGTAGAAAGAAACGTATTGAAAGAGGAGAGCTGGCAAGTAACATACCTGGTAAAGGACTTGAAACTTTCTCACTATATACACACTGTGTTTTTTAACCTATGATTTAACAACTTCCCTTGTAAAATGTTCTGTCACAGAATCAGTTTTTTTATTAGGCAATAAGTGAATTTTTAATATTTAGGAAGTATAGTACCTGCACTTTGTAGATGAAGCAACTGTGACCCAAGAAGTCAATTACTCAGGGTCACACACTTGGTCATTGCAAACCATCTACCATAATACTTAAGCTATAGCACATCCACAATAAATAGTAAATGTTTTTTTTCTTTATTTTGCTTAAACATTTTATATACACCTTAGAAAAATGTTCATTATCGATCTGTTGCATAGATGAAACATTTAAAAGATGAAATCTCAGTGAGTAACCTTTGTATTATTCCACAGGAGTACTGCAACTTAAAAGCTACATCATTATAGGGAGCAAAAGAATGAGAGTCAAGAGAATAATACTCAAATTTTGATAATGTAAGGTATAGATAGAAAATAAAGAAGTCTCCAGATAGATCTGAGAGTAAATCCTGTACTAACTGGAAGTTTTCTTTGATCTGCCCCGATTATGTCCACCATCCCTCTGGTAACCTGTGTTTGTCATGATCTGTATAGAATTGAAAAATAGACATCAAGACCATTTAATATTCTCCTGCTGTTGTGGTTTGCTTTTATAGGATAATGAGGAAGAGAAATTCATTAGGAAGGATCAGCCAGGGATAAAAGAGAGTAACCCCTCTCTTAGTTGCCTTATTGTGACCATTTTCCTAATTGTCTACCACAGCACTCAATTCCCTAGCCCCATGGCTTGTGGAAATGGCACTATGAGAATCACATCTAGAATCAGATTGGGTCAATAGGCAGAATAATTGGTCTCATGTTGGTGAAGTTGAGTGCAATTAATGCATGAATGCCAGATTTGTGGACATAAACTAGTCTACTAGCCACTAGCGATGAGGTTAATTGTTGAGAAGCAAAAGTAAGAAAAATACATTTACTTTGTAATTCAGTTAGAGCAAAGACCTACTCATCTAATTCTTATCACTGGTGCCACAAATCAATCACCAGTCATTATACACCATTATCTTCTCAAAACCAGCCTTACAAAGAAATCTACTGCTGACATCGCATGCTATCCCCTGAAGTTGCATAAATATTGGAAAGGAAAACTTTTTATTTCCAAAGGACATGATTGTGTACATATAAAATCTCTAAGATTTATAGGCAAGCAACTGGAATTCATAAGGATTAATTTAGTGAAGTAACTAAATCTCCTTTAATTTAATAAGTTCACTAAATGGATTCAGTGTCAATATATAAAAATTAATTGTATTTTTATATACTAGCAAGAAACAATTAGAAAATAAATTTTAAATGCCATTTTTTGTAGGATGTATTCTCTCTATATGTGTGTGTATATATCTATACCTATACATCTTACTTAGGAATAAATCACACAAAGAATGCGCTTGACTTCTACACTGAAAATATCACTGAGAGAAATGGTAGACACCTAAATAAGTGAAGAGAAAGTCTGTATCATGTATTGGATGGCTCAATATTGTACAGTAGTCAGTATTCCCCAAATTGGTCCAGAAATTCATATAATCCAAATCAAATTACCAGGAGGCCTTTTCTCTGGAAATTGAACAAATTAATAGGATTTATACTGGCAGATTTCAAGACTTACTATAACACAGTAATTTTAATAGTATTACATTGGTGCAAGTGTAGACAAATGAACCAATGACTGAATATAGAGAAAACAGAGTCTAGTCTTTATACCCTTCACTTATTTCACTCATCTCCCCACCTACCTCCCTATAATAACCAAGTATTTTGTTAGTGTTTATGGGTCTATTTCTTTTTTGTTTGTTTTTTCAATTCCACATATAAATGAAATCATATGGTATTTGTCTTTATCTGACTTATTCCACTTAGCATGGTGCCCTCTATGTCCATCCATGACACAAATGGTAAGATTTCCTTCTTTTTTACAGCTGAGTAATATTCCATTGTGCGTATGTACCTACATCATCATCATTCTTTATTCACACATAAAGATCTATTTATTCCCAATGGTTCCAGAATGCTCCACCATGAAGCTAGAGCACATTTATATAGCCCCTTTATTTTCTGTATAACTGTCATTTTTATGGTTTTCCATTTTTCTACATTGTTTACAAACAATATTTCAATAAGCATGCATGCACATCTCCTTATGTACATGTAGAAACGTTTCTCTAAAGTATATATTGAGAATTGGGATTGCTAGATCATAGGGTATGCACAGCTTCTGTTTTATATATAAAATGAAGCCAATTTCAGATTTATTTTCAACTAAATACATTATAGAGATAATGTAAGTAATTGAAAATAATGCAGAAAGATGCTTGAACTGATCATCAAATTACAAATTCAAATTTTTCGTTGGATTGATTTCAAAGTCAAGGTTCTAAGACTATTCCTTATCAAAATTCTGTCCTTGTCGGTGATCACTAGTAAGCAAAAACAAGGTCTCCTGCCACAAGAATTGCCAGGCAGAGATGTCCATCATCCCAGCATTTACTCAGTGAACTGTGAGTTACAGGACCCACAATTCTTACTAATGAGGCAGCCACAAGGAAGCTCTCCTGAAAAACAGAGTGTACTTACAGACCCCACAGCTTTCTCTAGCTGAAATAATTTCCCAACGGACATACTCAAATACACCAAAATTAACATGCTAATACCTGGTCTTCTTTGGCTAATATATTCTACCACATACATGTTTATTGTTAGGTACATTATACTGAAATTCTGGGGAAAGGTCTCCCTTGATAATTTTAATCCTTGCATTTTAGGATTCAGGGCATTGGACAATGTATCACTTAGAGTAGGGTAAATACTTTTTATATAATTAAGTTACATAATAAAATGTATATAATAAAAATAAATTTGAATTCAAATGACCACCAGATTTGGATCATGCTGCTTTCTGTGTAAATAAATGTATCCAAAAATAGAATTCATCTTTCCATATTGCCTCTATTTTGTTCAGGATTTATTACTATCAGTTTTACTCAGGCAAAATTTGTCTTTTATATAAAACTTAAAAATCATAATATATAAACATATAAAACTTTAAAAGAAATCATATGTACCATTATATATCACTCTTTACATAGAATGAATTTTGAATTATTATACATCCTATATAATTCATCTCAATACATGTAATCATGATAAAACAATATTCATGATAATCAACCACTATTGAGCTATTATTTGTGGTAATTGTATTCATGATAATAACAGCCACTATTCATCCCATCCATTGTTCATTGGACTTCAATGTAGAAGCAATTCCAGGAATCGCACCCAGAGGAGAGCTGGGCACATGGAGGTTACTGAGAGTGACTGAATACAAGGTGGTCTGTCCATCTCCCCTACCAGCTCCCAGCCCGAGCTGCTGAAGTTGGGTAAGAAATGTTCAGTGCTCTTCACAGGGAGAGATTTGGTCGATGTTTCTAACTAGTAAGAGATGGCTTTTTAGTTCAAACTCAATCCAGAAGTTTCTTCTGACAAAAAAGAGTTTTAAATGATCCCCCGTTGTAGACAGGGGACAGAGAACAAGCATGAAACAGACATAGAGCCACGTGAAGGGGCCCCAAATGTTAGCAGAGCCCAAGATCATGCCTTTAGTTCCTCTAGGGAACACTACATGCCACCCCCACATCACAGCCCATTACACATCCTGTGGGCATGGTATGCTGTGTCAGTGTGCAGAAAAGTTCAGAGAAAGACTTGCAGAGGGGCCGGTCCTGAGGGTGCAGTATATTTTATACAGGTCAACACTTAGGGCATATTTGTGTTAACATTGAATGGAGGCATTTAAGACACAAAAAATACAACTGTCTGTAACTGTCCAGTTCACAAAATAATTAGAGTTCATTTTTAAGATGACATTACATCATGTCTGCAGTACAGATGGTGTGGTCCAGTTTAAATTGCAAGATGAATGTGGCTGCTTGGAGACGGAATGCATCATTAGGAGATCAAATCAAAAGTCTGAATCTGAGACCCTCCTCGAGGGTGAGACCCAGCCACACAGTTCTGGCCCCACTGTGGTCTGGATCCTCGGCACACTGCCCCACACTGGAGATGGCCTCCACATAGATGCCTGAGACAGCAGCCTGTTGCTGTCATTAGAGTAAGAGTCTGGTACTGAGACAGCAAACAAGTAAGGTAAAAACTCAGAGAGCACCCAATTCACAGGCTGATTTCTGTGTCACGGCTGCTTGTTTTTCTCATAACAGAAATACGCATTTTGGGAAAAGCCTATCTTCATGAAAAAAGATCAAGCTGGAAGCATTCTGTTGAAGGTGGGGGCAACTAAGCCACTGTAATGACAAAGTCATAAAACTGCGAAACCATGAGAGTACTTTCCTCTCTCCCCTTGCTCCTGGAAGGGCAGGAAGGAGAAGGACCAGGGCTGGGCTGGTGCCCATCCTGCATCAGGACCCAGCACCCTCCCTGCTCCCTGCAGCCAAGCCCAGCCCCTCAGACCCGTCCCACGCGCTGCCCACCTCCTGCTCCCTGCTCAGCCCCAAGGCAGCCCCTCACCCACAGTGTCTAGACTGCCCAGACCTCAGAGTTGGGGCAGAGTGAAAAGGATCTCTCCATGGCCTCTGCCCTCTGCCCTCAAAAGGCTTCTTTCTCTCTCCATGTTACAGCCCTTTCAGGGTAGGAACTGTGAATACATTTTCCAGGCCTGAGGAAGAGCAGTTGGAGACCCTACTCAACTCATGTCTTGCCTGATGTTCAAACATGTCCACAGATGAGGAACGTTCTTGATTTTCTCTGATCTCTGGTTCACTGTCTGCCTACCAAATACAAGCAGTCAGAGCTCAAGGCCATCATCTGTTGCTGTAGGCTGGCTGATACTAACCTATTGTGAAGGTCAGTGTATGTGTCAGCATGGCTAAGTCATGGTACCCAGCTTATGGTTAAACATCAGTCTAGATGTTGTTGTGAAGGTATATATGTCATCAATGCTTAATCGGTGGACTAAGACAAACTATCCTCCATAATGTGGGTGGGCCCCATCAAGCAATCAAAAGCCCCACAAGAAAAAAGATGGCAGTCTCCTGAAGAAGCAGGGGTTTGTGCTCCAGACTGCCTTTAGGCCTGAGCTGCAAATCCGTTCTTCCCTGGGTCCCCAGCCTGCCAGCCTGATTTACAGAATTTGGACTTGCCAGCCCTCACAAGAACCTGAGCCATTCCTTAAAATCAGTCTCTCAGTTTCCCTAGAGAGCCCTCGTACCTGCTATGTCCCTCCCTGCTGATGTGGAAATGATGGAATCCACCCACTCCTGCATCCAGTGAAGCTTTTCTGAAGGCCTGGCCCACACGTGGCCTTTCAAGGGTGAGGTGGGTAGTGCAGTGAGCAAACAGGCCCTGAGCAAGAGCAGGCTCCTGGGAAGCAGGCTTGACAGCCTGGCCAGAGAGGCTCAGCGGGGCCTTCCAAACCTACAGGAAATATGCCCAGCATTGAAGGGCCTTGCCAAGGCCAGATCTGCAACTCGACAAGGTCTAGGAGGGTGGTTGAGGGCTCTCAACTGCTGATCAGGCAGTGCAAGTGTTCAAGAGGAGAATCACCAGCTGTCCTGAGGCCACCAAGTGAGGAGCAAAGAGAGGAAGGGCAGGTCCTGGTGGGTGTGGCCTGGGTTGGTGCAGGGAAGACAGTACTGCGGTTTTTCCCTTTTATTTTTTTCCACACACTTGATGCTTATCCACGTATCTCCAACAATGGTTAAAGTGCTTATACGTAAATCAGAACACTATAAAGACTTCAAGATATGAGAACAACCTTATAACACTTCCTCAAAGTTGCTTCATTTTGTTCCACAATGAAATTTTCAGCCCAGCTTCACACTGTTTTCCAGAAATGGATCATATCCCCTCTCAAACTATGAATTAAATCAGGCTGAACTGCAGCTATCTTCACCCAAATACATGTTCACAAAAATCCCTGGCATGAGGAAGTCATTTAACCAAAGGGTCTTAAAGCACTGAGAGCTGCCAGGTGCTCACAGGAAGGTAACAGGGGAACACACACACACACACATGCACATACACATGCACATACACACATGTGCATATACACGCGCACACACACATACACACACATGCACACGTGCACATACATGAGCATACACAAACATAAAGACTTAAGGTTGTACTTTTCTCTAATGTCCCAGTTTCTTACAGGGAACAAGTGCTACTATTATAAACTTGAAGAACTTGGACTTTTTAAAAAGAGGCTTACAGATTAATTAGCCCAACCTCTGACTATTCATGAGAGAGGAGGGGAAGGAGAGGGGAGCGGAGGAGTGGTATGTACTATATTAATACTGCTGAAGCACCACACTACCTTCTCAAGGTGTAATGTGCTGGTTTTAGAGCTATAACATGTCATTCAAACCATTGCATTCACCTCAAAACAAAATAAGTGGTTCTGGGGACTGGCTCCCAAGTGTGTCTGCTTCCAAAGCTGGCCCTGTCTCTGTCTGAGCTGCCGCCTTACCTTAAATTTCGTTGCAAGGAAACCGAGGCCCAGGATGATGGACAGACCCATCATTCACCAGCCACCAAGGACAAGAGGTCACAACAGAAAACAGGTTTCCTGATTTCCATTTTAGTATAACTTACAACTCATTATCCTAAGCTGAGTTTCCACTTCCATCAGACAGGGAGTTAGTATTCCACTTTCAATCCCTTCTCTCTCAGGAATGATGTGGTTAGAATTAACAAACACCCCTTATTTGCACAAAGGAGCTAACAGGGACAAGGTGTTAATGGGTCCAAGGTAAGCCAGTGTGGGCACAAGTGTCCAGCCACATTCAGGTGACTTACAAGCATCCAAATGTAAAAGAAAGCAGTATGACTTTGAGGTGTGTTGCTCCTGTCTGGAAAACTGGCGAAGACAGAAAACCCAGACAAATCACTTCAGATTTTTTTCTTCTTCTACATCCTTCCAGCAGATGTCACTAAAGGGCAGGCCTCGCTTCCAGGTCAAAGCAATGATTTCTAGGTTGATGAGGTGGTTTAATATGTCCTAAATGTCACAGTGCCAGAAGGACTGGACAGAGTTCACTGACTCATGTTCATTTGCAGATGAAAATAGCAGCTGGCAGCAAACTTCACTCTGTGGTTGCTAATATACCACAGTACGTAAAGAAATTTAGCAGAATAAGAAACTATAAGTGAATTTTCACACAAAACTGAAGTGTAGCGTCTTGAATGTAAAGACATAGCTAACTTTGTCATTTAGATGAAAATGTATTTTTAAAATAAGATTTGACTTTCCAAATGACTTAACATAATGCATGGTATTAGGATCACGTTGATAACTGTACAACGATTTAGCCTTTTCTGTCCCCTGTCTTTATGATAAGCCCGCTCCTCCAAATGCCCCTGGGCCTGGGGGGCAGCCAGCACCTTTGAATCCCCCTATGTCAGAGGGCCCATGTGCACAGTCTGAAGACGGAAAGATATTACAGAACCTCTGACATCAGGCTGGGTTGTATTTCCTTGCATCACGTTTATCTTGACTGTTCCTTCTAATTCCTCTGCTTGCTGTGTTGCTAATTCCTCTGCTTGCTGTGTTGCTACTTTGCTGGGGGGTGGTGCTCAGAAAGCTCCCCCAGACCTGGCTCTCCACCACTTCTTGGGGACCTAGACCTCGTCAGGGTGAGAGCCACTGGCGGGGGCCCTGTGCATAGACTGGCACAGAGTCTGCATGCCAGTGAAGCCCCAGCCCGGCGCTCAGGCACACAACAGTTTTGCACCCTGCCTGCCCACTGTCTTAGCTCTCCACTCACACATGCTGTTTCTCTATTTGCAGTGCCCTTCCCTTTCCTCTATCACATCCCCGGGTATCCTTCCAGACATCACACGTATATCACATCCACGGTGAGGTCCAAGGAAGCATCAGCAGCTCTGCCAGCTGCACCGTGTGTCTGGGTGACCCTCACTGTCCACAGCCAGGTGGGATGCCCAATTGCAAGGCTGAGGTGAGCCTCCACATCCCCTCTCATTTCCCTGACAGTCGCTTTCCAGGTTCTGTGAGCTCGCAGGTGTTGTGGTTGGGGTGCAGGCTTCAGAGCCAGGGAAGTGCACCTGAATTTGGTCTCACTCGACCACTCCCCAGCCATGAGACCTTGGACAAGCCTGCACTCTCTCGGGGTTCCTCATCATTAAATATGGATAATGGTACTCAGGCTATTATATTAAATATCATAACTTAGGCAAATCATTTATTATAGTGTCTCACATGTCGAGTGCCAATGGGTTTAACATTATCATTATCAATGCAAATGCTGTTATATAATGTTTTAAATATGACCTCTCATCCAACACAGCCAAACGGGGAGCTCCTTAGGGGCAGGGAATATGTCTAGGTATACATAGCACATTGTGTATCACTAGCATAAATACTGACACAGACTATTGAATAATAATGAAATAATAATAATGATGGTAAGAGTGGGATGAACCACCTAAGGTATGTAATAGGCAAAATAGCAAACACTAGAAATATAAAACAAATGTAAAATTAGGTTTCATTTCAGCTGCATAAAAGGCACCTACATTAGCTCATAAGTGAAAACCCAGCTTTTGTGTTAGTGAAACCATACTCTAATTCAAAATCAACTTTTGGGGAAGAAAAGAGAAATCCATTAACGGAACGTATATTCCTCTAAGAAACTAACCAAACTGATCACTGATATTTGCAATTCTGAATCTGGGTGTCACATACCAGGTTTGCCCACCTATTGGGGGAGTGTAACCTGTATGTATGCCACTGACAATTACAGGTGACTCTTGAAGAATATGGATTTGAACTGCACAGATCCATTTATAGACAGATTTTTTTCAATAAATATATGGAAAATTTTTTGGAGACTTGTAATAATTTGAAAAAACGTTTCCTTTTCTCTAGTCTACTTTATTGTAAGAATACAGTATATAAAACATGAAATACAAAATATGTGTTAATTGTTTATGTTATTGGTAAGGCTTCCGATCAACAGTAGGCTATGAGTAGTTAAGTGTTGGGGGAGTCAGAAGTTATACATGAATTTTCAACTGCATAGGGGTTGTTAGTGCCTCCAGTTCCTGCATTGTTCAAGGGTCAGCTGGGAATCGAACCTCCATATGTCAACTACTTCATTCTTGTAACTATTCAGAGAAGCTGAGAAAGACATTAGATTTTGCAATAACCTTGACTTCTCAAATATACGATATCCTTGGAAAATATATTTCTGTCTGTCTATAATTTCAGTAAATTATTTAACATTTTTGCTCTGTCTCCCCTACCAAGATTTGGGTGCCAATGATAACTGAAAAAAACAAATTCTAGTTTTATTTTTAAAATAAATAAATCCCTATATTTATCATACTTGTTCCATTCATTCTTCAACCCACGGTAAGCTAACTTCTTCCTTTATCACTTCATCCAGACCATCCTGGCCCACATCATCAATGCACACTCGACTGGTAGAGCCAATGAATTTGTTTGGGTCCTCATTTCACTTTATCTTTTGGTGGCATTTGGTAATGTTAACTCCATTCCTGTTTAAGCCCTCCTGATTTTTTCCTTTCTCTCCAGTCTATCTCAGACTCCTTTTCCAGATCGTGTTCTTTGTCTACCTCGTATATGTTGATGTCCCTAAGGCTGTGCCTTCAGCCCTATTCTCTATACCCTTAGCCTTCCTGAGCAATCCCACCTACTTTTCTGGTTTCCATGAAGCTACATAGAAGTAAAGAAACAGAAAGTGTATATAAGAGTAAGGAAGCCTATGTGTGTATGTGTACACACATTTATACATGTATATACAGATACAAACAAACACTCTACCTTTCTCCTAGATATCCACCTTAGATATCATCCCCCATGCCTGGAATTAATCTACCCATTTGACCTCTCTAACAGATAAATGACCTCGACTTTCCCCAAAGCCTGAAATACACTCCACTTTCTCCCATTTCCTAATGTTCACCCAGACACAAAATATGACACCTAAGAGCAATCCTCACAGCTACCAAGCCCTCTGTGTCCTGCTCTGGGCAAACCCTGTGCCCACACCATCACTATCCTAAAGTCCATCATTGTGCTCTCCTCCCATGCCTCTTGCACAAAGCTGTGGGGAATTTCTGTAGGAAAGCAAACCATTCTTGCTTTGTTGATTTATTTTAAATCTCCAGGTAAAATACTCCAGTACCTCTCCATTGCCAGCAGAGCCGAGCTGGAGCTGCTTGTAGGGTATATGAGCTCCCCCCACTCCCCCAGTTTCCTGCCACGCCCTTGCCAACACCTCTGACACCCTGTGCTTTAGCCATGCCAAAGTGTTTCCAAGCTCTGGAACACCTCAAGATGCAACATGCTTTCATGGCTTTCATGATTTTGTTCTTTCTTTCTAGAATTCCTTCTCACCATCCTTCCCTAGAAAATATCCACCCATCTTCAAACATTCTCCTCAGCAGTGATTTAGTCTATAAAGCCATAAACCTCATGAAAAAGCTCAGCCATTACAATTACATCAAAAATAATAAAATACCTAGGAATAAATTCAACCAAGGAGATGAAAGGCCTGCACTCTGAAAACTACTAATGACAGAAGTTTAAGAAGACACAAATCAATAGAAAGATATTTCACGTTCATGGATAGGAAGAACTAACATTGTTAAAATGGTCACATCTGACTTGGATTAAAGTGATTTTTCCATTAGATTTTTCTGTTTTTCAATCACCCTGTGTGAAATATTGGGCTGACAACATAGCTGAGCCCGAGTGAGACATCACTGGACTTTCCATTTTAATGTCACACATAAGGAATTCTTTTGCTTAGCAGAAATTCATTAAAGAAAGTCCCAGAAATTCCTTACCAGAATGTCCCAGAAAGCTTCCCAATGCTGTGGCAGCAGAGAGGGACCAAGCAGCTGAGTGTATGTGAACATTAGCTCTCCTCCTCCAGTTTTTACCATAATACAAAAGCTTATTTCTAATGAGCTATCATGGTAGCATTACAACAGGCTGAAAGAAAAAAATATATTTTACAGGAAGGAATTTACTCAAAGTACTTCTTGCTATAGTGTCTATAACTTATTGGTACAAATTTAGATGACAAATGGTGTTATGCTTCAATATAGAACACAGAATCATAATTCATGTCACGAAATTCTCCATATCCCATTTATGTACACCATTTTGACATCATTATAATTACTAATCTCATTAAAAAGTCAGCATATTAAACAATATTATCTTCTTTCAAAAAATTCTTCTTTTTAGTAGTATGTAAGATAAAGATATTTTTATCAAGTGGTCTAGATATTTCAAGAAAGAGTACCTCATCAGAAAGTCCATAAAATTCAAGTGTTCTTACATATAATAAATGATCAATAAACAACTGTTGACAAATGATGTACGGATGAATGGAAGGACAAATACATAGATGGATGGATGGATGTGGTCTCTTCCAACAAGAAAATAAATATGAAATTAAAATAAATATTATACAAAATAAATAATATACTGTCTTGCACACACTGAGGTCACTCAGAAGTTGAATGATTAAAAAGTCAATGAATGAATATATTAAAATATCGATTTATTTTATCCTCAGCTTAACCAAAAAAACAGTATGCTGGAAGAAATCTGTCTATCCTGTATTTAAATCCATGTTTAGGAAATAAGGAAACACAGTCTAGGAAGTCACAGAATAACTAAAACTAGAAAGGGGACTAAATATGAGATCTTCTGACTTTAATCAAAGTGATTTTTCCATTGGAACACATCACTGTTTGCTTCTAGAAATGAAGAAAAATAGTACTGTCATGACCTATTTTCAGAAAAATGTTTTTTAATGAGCAAGAGAGTACTGCACAATTCATTATAGTTTCTAGTCAGCAGTTTTTTGTATGACTGGAATGATGGACTGATTATAATTCCTTACAGTTTGGGGAACACTTCAAACTTCTTAGCCAAGTTATAATTTATGGCACCCTTTAGTCTCTTGATTAGAAGATAGTTGGTCAGATTTTGCAGGGTAACTTCAAGCTTCCAATGTGCTACCATTTGTCAGGAATTTATTCCATATGTAAGCAACACACATAAACACTATACACACACTCATAAAGTTAGATTACATTCATGATTTAATTAATCAAAGATTATAAAGTAACTATCAAGAGCAAGGTGGTCACGCTGGGTAGGGATAAATTTAGCCCAGCTTCTCTGAACCTCCGAATCCAAAAGAGAGACACGATCATCTGAGGGATAGTATTTCTTAAACAAATACAAAATGACACTTTACACACATACACACACACACAAATAATACCTCCTTGAACACCTTAAAAGCTTAGAATATGTTCGTTATACTTCTCCATATCTTCACTAAATCCACAAATACATTTGCAAATAATGAAATAAGACTATTATGATTTATGTATGATTCTTATGATAAATCATTTTTATGATTTAGTTATCATTTCTAACTTGTTTATTGCTGACAAAGTATGGTATAGTAGAAAGAACATTGGGTTTTTTAGGTTAAGGTCTGCTGTTAACTAGGTGCAGAACACTGGCAATCTCTAACTTCTGTGAATTGAAGTAACTCTGGGAGAAATAGGAGCTTTATCTACTTCTGTGCCAAGTGACACCCCTTCCAAATCTAATAATAAGGTATAAAATCATCACCATCTGTATTATCTTAATAATTATGGTACTAGAAATCCATAGGTCACAAAGAAAAATCTTGAAGTGTCCTTCCTAGGAGTTAGAAGTTGCAATATAAGCTATGACGTTTTCTCCACTAGCAGCATCCCAGAAATGATAGACCTCATAGCTTTTCACTTTTTACCATATCCTACTGTAAACTAAACAAAGGTGTTTCCTGGTCAGATAATAAAAACTAAGAGTTTTCCCCAGAAGATCTATGCTAAAATCTGTTTGCAAGAACAAATAAACAGCAAAGAATTAATAAATAATGTGAGAAAATGTAAGTATATAGTGATATAAATTTAAAAATGATTGCTTATTAGGTCTAAAAAGAGAAATAAATTACACAATAAAAGGGTATATATATTCCAGGGGTATTGTCAGAATTAAATTTTTTAAATGTCCTTGTTTGGGGTGAAAGTGAAAAATATCCCTTATATTTAGAACCTTATAGATTGTGTATGTATACATATAGTATAATCAATAAATATAGAACTTGAGTTCATTTCTAAACCACCAGAAGAAAATTTGACAAGAAAAGAAATCAGTTTATATAGAAGTCAACAAAGAAAAGACTGTTTTAAAAAACAGAAACAGAAAGATAAACAGAAACCAGAAAAGATGGTAGAAATAAATCAAAATAGATCACTTTTTTTCAATTAATACAAAGGGGCTAAATGCTCCATATTTTAAAAAAAAGTAATTAGAATGGATAAAAAGGTTAAAAGTAAATCACTCAACCAAAAGATTCCACAATTAGCAGGTGACTGATTCAAGATTTAAACCCAAATTGCAAGTCTACTTCTGGCCAAGATGGAGTAATAATGACAAGACCAGATTTGCCTTCCCACTTGAAATAATAAAGAAAAAACAGACAAAATATATAAACACTGACACTGGCTAGTAGGCAGTGAAAGACAGTGATCCCTGAGAGATGCAAATCAGACAAGCCCACTGATTGCCACAGTGCTGAGACCTCAGAACAGACAATGAGAGAGGAGAGGACAGAGAGAGCCCCTGAGATCTGCTGAATACTTGGGTCCCCTCAAGTATTCAGCAGAACACCAACCAATACATGATCGTAAAGACACTACTCAGGGCCAGGGAACCACCATTGGAAACGATGAACAGTACCAAGGTGTGCCAGACAAGTCAAACTACTTCCAAATAACCTATCTGCATTCCAGAACAAGGCTCATGAAGATTTATAGGAGTACAAAAATATCCAGCATCCAAGAAAGTAAAATCACAATGAAAAGCATCTCATCAAAGATTACCAGGCAGGAAAAGAACAGAAAAACATGTCTTATAATGAGGAGAAAGATCAATCAGTTGAAACTGACCCAAATCTGATAAAGATGTTGGAATTATCCAACAGGAACATTAAATCAGAATTCTATAGGTGAAAATTTTAAATAGTGACATGAAGACATTAAAATTAATTTCTAGAAATGAAAATGATATGATTTGCAATGAAAAAATATATTGGATTGGATTAACAGCACATTAGATATTAGAGAAGAAAGGATTAGTGAATTTGAAGATAAACAATTATCATAAAAAATGAAACACAAAGAAAAGAATTTTAAAAATTAACTGAGGTCTAAGTAGTGATGTGGCTTATTTCATGAGTAAGTGAACTTGAGTCTTCGAAAAGAAACTAAAATGGATTATTTGAAGAAGGTTAATGAGCACATGATATTTTAAATAAAGATTACCAAGAATTAATATGGTCTCACAAAGAATAAATAAATTCTTGCAAGCTAAGTCATTCCTTTACAGAGTCTTGGAATCTGGCAAATAGAACCAACAAAACAAATATGGCTTTAAATAAAGTATTTCACAAGGACCAGGTGGAAGTGTGGTCAAAAGCTGGTCAATATCTTCAGATGAATGGATTGACTTCAACCTGGAAGGAGGTTTCTACAAGAGCGCTAGAATTGTATGCCCTCAACCTTGTCTGCTTCAATATCTTATTAATGAAATGGAAAATAGTAGAGGAGAAAATAGATTTACAAATAGCCTGAAGATTTGTGGGAAAGACCATATGTTGCCTATTTGACATGTTCTGAGTGACCTTTGGAATAATGGCAT
Source organism: Smutsia gigantea (assembly GCA_032199065.1). Taxonomy (NCBI): domain Eukaryota; kingdom Metazoa; phylum Chordata; class Mammalia; order Pholidota; family Manidae; genus Smutsia; species Smutsia gigantea. The sequence continues at coordinate 512,701 of JAVSCE010018753.1, forward strand.
ACATTTTAAATATAAAATGAATAGATATCCTTTCTAGTACAAATATCAAATTGTATAAATCCAGGATGGAGAGGAGTAGCTTTTGGATTTGGGTTTTCTATTGTTAACTAGTGTTTATTAAGGACTACACACCAAGTTTTCTGTGAGGTTCAATAAACTAAAAAATAATTGAATAAGTATAAAGCTAGCATTAGCCATTAGTCAGGGAACAAATTAATGATGTATTTCATTGCATTATTAGACTATAGAACATTCATCAGTTATAGGAAAACACATTCCTAATTTACTCTGAAATGCTTAGATGTCAACCAAAGTATTATGTTCATTTGTGGGTGAAATGTATAAGCAAACAGGATTAAACTCAGGAGCAATCAATTCAGATGATGAAAGGCAGGGAAACCATATCAGAGGAAAAATGTGAAAAAACTGAGGGATATTTAACTTTCAATAGATTCAGGAGATACGTACATACTCTCTTCATATATTTAAAGTAATTCCAAGTTTTGTGTATATATGTTTATCTGAAATAAGTCACCAACAATTAAGAAATGGTAAATAAATTACAGCACATCAAACTTTTGGACTATTGGAACCCATACTTTTGAAGAACATTTAATGATGTGGAGAAATAAACACAACCTAAGATGTTCTGAAAACAGTGTATAAAGTCAGAGTTCAATTCCAATTTCACATTTGAGTGTGTGTACACACAGGAAAATCTATAAGAAAGGATACCGAATGCAAATAGTAACTATTTCTGCAAGATAGACATATAGGTGAATTTCATTTTCTTTTTCTTTTTTTAAAAATATTTTCCAAAGTTTCTGCAATGAACAAATACTTCTTTTATAAAAATGAGCAATATTGTTATAATAAAAAAATATGCTTATGGTTTCCTCCAAAAAAAAGAATAAAAATCAGAAACTGTAGGGATGTAGATTTCAGCTTAACAGACATTTCAAGTTTCTAAGTCAGTTATCCAGTAAAAATGAATGGCCTTGGAAAACAATCTGTGTTCATGACCCCAGACATTTTGACAAAGGCTAGATGATAACTCAACTGTTACATCATAAAGAAGAATCAAGCAGAGGATGTTTTCAACTTTTACAATCCTTTTAATGCAGAGAATCTGTGATCCTTTAAATGCGAAGACCAGGATAAGGAACCCAAGAGTCGCAAAGCCTGGCCCCTCTAAATGGTTTGGTTAAACACGGAGACAGTGTACAGAAAGACATTAGGTCTCCAGCTATTTAGACTTGGAAGAAATTTAGTGTTTTAAAGGTTTTTAGATGTGGGTATAACTTTTTCAATACTTAATTAGGAAATGCCAACAAATCACAGTTGCTAAATATATATCTTTTTTAAAATTCTCTGAGAACTTACATAAGAACTAAGAAGTAATTTTTAAATGTACTGGTTAAAACAGTGTGGCCCAAAACTTGAAGCTGCATTAAATTCCCTGAACAACTTATAGGTCCAATATTTTCAACCATTAAATTTCAGAAACGACTTTTCATCTCTTTGCAATTTACAAAATACACTCGGTATCTCTGAATTGCAAACGTTTTTCTACTATTTTGTATGTATTCAGGAGCAGGATTCAAGTCATTGCCTGCTTTTCTCTTACTCTTGCTGAGAAGGCACTCTATCAGGTGTCTCAGACAGAAAGATCGTGGTACCGCTTTGTGAATCTGCTTGGTGAGGCGTGAAACTCAGGCTGACGGGTGCCGAGATGGATTCAATGACTAAGGCTGAACAGCCCTGGGAGTTGGAATCTCTCAGCACTAGTTAACTGAAACTTAAAGGAAATAATGGAAAATTGGCTGTCTTGAATTGAGCATAAAGGAGAACCCCTGAAATAATTGGATGCCACACTTTGGAAAGAGAAACTTCCTATAGATTGCTTTCTCATGTAATCTTAGAGACAAGAGTTTTTGTCCACTTAAGTGACTGTTATTAAATAAGTTCTCCAGGGGAAGTAGCACACTGAAATAGGTTATAGCACGAATTTCATCTGATTAAGTCTTTCTTTTGAAATTCAAAGCGGTATTTGGCACTGACATGGGAGCATCTCGCTGGGTGGGTGGCATGGACATGGGAGTCAGGAGTTTGGGTTTTTGGCACTGGTAACAGGAGCCATGGTTTAGTGAGCCCTGGGTCAGCCCCTCCTGAGACCACCCCCTTGTTAGACTAGTGTGCTACCTCTGTGTTCCATATGTGTAACTACATACCTTCCCCAAGCACTGTCACCTCTCTCACGTAGTTCAGAGCAGAGCCAGGTTTCACTTCCAGATTTGTCTGTCTCCAGAGTGTTTGCTTAGTAGCTCTGCTACCCGTCCTTGAATTGTGGACAAATTCCATTTTCTCCCTGGGTCTCAGACTCCAGGACTGTGACAGTGTGAATCTATGACCTGGAAGCCTCTCAAGTGATAACATTCCTGGAGGCCATGAGAAACTGGGACTAGATCTTGAGAATTAATCACCCAGTATTCTAAACAGCTCATCATTCTCAAACACTCTCCTCCTCCTTCAGTGCAGTTATGTCATCCTCTTGAAACTCACTTGATGGTTCTATCATCTGCCCTGGCTGTTTGCTCTCTAACAAGTGTCTATTCTCTCTGCGGCTCTCCAAGGATGGAATCACCTTTGGCCAAAAGCCATCCCGTTCCCATTCTCCAACAGAGGAGAAGTTCCTCCCCTTCCAGACTCTGTCCATTCCCCGTCCAGGGTTAACTAGACCCCTTCTACCTGACTTAGAACTACCAAGCCATGAGGGGATAAGGCACTTATTAGCTAAGTATCCCTCTCTCTCCTATCTAAATTGGTGTTTAGAACTGTTAAGAAAGGCTTGTGCCTGTATTGTGTCTCATCACTATATATTATCTAGCTCAATGCCATAGATTCCTTGCCCACATAATGAATAATATCCTTTGATGTGAGAGAGAGAAAAATCAACATATACTCCTTTCAAAGTGTTTAGGCAGTCAGGGCTATGACCTAAGGGCTCAGAGTAGAACTCCAGGTGAGAATCAGCTCCTAAGACAGATGGAGGTCAATGGAAAAAGCAAGCACAGAGTAGACGCTCATCTTTGCAAGTGAGTCATTAAGCTAGAGTAGTTTGCAGTTGCAGTAGCTGCAGGATTCAAATATGACTGTTTACTTGAAGTCCTAATTTCGAAGAGAGTTTACTGCCAAAGCCTTCACGTCATTTCTAATTACTTTTCCCATTTGTTTTGGTGATGAACTGAAGGAAAATACTTGGTAAGCATTTCTGGTGCCAAATAGTCAAATGACTTTCCATTGCTGAGAGCCAGGTGTCACCCTGCCCACCTCCTTGCTCATTAGTCCACTGTCTCCTGAGTAGTCTTTTATAAAACAGATCATATGTGTAACATCTAACACAGGTTTCTTAAATTTAGCCGAATATTAAACCTCTCCTTAAAACAGCTTCTGCCTAAAACAAACAAAAATATATATATATGTCTAATCTGTTCTGAAGAAAAGGGATTTTGTACTGCATTTCTGGTATGCAGAAGAACTACAAGCTCCTGCATGAATGGACTCTATGTATCAAAGAGTTAAAAATAAAGAAATTAATAAACAGCAAATAACTTTCGGAAGTCAATATTAATCTGAAGTTTAAAGTCAATATTAATTTCCTATATAGATGATTTTTATTTGGAAAATAGGGGTTTAAAAATTAATGCAGAAGGTTGGTTTCAAGTTCTAAAGCCTACATCACTTCTTATTCACATAAAATTTCTGCCCAAAGTATAATGAGATTGGATAACTTATAACTGGTTTCAGAGAGAGAACTATTCTATTTAACATTTCACAATAAGGGTAAATATGGAAACAGCAGTTTTAGTTCCTCAAGTAATTGATGGCTGCATTAAACCATTCAGGCAACTGGGTTACACCCACCACCCCAACTAGGAACAGGGCTTTGTTCACCAGAAAGTCCTTTCTGAACTCCAGGGGAATGTGTTGAATGGCAGCACAGGGTCTAAAGGGCTTAAAATGACAGGACTAAGGGGGGAGTCCATAGAGATTTACCTCATAGAACTTCTTGTTTCATATGAGGAAAAGAAGGCACACTGTTCATGGCACAGTACCTAGGAAGAGGAAGAAACCTAGGCCTCCTCCTACGTTATTCCTCAAGCACCGGTGCTGAGAGAACTCCTGCTTTCCTGGGTAAGGAGGAGTAGGACATGTGTGGCCAGGATCCCGGAACCTAACCTTCCTAAACCACACTGTACCCCTCACCAAAAAGCTCTTCCTGCTTCTCGATCTGACGCTCTTTACATCACCTCTTCCGGACTCTCCACAGAACTACCTCTCAGACATCTAATCACGAATGCATAGCTTTTTCTCACTTAGAAACATCAATTCCTTTATTACAAACATGGCAAGAAAATGCCAGGCTGTGGGTGAGACTGCAGAATGGAGCGGTGCATAAACCAAAATGAATTTGCACCTCTCTGCTCCACACACTGATATCCCGCTCAGAACTCCATCATTTCTGCTTCTGGGTTCGATTTGGCATTTTCATCAAGACGGTTATATCTTGAGTGTCTTATCATAACCAGTCCTCAGACATTTCTTCAAAAACCGGAAGGCCTGAAATATAGCATATTTGTCATTTTGCAGGGGATCACTTATGCATTTATTTGACAAATATTTTTGTATCCCCCTGCTGTGTAGGTACTGTGTAGAATCTAATCATTTAAAAATACAGAATCTGATAATGATAGTTAACAACTGTCTCTTATTTTAACTGGATTGTTTTAAGTCTTTAAAACCAAACTCTGCTCAATCTCCTACCAGTGTTCCAAGTCCTGGGGAAATAATGATGAGTAAGACACAAAACTCTAAGGACAAGGCCTTTAGGGAATCTGGTTTGAAGGAAAGACCAGGGAAGCAAATACTGACAAGAAAGTAAGTAGGTGTCTGACGCAGGATAGAGGTGACACTGAGACTGCAGCACTGTGTGTGCATCCCAGTTACCAGCATTTGATTAACTTCTTCCTTTTACTTAGAATGTTGTTTGGGGATAGACAATGTATCCTCCTTTGGATCCACTGGAGGCTTTTATAATGGAAAGAACACACACATACTGGACAGAGAGACCTGGTGGTAGCCCAGATCTCATACCCCCTTGTTCTGGGACATTGGGTGATTTGTGTAAACCCACTCAGCCTGTTCCTACAGTTATATCTACAGAGAAGGATCCAGTGAGATGTTATGATGTGCAAAGACAGCCTAAAACACCCTGCCTTGGAGTCACAGATCTTATACAACTTTGGACAAATTCCGTAACATCTGTTTGTAAATGGGAGTCAGAGTTTCTAACTTATTGTTGAAGAAAGATAAATTGAGATAGGTGGTTTACAATGACGGGCACATGTAAGTGCTGGACAAATGACATCTACTGTTACTGTGGTTGTTATTTTATGCCCACCCTTGGAATGGGTGCATCCGTTCTATTTATTAAATATGTTCACACTTGAGAAGTCAGAGAGTAGACTTTTTACTTTGCATCAGGGCTTGCTTCACACCTCAGCTTCCAGAGAGACATTTAGCATATGGTCAGTGTTATGTGAACTTCAAAGTCTGGTAACAGAATTCCTTTCATAGCACAGAGCAATGGCCTGAAAGTGCCCGTTTTGTGCACGTGCATCTCCTTCAGCAGCCAAGTGCAAATCACAGCGCAATTGCTCATCCCGTCAGAACCTCACCAACATGGGACAGAATGAATGCTGAGGGCTGCCCTGTTGAGATATATACAGCTTTTCCCTGGGACACACATATCCATTAGCCACAAAGTATTGTTCCATTTAACCTTAAGTTGCCATCCTCTGAAATGTGGTTATGAGTCATACACTACAAAATGTACAGGCTACTTGTATTCCTGTCAGCTACTTGGACTGATGCTTGAGAAGATTCACTTCCTCTTCATTCATAATGAGCTTCGGTGATTTCTCTTCTGGTCGTTCAGGTGGAGCATCAGAGTCTCCAGACTTTTAGCGCTGCGATTCCACTTCATCCAGAGAGGCACACACGCCAGTCCCACCGCCCCCCCCGCCAGAGGCCAGGTGCCTGGGTGCCAGCGGCACCTACCATGCCCGCAGCCTGCAGGGGAGCTTTTGGGTTGTGACACAGGAGTGTCTTCAAAAATGAGAGAAGTAGGGGTGATACTTTTTGCTCAGCTGTTTTTTGAATTTACGCAGGTTTTAATGATGGGTTTGCCGATAAAAGTCATATCTAAGAGAGCATAGAACTCCTCCCTTGGCAATTTAATATGGAAGGTCACTGTAGGGGGAAATTATTTTCTTGGTATATTTAATGTTATATGTGTGTGTGTTTAAAGAAACTATTTACACATTCTCAAAATCAGTGCCTTTTGTGATATTATGTAGTCCTAGCTGCAAACAAAAGTTCACTCTTACTGAATGGGAAAAATGCCACTGAGTCCTGACACCCCCCCAGCGTCGGAGGCAGGGCTACACCCAGGACGTATGTGCACCACAGGCCTGGTGCCATGCTGTGTGATATTAGGCAGAGTATGAGTGTCTCTGTGCCTCAATTGTCTCATTGTTAGATTGCATCTATCTCATAGGACCAAAGATTAGTGATTGAGAGAATTAATTATGTAGGGCACAGTTGTTTTGATCAGAGGGAAATGGCACTCTTTTAGAATGGAATTTTTTCACCCTACCTTCCCAGATCTGAGCCCTAGAAGGCCTGGGCTATCGCAGGACATGCCCCAGGCTCTGAGTGGTTGTCTGTCTGTGCGTAAGGCATGAGTTTGCCGGAGGTGCTCTTACTGCTGGAGTGAGAAAGATACCCTGAACCTTCTGGCCGCACACAGGCTCCCGGGTACACTGGCTGAGTGGATCTGAAGCACCCATGGGGCTGGCCCAGTCAATAACTTTAAAAAGAGAAAGTTATCTGCAAGAACACAGGAAAAGAAAACAGTCTCTTCAGATCTGACCAGCCAGGCACATGCACTCTCCTCTCCAGGACACCCCAGTGCTGGGTGACTACCCACGCAGAGGTTCCCACGAGAGCACTGCTCTCCTGAATGCTCTTCTCTTCCCCCACCCACCCTTAATTCCTGCTCCCCAGCCGCTGTGCGCATTTTTCTCCTAACTTTCCCTCCCATTGCTGTTCCCACAGAACTGAAAAGGGGTATCTGGCTCCCTGGTATTTATGCTTGAACTTCCCAGGAGTGGAATATGTGCACATTTTCCCCCTTTCCTTGCCTCCAGCCATTGCCGTTAATCCCCTCACACAGCAGCTCTGCGGGTGGGGTGCTCAGGGTCGTCCCAAGACCAGCAAGCACCAGGGCTCCTCCTCCCCTCCCCGGGTGACTCAGGATGGCCCACATACGACCATGAACACCACTACGTTTTCAAGGCTGTAACATGGGCAGGGAAAAAAGCACTGTAGCATTTTCAAAATAACCAAATAGAAAATAGATATCCAAGTTTACTGCATGTGGAGCATTTTCCCACACATATATTGCCTTCTCTCCAGTACAAGTCTGTCAACAACAACTTTCAGAGGGCACTTCGCCTCCACACCATCCAGCACTTCAAAAACTTAGATGCTCTTTATGATGGAATCTACATGTCTGCCATTAAAAAATGATACTAGTTTAGAATATATTTAGCACAACTTTTCATAAAAGTAAATGAATTTGTGCATATATAAAAATGCTCTAAGATATGAAAAGCTATAAAGAAGAAAAAATATGTAGAATCACACCATTCAGAGATAACCAATAAGAAGAGGGTGATCTTTACATCCCGGTGCTAAAATACAGTTAGCAAATTATGTTACATGGGTGCTAAGGTAAAAATATTGCTGTTACACATTGACTATTACAAAGACCATAACTTGGTCTACATAGAGTATTTTACACATTGCATATACATTCTAGGAAAGACTTTTATACAGAAGATTTTCAGCAAAGAGTGTTTAAAAGAACTGCCATAACAGTTGGCATTTTCTGGATATTTTTGCTACTGTGGGCTAGTTTCTACCACTGCATTGTTTAAATGTTAAAAGCAAAAACAGCACAGAAGATGATACCAAGAGGCTTTTATATAAGCCTTTTACCTGCTAAGGATCCCTGCTCTTTGGAGCAGTGTTCACATGAACTCCAGGGCTCCTGGCCTTTGGGGTTCTCTGTGCGTGCACAGCCCCAGCTTATCCTGTTTGCTGCTGCACATCTGTGCTGCACATCTGTGAAAGCCTGTCCCTCATACCCTCTCCTGACCTACCTCCTCTTTAGCTGAACGTAAGCTTCCCTTTGTTAACCTATGCACTCTAAATTTTTGAAAATGTATAAAATAGTATTTATTTCCTATTGTCTATCAGTAAGAAGTTCAGAGATGAAGGAAGGAAGGAAGGAAGGGAGGGAGGGAGGGAGGGGAAGAAGGGAGAAAGGAAGGAAGAGAAAGAAAAGAAAGGAAAGGGAAGGAGAGAGGAGGGAAGAAAGAAGGAAGAGATAAATACATAATAGATAGAAAGACAGGTTGTATGATTTTACTAGAGCACCAGTTCTCAAACTAGAGTTCATCAGAAACCCCTGGAGGACTTGTTTGACACAAATGGCAGGAACCTCCCCAGCGGTCGGGTGAAGTAGGTCTGGGATGGTCTCCACTTCTAACAAGTTCCAGGGTGATGCCAGTACTACTTACACCTTAAGAACCACGGGGACTACAGTATATACCTGCTCCAGATGGCAGGTACCACAAGTTATAGATGAGTACTGACCTGGGCGAATGTATAAACCAAGATCATAGCTTACATAAAACCCCTATGATCAACCAAAAATACCCAGAAATATTAATTAACACACTATGCACAGCCTGAGCAGCAAGATGAAATAATTAAAATTCTGGAGCAAAGCAGGAACATGTTCAGAAGCATCCAGCCCTCCCTCTAAGCTCCTTTAAATCTTCCAAACAGAAAGCCTCATCATAAAACATACTATGAAGCTCTAGAGAGTTTTAGCAAGACCATAACCAAAGAGGCAGAGATTCCAAGACAGGCGACAGTGATGTGCGGGCGTCGAGGGGCCCCAGGCCAGGAGGGGGGCACAGGGAATGTGGTTTTCCAGGGTTCACACGCCTCTCCCCCCTAAACTGTTGTTCTCACCCTAGTTATTCCATTGATTCTTTTCTGCTCATTTTCTCTCTCATCCACTTATATGTAAAATACCTCCAGACTGAACAAAATAAAGGGTTGTGTAAGATAAAATTATATGACAAATTAGCCCATTTCAGTAACAGTCCATAATTGGGCCAGTACCTTTGCTGTGTCCCACCTAGAAGGCAATGTATTAAAGCAGCATTTGTTTTTATGGCTGGTAGCACACACATCCACATCTTTAAATATCCTTCTTAAATGTTTAAATATGAAATATCCTGGGATGTTTTCTATCAGGAAAGGAGAAGTAATGGTGTCCAATTCACAGATCTCACACAATCTTCTTGCATTGGATCCACTTTCAAGACCAAAGCAAAAATCAAGACTACACTTGATCAGTTATGATAAGTAATCAGTCATCACCACGAGCATGAGTGTTAAGGATGCTTCCAGACAATGTAGAAAGAGAACAAGACAGTGCCCAGGAATCCCACTCCCAGTGTGCACATCTACATAATTCCTTCACCTTCCATGTGAGCAGAACCAGTAAACATGATGCAGAAGGACCATTGTGATTATATTACATTACATACAAAAGGGAATTTGCAGATATAATTAAGGTTACTAAGCAGTTTTCTTTGATTTAATCAGTAGGGATATTAGCTGGGTGGGCCTGACTCATCTACATGAGCCCTTTAATCTGGATCCAGAGATCAGAAGCAGAGGAAGCCAGAGATTTGAAGCCATGGAGACACCCTCCCATTGGCTTTGAAGGAGCAAATGGCTATTTTGTGGAGAGGGTTGCTGCTACTCACTGAGAATGGCCTCCAGGTGAGTCAGCCAGGAAGAAGGGACCTTAGCTGTATGACTGCATGGAAGTACATTCTACCAACAAGCTGTGTGACCTTGCAAGAGGACCTGACCTCAAAAGCGATCACAGCCCCAGCTGGCACTTGGTGTCAGCTGTGGGGGACCCTGAGCAGTAGCCCAGCCATGCCACACCCAGATGTCTGACCAATAGGGCAATGAAAGCGTAAATGAGCGCTGCAGACAGGTCTCTATCTACAGTATCTTGTTATGCAGCAATAGTAAGTGACTACAGAGAAGGTTTTTCTTAGTTGGCACAAACCAATGTATCAAAATACTTATGCTTTCATTCTAGTCCCCTTTTAACATTCTGTTAACTATACTAAGAACTTAATGTGGAAAATGGAGTTCACCTCCAAGCTAAGATCACTATACATAGGTTTTCCTCCTCTATCAATATCTGGTGGGAAATTTGAAAGTTGAGAATATGGGAAACTCTTTTAGTGACCAGGTCTGCCCCATGAATTGAAGGTTGTCTAACAGTCCAGGTCCTCACTCTTCAAATGCCAGCTAGAGCTCCTGAGTCCCCATAGCAGCCACAAACATAACTCCCATTTGGCAATGCCCCTGTGGGGTGGAACCACTCCCCTGAGAACCGCCTGTTCACCCCATGCACAGGGCTCCCGCAGCCTCATTCCTGCCTACTCATCTCTCCAGAAGCCCTACTGCCTGGTAACACTCCCTGAACACACTGGGTGTTTTCCTGTCTCTGGGCCTGTGCTCACACCATTTCCTTCCCTCTGAATTTTTCTCCATCCTCGCCAATCTCAGCCCTTCCTCCTTTCCCCACCACACACATAACCACAGGCACTGCTGTGTTCAAATCAAATGATAGCTTTAAATCACCCAACAAGCCATACCTTCTTGAAGTTTAGAACCTCACACCTCCAACACACACACACCAGTGAACACATCCCCAGCTTATTTAATCCATTTGTTCTCTCAATTCCGTTGGTATAGGTTGTATTAGGTCTGGGGTGCTTCTCGTAGCTCTCTCATTGCATTTTTAGAGGAGTCTCCACCGCAGTAAACATTGATTGAATTAAGGAATATTACATAAAGCTTATAAGTAACATGATATATTTTAGCTTCTATTCAGACACTCAAATTTCAGGAGTTCTCCCCACTGAACAAATTCAAACACTCTTGCCACCCCAAGGATGACAGGCATAAATGTTAGCTTGCTCTGCCATTCATTCTCCCATTCTTTCTAATAAGTGGAGGAAAGTATGTGCCATCTCTGTCCTCAGTCCCTCTTCCCACTGGGACTCTGGGTAGAGCAACCTGGAGAATAAGCCCATTCTAGCCAAATACACCATGACGATGTTTTTAAACAGTTCTCTAGAATTCACTTGGTAATATGACAACCCCTCACAGTAATGGTTAGGCACTTCCAGATCCCTGGAGAGAATTCAGTATAAAGAACCTCAGCCATGCTTTCTTCCCAGCCTGGAATGAGCTAATAGGGCAGCAAAATAAAGAACGAAAACCTCCCCCTCCCCTACTGACTCACACACTGAAATGAAAGTCAGCAAAATCGTAATGATTGTTGATTGTTTTTCTCCTTTTCTCCAGTCAGGTTCTCTAATTTAATGAGTCCCACTTGACTGTAAGGTACTGAGATCAATATTTTCAATACTCAATAGGATGGATGGGGACAACAGTATTTTTTTTATAACAGTGGTGTTTTACATGCATGAGAATTGACCAAGAATTTAATGGGAAAAAGTTAAAAATCCTCTTGTCCTAAAAATATCAAAATAATTTTCAGATATATAAAAATGTTCAACCTAACAAAAAAATCAAATAATAAAAATAGGACAGTTCTAAAGTATGGATGAAATACTTTATAAGTGTAAGGAAATGGAATAAATGACAAATGATTCCATCAAAACATGTATAACATTGAAAAATGTGATATCCTGCAAAAAACTATAAAAACCAAAAGGCAATCTTAAAAATGATTACAGTAAATCAGAAAGGGTTAATTAATATCCTTAATATTTTGTCTTTTACAGGTCAGTAAAAAAAACACCAAAACCCCGGTGGGAACATGGATAAAGACAGAAAACAGACATTTCACAGTAAAATAAATATAAGTGAATGCTAGACTTGAGAAATTGGTCATCCTCATTAACAGCCAAAGGATTGCAAACACAGTTTATCAACTTATGATAGATGGGATATGACTTGGCAAAAGTTTAAATAAAAATAATAATATAAAATAGCCAATGGTAGCAAAAATGTAACAAAAACCAACACCTCTACTCAGCTAAAGGAAGTAAAAATTGTTAACCTCCCTTCCCTAAAGCAATTTGTCATTATGTTGTAGGAGTCTTAACATTTTAGTGCAAAAATTCCATTTCTAGAAAGTATTATGAAAAGTAATGAGACATGGTAAAATTGTTCATGATAAAATGTTTTTTAATACTCAATCTATAGCCATGAACCCAACTATATTATATACATACATACACACAAACATATACATATATATATTGATTAAAATCAATATATATATATATATAACTAGAAGTAAATCTAGCAAGAAAACATGCCAAAATGTTAACTATATCTCTGGTTTGTCGAATTTCATTTTATTCTTTCTTTTCCAAGTTTTCTATATGAGCATTTAAATAATTCTATAATTAGAACATCACAAAAGTCATTCTGAACAGAACTGGCAAAATCATATGACTGATTCAGTTTGATCCAACAGAGTTTTACTGAGTTCTTTCTGTGGGTCATGCCAGGTGTAATCAATCACCAGGGATTAAAGGTTATGCATTCGTGGAACTCATGGTCCAATAAAGCACAGTCATTGTTTAAAATAGTCATTGTCATTAGGTATGGTAAGTTAAATAATGAGTATGGAGAGGTCATAGTGGTAAAGCAAAAGACATCAATGGCAATGGAGGAAAAGACACATCTCAGTCACAGAAGTCATAAGCAAAGAGCAAACCATGGTATGTGTGCCAAATACAGCCTAAATAATTTCACATTAAAGCCCTCAGCCTACTTTCAGAATGAAAGATTAGAAAGCTATTGAAGGGTTACTACTTTCAAAATATCACCAGTATTGGAATTTAGTGTACATAGTTCTAGTGGTCTCAAAGTTATTCTTCTGTTCAATGAAGGAGAAAGTCTCATAAGAATTATTCTCTTTGGGAATAGAAAAATTTTAATCAATAAATATATTTTTCCTATTATTTCTTAGAAATTTTGTTGCCCAGCTGCTGTAGCATATCGGTACTGCAGAGAACATACATATGCATCAGTCAAGAGAAGGGGAAACAGTGGCTGTAAGTGGACAGGAAGACCTGGGAGTTGGGAGTATGGAGGCCTTACCATTACACAAAGGAATTCAACCTTTTCTTTCAGATGTTTAGACTTGCTTTAAGAGTTTTAAACAAGAGAATAACGTAATAATCTGGCTTGTGTTTCAGAAAGAGTGTTCAGTTGGCTGGTCAGGGGATTCATAGGAAAGACAAAGAGAAACATAGAGCAAACAGAAAGTAAGTCAAAGTAACACACTGACCACTTATGCAGGAGGCACCGGGTTAAACGATAAGAAGGTTGAAAAAAGCACAATCTGATGATTCGTGGGTTGGGGCCATTGGAGGAGCAGGGGGGGAGCCTGGATGACCCCAGGTTTTCTGAACCTCAGTTTTTGGACAACACACATTGCAAAACATATTTTTTTATTTGATTAACCCTTGTGTCCAAACTTCTAATGTTTGACAGTAAGTGACGGCACAATACCACAAACACGTTTGTACAGGCTACTGCTGGTTCTAAATGAAATCAAGCCATACCAAACTTAAAACAGATAATCAGCCTGGGGTAAAGAGATGTTTCCAAAACAAATAAGGGCACATTTTCCCTGAAGAATTATCTAGTTGCCAAAACTTGTTTTATTCTTACTTGTAGCAAGCCAGGAAGGATTAGAGCTCCCTGATGATAACCATCTTCATCCTGGAGTGGAATTCCTCTGAACCATAAAAGTCAGAGACTTGCCTTACAAAGAGGTAACTGATTTGGTCAGTCAGGAGGTTCAGACAGCTCACAGCTGAGTCAGCTGCCCCAGTCTCCCTGGCCATACTTAGGAAATGTGGGCTTTCGACACACCTGACTGGGAGTCACCCCACAAGAGATCATGTGCACTGTCACACTCACGGGGCTGCCTGTATTTGGGTCATTTGCTCAAACAGCAGGCTGCCAGCCCATGAGTCACTTGGAGCCCAGCCACAGGAGGAGGACGGAAGCTGCACCGGGTTTACTTTGCGTGTAATGAGGAGCCACCCTTTCTGCAGCAGGGAGCCCACCCACCTGGTAACACCAAAGCACCTATGGGCTCTGGGGTTCTGCATGGCCTTTTTCAACTCTTTACACTCAGTTCTAACCATGGGTCATCTCAGACATCCAGATTTTTTGCTTTATTTTAGTCAAAAATGTGTATGTAAATCTACTGAGGAACTTGTTTATGTATTTATAACCTGCATTTCATAACCTGTATGGCTAGTCTTTCTATGCTTGTTTGGTCTGCTCTGTTAGTTATTTCATAGAGAAGTGGCTGGTTCTTTCACCATTGTGTATACCAGCTGGTCTTATACATGCTACCCAAAATAGTGGTATTTTAAGAGGCTGTTAACTGATGTGTATTTTTTCTAATAAGGTAACTGCTTACATAATTTCCCACCACAGTCAGCCCAGATGCTAAGGAACATGAATAGACTGTAAGAAAACCAAACATCAATAGTGAACTGTCGAGAAAGTGTCTATTAGCACTTCTTAAAGGAAATAAAAAACAGAGAGAGGAAAGTGGTCCTATGAAAACAGAATTTATTTTCCCATCCTTAGAAGAATGATGTTCCACTGAGGTACAGTGGAAACCGTCAGACTCGAACACAGATATGTATTTTAAAATCTCTGGTAAATACAAGCATCTACCAAACGTTTGTCACCATAGAGGTGCCTCCTTGAGTTTCATAGGCTGCACATTTAACTTTCAAACAGCTAGTGAAAAAAGTCTAATAAAAGATTATATCAAATCCTGTGAGTAATAGAGAAAGTCACCTCCTTCTAACCTCTCTGGTAATAAAAGTCAACTCTTCATTTTTTAGCCTTCTTCGAAGACCAAACTAACACAGTGGCATTTGGATTAGGAAAACCTGATGGACTAACCTCATGTGTGGAAAATTATTATTCTTATAGAGAAAATAGCTATTCAATTAGAGTTTAATATGTACAGGTTAACTTGACTTAAGGAAGTTAGTTTAAAATGGAAAAAATATTAAATATAAAATAAAGCATAAGTTGAGCAAACCATCTAAGGAAAGTCATCAAAAGTCATTAAGACAGAGGTACAACTCATGAAAATCACTGAATGATGCCAAGTAGTCTCTCATTCTCCCTCCATTCACATCCTCACCCTAGGCCAGAAGCAGGAGAAAGGCAAGTGTGTGAGTCCCATACCCATAAATGTAGTAACAAAAGTTATATTTCAAATCCCAGAGTCCCACGTCATCCAAACCCAGCTCTTACTAATTCAGGTCGATTGGTCATATAACCTAAATTTAGACTTGTTTACAGGTAGAACCAAATAGCCTTAAGCAGTCAAGGTCAAAAGAGAGGCAAAGGAGGCCCTCTTGGATTCGGCCCCCTACGCAGCCAGCTCAGAGCCTCCAGGCCTCCTTTTCACCCAGGACAGCCTCTAGCCACTGTTAAATTCATTAAATGAGGGTGCCATTAGACTCGGTGGCTCTAATGCCATGTAGCCAAGCCAAACTTAAGTCTTCCATGGTTAAGAAATCTAAACCTAAGGACAACTGATCACGAAAGCCAACTATGCTTTTCCAAATAAGGAACACTTAAGCTACAGTCAGTCAACTAAAGTCTTTGCTTCATTTCCACATCTTCTCTACAAAAGCTTTTCCCAATGCTCCTAACAACACCTGGTTTGGCACTGCCTGATTTGAATAGATCTTTGCTCAAATAAACCCTTGAAAGTTTAATATGCCTCGATTTATCTTTCAACAGAACCTGCAAGAGATGAGAGGTCCTAAGTGCAAGGTCCAAAGAATTTTTAGTAATCAGTTTTTTCCATTAATACATGTGATGCTGCAGTAATACAAGGATTTGACTGATAGGCATTAAAAAATATTCAAAATCAATCAGCTTGGCTAATTATCAATTGTTTTCAAGTGTCTCTTTCCAAAAGTACAAAAAGAAAGTCAGAGCAAGATAAACATTACACCAATTGGGGAATTTCTTGAATATCTTCCAGTCAGATTCATATGGAAATTAGGAGTGGTAAATATAATGTGTTTATGGAAGAAAAAATAGAAGAATGAAGTTATGAAAGTCAATGAAAATGTTAAAAAAAAATTTTTTTTTACCTTGGCTACAAAACCTCCTCAAACAAATATTTGAAAATTTAGTAACAAATCAAAAAGTTAAATAATTGACAGCTAGTAAGTTGGGGATGGGGCAACTTTATTGGAGCACAGCCCAAAAGAAACCCAGGGAAGAAATCAGAGGTGAGGGAGCTGGGGGAGGGGCTTGCCCCCATGGATACACCTTTTCTTGACACCATGGCAACACCGTGGTTCTACATCTTTAAGTCCAAACGGCCTAATTTCTTAACTACCTTTAGACTACATACAGCCTACTTACTGAGTGTGGTATACCACAAATCTAAAATGGATAGCCTTTTCCACTAAAAATGCTCTTTTCCTTGACAAAGAAGTGAAAGTTCTCATTTCCCCTGTGGAAAACACACTCCAGCAGAATTGTGTAAGTTCTTGTCTCAATTTCTTCAAATTGCAACACAAATAAAACCACACAATAATGTAATAGGTAAATAAATTTTAAAAATCATTTCGATATCTAGACTCACACCAGAAGGCACAGTTTGGGGGCTTTAATACTTATTTTGGTGGAAATTTTCAAATTTATTTTCAGGCAGATTCCCCAGACTAACACAATCTGCATTTTAAAAAGACATCAGAGTCTCTATCCACTTAAGGACTATGACTCAATGACTACTATATGCTAAAAATAACTGAAATTCTTTATGCACATTCAAACATAGAAATAAATGCCATGAGAGTTTCATACAATAAGAAAATCTTTCCCATTTGTTACAAGAGGTGAGCACAAAATAGTAAACAGTCCAGTTTACCCAAAACACTAGTCAAACTCAATGCACTGAAAAATAAACCAAAGACCTTGTGCTCTACATCAAGGCTACTAAGCTATACTCTCATTGAATTAGGATTAATAACAATACAAGTTAGTCATGCTAACCACGGGGTTACATTATTATCCTCATTTCACAAAAGATAAATGGACTTATTTTAAGTTTCCTGCTTAACATCATCCACCTAATAAGAAAATTTGAAACCAAGGCTGATTCCTCTTCAGTTCAGGCTCTTAACTCCTGGGCTGTAAATGACATAGGAAACACCTTTCACTGTCAGCACATATGTGATCAAAGTATCCATGTTGCTGAGGAAAACTCTAGAAACTAAGAGTTTCTCCTAATAAAGATGATAACATATTCAGAGCCACCAAATCACAGTTCTCTTCTCCTTCAAGTACTATTCCAAAGCATTATTCTTTTTTGGAAAACAGCAGATTCTACCAACAGGGTCATTGAGTACTAGCCTGGCCCCCTGGAGAAAAATGCTTCACCAACCGAAGGCGCGCTCACACTCAGGTCTCACAGATTTTAAATTCAGTTCTAACATCTAAAATAATCTTTTATCAAAGGGCCGCTAATGCATTAAATCGTGGTTAGCATATTGTCTGACACAAGGAGAACCATGTGGCTCCCAAACCATCTCATCTCCGGTAGCTGGGCATTGCCATTCAGGCAGATGCACTGAATTAGAAACAAAAAATTTGAGTTTTCAGCCTGACTCTACAACTAGCTAGCGGTGTGACCTTTACACAGGGCATTTCATCTCTCTGTTCTCCAGGTTTTCTATTTGTAAAAGAACAGGGCAAGATTGGACTTAATTGTATTTCAATTCAACAACCAGGTATTAGGCTAGAAGTTAGACACCAGCTATCTCAGGATACTTTCTGACCTAAAATTTTCTGAAAATCTACTATTCGTGCCTCCAAAGCTTATCATCTTCTATGGTGCACTGTGTTTAAAGTATATCTTTGGTGTTCAACCTATTTAAAGAAGACTTCTCTTTGTTCTTTTCTAGTTACACGGATGTTGAAACCAATAAACCATAGGTTATGATTCTCTCCAAGTGGGTTCAGACACTCTCTGAAGTTTGAGCAAAGCAGTCAGAAACAGATACGTAACCAAGTTTATTAGAAATAAAAGAACGGGTGCTACGAGCTGGTTGACTTTTAAGAGGCTGGTCTGGAGAACTTGTACTCACGTCTGCATTTGCTATGGTTCTAGGTTCACTGTGGCTGGAGCAGTTCCTTTAATTTCCTCATAGAATTTCCTTTACCACCACCCCATTTAATCAGTCATTTTTCTCCTTCAAAATGAAGGAAATGTTGAAAATAAATGCATTATCATTTGCCATGAGTTTCTATCAATTGTTACAGTTCCTTATTTAACAGGGGTGACGTTTCCCCATTATAGGATTTTTGTCAGAATTAAGGTAGCCTCATAAAGCACTTGGCACATGTTTGATTTCCACTTTGTCATTATTATCATAAACTATATCAGGCCGATTTACCAGCATAGCCAATCCTAGTGCGGCAGCACGACACACCAAGTCCTATGTCTGGTGTCGTAGTGATTCTATAATAAGTATGTGGGGTGAATGAGAACCTTGGAGACAGTGACACAGAAAAAAGAGCAAGGGCAGTCATTAACTGTGGCCTCCCAAGTCAGTAATGGCAGCTGTTCGTATGGGGTGATACAATCCTCCACGCATTCACATTAAATGACCCAATTCATTATTTTAAGGCAATGTGAGCTTTCTTCTGCTAGAAAAAGGCAGTGTAAATCTGAAACTGACTAACAGAAGAGCTGAAAACTTTTGAGGACAAGCGCCTTGAGGAACTAATAACTGGAGGGCTATTAGGCCTCCAGTGCCATGCTCCTGTGACTCCTACCTGGTATCCTTCATAGGCTCATGGTTTGGACAACCAGATTTTGCAGTGATCTCAGGGAACAGGGCTGATACAAAGTACATTTAGAGGTGAATAACATTTCAGCTCTTGGTTTCTTAAAATACTACACAAAAGTACAAACTCAGGTTTGCCATTGTCTAAGATATGTGTCACATGTTTTATTTCCCCATCATCTATTTCAGTTCTGGGCATCCTGAACTTGCAACAACAAGGAAAGTAGCACGGGTTTCATCTCTCATAAGAAAATAGACTCTGGTTGCCACATGCTGAATTGTGTCCCCCGAATTCATATGTTGAGACCCCAACACTTAGTGTGACTACATGTAGATGGAGCCTTTAAGGGGTTCAGGTTAAATAAGATGATAAGGGCTCAACCCTGACCCCCAGAGCTGGTGCCAGATCTGAGAAGAGACACCATCTCTCTCTCTACTATGTGAGAACCCAAGGAGAAGGTGGCCATCTGCGAGCCAGGAAGAGGGCCCTCATCAGAGCTACCCAGCTGGCTCCCTGAGCTTGGGCTTCCAGCACCAGGACCATGAGAAGTTAATGTCCGCTGTTTAAGTCCCCAGTCTGTGGTCGTTGCGGCAGTCTGAGCTGACAGAGAGGCTGGTTCAACAACAGGAGCATTGGGCAGAGCAGAATGAAGGAAACTCTCCCCAAGGCTCGGGAAGCACACATATGCATATGCACACACATTCACATATACACATGCACATACACACATAAACACACACACTACATACACTCACATGCAGATGTGCACAAATACACATCCACATGTACACCATAGATACACACTCTCCTTTGCTGATCATAGTGTTGCAGTTTCAAAGAAGAAAACAGACACGAACAGGTGTCTGTATGAGGAAAGTTAAAGATGAAGTCCAGTTCTTTAGATTTTCATTTAAACACAGAGGAATGCACTCAAAACTAAATAAGGAAATAAAAAAGGTGACTATTCTTGTTCTAAAGAGATTTGCTGAAAGGCTTATTGGTGTTAATGTATTTAATGGTGTATAGAGCTAGCAATATATTCTGGTAGGTAATATATATATTGGGAGGAGGGATTTTAATGCAATGTATGAATTCAAGACACTTACTGTCTAGAAAAGTTTCTATAGAACCTTCCTAAAAATGATCATTAAGATATAATGACAAGTACATTCAGGAAAATACATTCTACATAAGATGACAGTATATGCATTCTCATTAACAATTTAGTTATTAGTACTTCATATATGACTTTTAGACAACTTTTAGCTTCATCACATTTATATAATTATATTTATATTAAAAATGAAGATATATTCAAAATACATGAACGCAGGTGAATTTCAAATAGTGAGTCACTGGGCTCCTTCACCCAGTCTGCATTAAAAACTTCTCTCTCATATTCAGCAGGTCTTCAGACATTGTTCTGAATAATTTGTGCTATCATTCCAGAACAGATTCAATGCATTATTCAGTTATAATTAATTTTCCTCTTGTTTTATAAGAAGATGAGTTAGAAAACCGAAGGTTTTTCTTCCAGGCTAATAACTGATAGACTTCTTCTCCCACCCTGCCTTCCCAACGCTAAGTGTCTTCCTCACCTTAGTCCTTTGTGACTGGTTAAAGCAATTAGTATCGCCTCTACAGCTCTATGTTTCTTAGCACACCAACAGCGCTGTAATTAAACAGATTACCAGCATGATTGATTTCCATCAGTGATGAGCCTCTCCCCAGTACACAGTTTTCTAATTCTGGCAAAATAATAACAAATTTCAACTCTATTTGAACATCTGATTGTTTTTCCATTGAGGGAAGTTGAAGTTCTCTACTGTATCTTGATTAAAAGATAAGGACAAGATTTTTCAGAAGTAGTAATAAAGAAAATGCAGTCTCTTCAGTTGTTTAGAACCAAGTTAAAAGGCTCTTGGATGGGACATAGCTAAGACAGTGGTACTCAACCCTGGCCGCACATGAGATTCACCTAGGAAATTTTTTAGATCCTGATGGGTGGGTCCCTTCCCCCGAGATTCTGATGATATGAGATGGACCTGTTCCTGTACATTTTAAAAGGGCCCATGTGATTCTCGTATGTAGGTGAGGTAGAGACACACTGGCCCAAAGTTTGGACCTTATATAAATATTGATGATTAGCCATCAATCCACTTATTTTTTGTCATACTGAAAGTAAAAAAAGTGTCTCAATTAATTTAAATATTTTAATAAAGCTAGAGGCCCCAACTCTTCAAGTAAAATGTTGTCAATTTGCATAACAGATCTAATATTGGAGGGCACCTCTTGTTACTTTATCTTCTTGTTTTCTATATAGCAAGCTGAATGAAGAAAGGCTGAACTACCAGACTGACTTCAGAATGGCTTACTTGCTAATTGACAGTTGACTCTGTGACTTATTTAACTGCTGGAACATTATGATCTAAGAGCTGAAGTGGATACGTGACCCTTATGGCTCAGAAATTTAGGATAGGAATGGAATGACAGTAGTTGCAGAGGTTTGAGGAATAAACTTTTGGAATATCATGGAGAAAAGCTGCTTTAAATCCAAGTACAAAGCATGTAAATAAGTCTCCCAGCTTTCACTAGAACTTGCAGTTCAGAATCAACCAATGCCCTCCCTCCATCCTATAAGCCTATTTGAAAGATTCTAGCATTGTGATTGGGTTGTGGCCTGGGCATAAATTTTAATCCTGCAGTTTATTAAATTGGGACTTATACAATATTTAAACTCACATGCATCAATCTCTCCATCTATTAAGTGGATCCAATAATAGTATCTATGTCATTGCTGATTTAAAAGCTGATTAAAATTACCTCCTTCAGGAATCAACATGAACTGCTATCATGTTCCCAGAACCATACTTGGACTATCAGAGTTTTAAAAGCAGCACCCACTTGCTCAGTCATTGTCAGACTTATCCAGCTAATCCAGAAATATACAGCAGCAAAACAAAATTCCTGGCTGGTTTCTATTTCATCATAATATGTTTGGTCATAAGGATGGATCCTGAAATCTGAGCACCTTGGTATATTCTACATTTCTCATTATCTCATTCTGATCACCACATTTCCTCTATATCCAGAATGATCTTTTCAGAAACATTCTTTTCTACACTTGACAACTGCTCTGTTGTCTGAAATCTTTACTAATCAGCTAAGGTTAAATGTACATAGAGCACAAGATATACTGTGTGAGTAAATGCTACATTTTTCCATTAATATTTATTTCCCAGGGAACTTCTTTTAATTTTCCACTATAAGTAACTTAAATTGAGTACATTAATTAAACTTATTCTATGCAGGTAGAAGAATAGTACAGCATAGATTTTTCAACTTGAGGCTTTTTTCATAGCAAAAGAGATAATGGTGTTTTCCATTAACAGCCTTCCACAGAATGTAGCCAAAGGAACATTTCTGTATGTTTTCTCTATAACTACAAGTTCTTTATTTATGGAAAATTGATCATTAATTTATCTGTTAATTTCATTGCTTTTTTTCAAATAAACAAATACAATCATATCTTTGCCAAACATTTGAGGATTAACTTATATTTTCACTTCTCTACCTTTTATTTGCCAAAACTTGCAAACTGTTAACTCTTACTCTAACCCAATATTTCTGAAAATATGGGTTATTATGAAACACCTGCATGTGACACCCTTGATAAAAATACAGGCTCCTGGAAGCCAGCTCCAGCCCACCTGAGCCACTCAATCAGAAAGTGAAAGTCAGAGAAAGACAAATACCATATGATGTCACTTATACATGGCATCTAAAAAACAAGACAAACAAACAAACAAAAAAGAAATAGACCCATAAATATTGACAACAGACTTCTGGTTGCCATAGGGGATTGCCTGGAGTGGGGTGGGGAGTGAAACAGGTGAAGGGAATAAAGTACAAACATTGAATTATAAAATATATTAGTCACAGGAATGGAAGTACAGCATAGAGAATATGACCAGTAATATTGTAATACCTTGGAATAGTAATAGGAGGTAAATTACCCCTCCCTCAGGGAACATTTTAGTAATGTATATAATTATGGAATCACTATGTTGCACATCAGAAACCAGTATAATACTGTATATCAACTATATTCCAATAAAAAAAGAAATTGCATATAACAAATATTCCCAATCCTAAAAGAAACTTTTAGTGTCCATTCAGAATTACCCTCTGAAGGTTTTTCTACTTAATTTTCTCAACTCATAAGCTTGTTAATTCTAGTACACATTTAAAAAGAATAAGCAACTGAAGTGCACCATGATTAAGAATCCCTCTCATGAATTTGAATCTCTCAGATTCTGCTGTAGTTTATGTTAATATATTTTCTAGGGCAATTAGTTTTAGACTGTTTGATTTCTTCCAATGTTTTCGGAACAAAGGAGTATAAAACTGTCTTAGTATATCTATTTTCTAGTAAGGGAAAAACAATCGATTATCAGAAGTCTTTCCTACTTGGAAAATCCCCAAAACCACCCACTATAAACACCCATGTTCTCACAATTTTGCATAAAATAGAAAATAATAACTTTGAAACCCATGTGTTTGCCCCTTTCCAGTCTTGTGCTCCCAATGAGAGGCAGTGACTCGCCCACTTTTTGTGAGTTCATCTCTCCCTTACTCTTCTTTCAGTTTACCGCACATATGGGGACACCCATAGGCAACACATAATGCACGTTGCGACACATTATACGAGATGGGATCAGGTGCACACATCCTTCAACCTGTGCTTTTAACTCACTGAGAGTAATTGGTGTGATGTGTAGACTAGCAGTTCACTCCTTTTTACTTCTGTATAGTATTTGTGTGTTTGTGAATATACCCTATCTATCCATTCAATGTTCAAAAGACATTTGGTTGTTAACAGCCTTGCTCTTGCAAACAATGATAACATTAGCAGTCTTGTTCATATGTGTGTGTGTGTGTGTGTGTGTGTGTGTGTGTGCGTGTGTGCAGAAATTTTTCTTGGTTAGGTACCTGAGAATGAAATTGCTGGCTGCAGAACATACACATAATTCCACATGACTAGATAAGAACAAATTGTTTTCCTCAGGGTTTATACCGATTCAGACTTCCACCAGTTTAAATGATCTCATTCCTTCACATGCATGACAGCACTGGGGTATCCAGCCTTTTTAATTGCAGCCAATGTAATGGATGTTAAACATAGCTTAATGTTTCAATTTGCATTTCTCTGATTTCTGAAGAGGCTGAAATTTTTTAATGGTTTATTGATCAATGTGTTCTCTTACATAAAATGCCTTTTATACTGTGGTCTTTTTTCCTACCGTTTTTCCTGTTCTTAATGATTTGTAGTACTTCATGTATTCTGGATCTTAATCATTAGTCTGTCTCATGTAATATATATACATTTTCTCTATTGGTCATTAATAAACAGCACTTGCAGAGAAATGCTTTATATTACACTCTCACCACATGGACTTTGGAGCCACCCAAGTTAACACGAATTCATGTACCAAATCTGCTCGTGGGTGTGCTTGTGGGTCAGAATTCTCAGAAGAAAATAGTTTCCCTTTGTTCACTTAGTGATGAGAACAAACCAGCAAATATTCATACTGCCCCCTGGTTCAGCCTCTGCGGATTTGATCTTCAGGCTGTGGCATCTCCACGTATTTGCTCATCATTTGGGGCCTGGGCCACCAGGAAAGAGGTCGCCTCCTGGGAGACCCTGGCACCTCTGGACAAGGTCTCACTCTTCAACATTTGAGTACAGCCCTCAGTTTTTGCCACTGCTACCATAAAATTAAATGGAAATTTATTTTATATCTATACACCTTGGACAGACAGCAGCACGAAAGCAAACACCACTGACATATCAGAATTCAATATAAGGCTCCTCGTGCTTCTCTTGCTTGGAGTCTGGTTTCCCCAAACCAGTGAATTCCATAGCAAGACCACCGGACAGACTCTAAGTGCCTTTCCAGTTCTGGAAGTGTAACAAGATATCATCAGAGACAACCATCAGGGCTTCAGGTAGAAACACTGTGGAAAGGCACTCTAAAGGTTAACGCTTATATACCAGTGAGCTCTGCTTTGTGTTCTGCTTTGTGCAGCATTTCAGAAGAGAGTTGCAATTACTGAGTTTAGTAAGTCTGTTTCACTGCTTATGATAGCGCAAAATGTAAACTCGTTCCATTTTACAACTAGCTATTTTAATAATTTGTTATGCATCATGCTCACTCCTAGTAGAACTGAACTTTTGTATTTTTAAGAGTTTGTTTTGCTATCTTACCACTCCACTGGAATAAATAATCCTTCAGTAAAACCACAGACAGAGTTTTTTACCAAGATGGTAGAGAAGGAGGCCCCAGCTTCTGTCTACCCCCCAATAAATATCAAGAATTAGGCAACTATCCATGAACAAAAAAAGCTCTAGGAGAACCTCAGGACTCTACTTTCAAAGCTTCAGCATTACAGTGAAACAAAGAAAAGTCAAAATAGCCACATGAGAAAGGAAGAAGACCTTCATGTTTTGAACATTTTCCCATCTTCCAGGCCAGCACAATTTAGTGCCAAGAGGGAATTCCTTGGCATGAAAGAATTGCTGTTACTGGGAAAGGGGCAGCAGAGTGAATGACCAGCTCCCCAAGTCTTTGGGACGCTGTACAAAGGACCAGTGATCAAGGGACCAGCAAAGCTGAGACATCTAGAGATGGCTAGGAAAAAGGAAGAACAGCAGGGGATACAGTATCAGCCATGCGGCGGGAGCAACCAGTTTCCAGTGACCTGCTCTGCAGAGGACCCAACAGCTTTTGCTGCTGAAGAAACAGACAACAAGGCCACCATGGACCCTTGCAGATTTCACCATGGAGGTTTTTTCCCCACAGATTTTTGCAATCACAGATGCCAGCCACTTGAGTCCCTCCCAGGTTGCTCCCCAACCCCTGCCCACACTGGAGCCTGGGGTCTATCCAAGCAGCCAGTCCAGCCTCTGTGGCTGCATGCATTCAAAATGCCAGCCTGGACCCCTGCAGCTAAACCCCACCACTGTGTCCATGCCCTGCACTCACCCCTAAAGCTGTACACCCTGCCAGCTCAACTCTGGTTACTAGCCTCCACTGCTGATGGCTAGATACTGCAGTCCCAGGCATGCATGTTGACAGCCATGGCCCCCAGATCCATCCCTGTCTCCTATCTTTGGCTGCACCACTGGGATCACATGCAACTACTCCCTGCAGCTGTGTACTTGTGCCCTGCACTGGGCAGCAATGCACCCTAGACCAGGGTTACAGTGCACTCCATGTGCCCCACATGTAGAGAAGGTCTTCTCTTACCAAAGTCATCCCATAAAGCCTGGAAGAGGTGATTGCTTCTTCAAATTCAAAGACATCTACACAAGGCTACAGGGGTCTTGAAGAATCAGGGACACATGTCACCAAAGAGGAATACAGTACACATCCAGCAATTAACCCCAACCAAATGGAAACACATGAATTGCCAAAAAAAGAGTTCAAAATACTGTCCCAAAGATGCTCAGAGAACTAAAAGAGAACACACTATTTAACAAAATCAGGAAAATATGAGAATGAAATGATAAGCTCAATAAAGAGATAGAAAATATAAAAAAGAAGAGACAAACAGAAATTTTGGACGTGAAAAATACATGACTGAACTGAAGAACTCAAAAGAGAGCTTCAACAGTAGACTGGACCAAGCAGAAGGAAGAATTAGTAAGGTCAAAGGCAGATCATCATCTGAAATTATATAGTCAGAGGAGTAAAGAGAAAAAGGGATGAAAGTAATGAAGAAATCCTATGAGACACCATTAACAGAAACAGTGTACACATTACCTGGATCCCAGAAGGAGAAAAGAGAGAGAGAAAGGGATAGAAAGTTTATTTAAAGAAGTAATGTCTCAAAACATCACAAAACTTGGGAGAATTTTGGACATGCAAGTCCATGAAGCGCAGAGGTCCTCAAAAAAAATACAACCCAAGAGATCTTCTCCAAGACATTTTACAACAAAACTGTCAACTGTCAAAGAAAAAAGAGAATCTTGAAAGCCACAAAAGAAAAGGAGCTTGTCTCTTATTATTAGAGAGTCCCCACAGGCTATAAATGGTTTTCACAGCAGAGTCCTTGTGGGCAGGAGAGAGTGGGATGACATAGTCGAAGTGCTAAAAGAAAAAAGCTGCCAACCAAGAATATTTTACCTGGCAACGTTGTTCTTCAGAAATGATGGAGCAGTGAAGAACTTCCCAGATCAATAAAAACATGGGTGATGAACTGCCATATAAAAAATGCTGAAAAGGGTTCTTCAAGCTAAATTAAGGGACACTAATGAGTAATATAAAACACACTGGTAAAGCTAAGCATGTAGTCAAAATTAGAATACTGTAATGGTAATGTTAATCACTTAACTGTAGAATAAAAGTAAAAGAACAGAACTATTTAAAACAGCTACAGCTATTTCATAGTAATTTTGTAATGGATACACTATATAGAAAGATGTAAATTGTCACATCGAAAACATAAAATTGGAGATGGGGAAAGAGGATAATTTTTTGTATGTGATAGAAGTTAAGTTATTATCAGTTTAAGATAAACTGTTATATCTACACGAGGTCTCATGTAAGCCTCAGGGTAACCACAGAACAAAAAACTACAGTAGACACAAGGTAAAGAGAAGGAAATCAAAGTATGCCTTAACAGAAAATCAGCAATTCACCAAGATAGCAAGAGAAGAAAAAAGGAACAAAGGAATTAAAAACATCCAGAAAACACTTAAGAAAACAAGAACTTCTACCTGGCAAGGCTATCATTTAAATTTGAAGGAAGTATTAAACAATTTTTATATAAGAAAAAGCTGGCAGAATTTACCTCCCACAAACCACCTCCACAGTGCATTTTGGAGGGACTCCCATAGATGGAAGTATTCCTAAGACTAAATAGATGTCACCCAAGGGATAGACAAAGAGTACAGAATATGATTCATAACATACAAAGAATGGAGGAGGAAGAAAAAAAAAGAGAAACTTTAGGTTGTGCTTGTAATAGCATATGAAGTGAGTTAAATTAGACTGTTAGATAGTAAGGGAATAACCCTTGACCTTTTGGTAACCACAAAACTAAAGCCTGCAATGGCAATAAGTACCTACCTATCGATAATCACCCTAAATGTAAATGGTCTGAATGCACCAATCAAAAGACGTAGAGTCACTGAATGGATAAAAAAACAAGACTCATCTATATGCTGCCTACAAGAGACTCACTTTAAACCCAAAGACATACACAGAATGAAAGTAAAGGAATGGAAAAAGATATTTCATGCAACTAATACAGAGAAAAAAGCAGGAGTTGGAGTACTTGTATCAGACAAAATAGACTTCAAAACAAAGTCACAAGAGACAAAGAAGGACATTACATAATGATAAAGGGGTCAGTCCAACAAAAGGATGTAACTATTATAAATATCTACGTACCCAACACAGGATCACCTACATATGTGAAACAAATACTAACAGAATTAAAGGGAGAAATAGAATGCAATGCATTCATTTTGGGAGACTTCAACACGCCACGCATTCCAAAGGAAAGATCAACCAGACAGAAAATAAATAAATAGAGGCACTTAACAACATATCAGAACAGAAGGACCTAACAGACATCTACAGAACACTCCATCCAAAAGCAACAGGATACACATTCTTCTCAAGTGCACATGGAACATTTTCAAGAATAGATAATATACTAGGCCACAAAAAGAGCCTCAGTAAATTCAAAAAATTAAAATTGTACCAACCAGCTTCTCAGATCACAAACGTATGAAACTAGAAATAAATTGCTGAAAGAAAATGAAAAAGCCCACAAACACATGGAAACTTAAATAATCACACATACTCCTAAATAATCAATGGATCCCTGACCAAATAAAAACAGAGATCAAGCAATATATGGAGACAAATGACAACAATAATTCAACACCACATAATCTTTGGGACACAGCGAAAGCCGTGCTAAGAGGGAAATCTATTGCAATACAGGCCTACCTCAGGAAAGAAGAACAATCCCAAATGAACAGTCTAAACTCACAATTAATGAGACTAGAAAAGGAAGAACAAATGAGGCCCAAAGTCAGTAGAAGGAGGGACATAATAAAGATTAAAAGAGAAATAAAAAAATTGAGATGAATAAAACAATAGAATCAATGAAAGCAGAAGCTGATTCCTCGAGAAAATAAACAAAATAGATAAACCCCTAGCCAGATTTATCAAGAAAAAAAGACAGTCTACACACATAAACAGAATCAGAAATGAGAAAGGAAAAATCACTACAGACACCACAGAAATACAAAGAATTATTAGAGAATACTATGAAAGATTATATGCAAACAAACTGGATAACCTAGAAGAAATGGAGAAATTTCTAGAAAAATACAACCTACCAAGGCTGACTCAGGAAGAAACAGAAAATCTGCATAGACCAATTACCAGCAAAGAAATTGAATTGGTAGTCAAAAAACTACCTAAGAACAAAACACCTGGACCATATGGTTTCACTGCTGAATTTTATCAAACATTTACTGAAGACCTAATACCCATCCTCCTTAAAGTTTACCAAAAAGTAGAAGAGGAGGAAATACTCCCAAACTCATTCTATGAGGCCAACATCACTCTAATACCAAAACCAGGCATAGACACCACAAAAAACGAAAATTACAGACCAATAACCTTGATGAACATAGATGCAAAAATACTCAAAGAAATATTAGCAAACCAAATTCAAAAATACATCAAAAAGATCATCCATCATGATCAAGTGGGATTCATCCCAGGGATGCAAGGATGGTACAACATTTGAAAATCCATCAACATCATCCACTATATCAACAGAAGAAGGACAAAAACCACAGGATCACCTTCATAGATGCTGAAAAAGCATTCAACAAAATTCAACATCCATTCATGATTAAAACTCTCAAAAAAATGGGGATGGAGGGCAAGTATCTCAACATAATAAAGGCCATATATGACAAACCCACAGTCAACATTATACTTAACAGAGAGAAGCTGAAAGCTTTTCATCTAAGATCGGGAACAAGACAGGGATGCCCACTCTCCCCACTTCTATTCAACATAGTACTGCAGGTCCTAGCCATGGCAATCAGACAACACAAAGAAATAAAAGGCATCCAGATTGGAAAGGAAGAAGTCAAACTGTCCCTGTTTGCAGATGACATGATATTGTACATAAAAAACCCTAAAGAATCCACTCCAAAAACTACTAGATCTAATATCTGAATTCAGCAAATTTGTGGGATACAAAATTAATACACAGGAATCTGTTGCATTCCTATACACTAATGGTGAACTAGCAGAAAGAGAAATCAGGAAAACAATTCCATTCACAATTGCATCAAAAAGAATAAAATACCTAGGAACAAACCTAACCAAGGAAGTGAAAGACTTATACTCTGCAAACTACAAGACACTCATGAGAGAAATTTAAAAGGTACCAATAAATGGAAACACATCCTGTGCTCATGGATAGGAAGAATTAATATTGTCAAATGGCCATCCTGCCTAAAGCAATCTACAGATTCAGTGCAATCCCTATCAAAATACCAACAGCATTCCTCAGTGAACTAGAACAAATAGTTCTAAAATTCATATGGAACCAAAGCAATCCTGAGAAGGAAGAATAAAGGGGGGGTATTTATGCTCCCTGACTTCAAGCTCTACTACAAAGCCACAGTAATCAAGTCAATTTGGTACTGGCACAAGAACAGACCCACAGACCAATGGAACAGACTAGAGAGCCCTGATATAAACCAAGCATTTATGGTCAACTAATATATGATAAAGGAGCCATGGATATATAATGGGGAAATGACAGCCTCTTCAACAGCTGGTGTTGGCAAAACTGGACAGCTGCTACATGTAAGAGAATGAACCTGGATTATTGTCTAACCCCATATAGAAAAATAAACTGAAAATGGATCAAAGACCTGAATGTAAGTCATGAAACTATAAAACTCTTAGAAAAAAACATAGGCAAAAATCTCTTGGACATAAATATGAGCAACTTCTTCATGAACATTTCTTCCTGGGCAAGGGAAACAAAAGCAAAAATGAACAAGTCAGACTATATCAAACTAAAAAACTTCTTTACAGCAAAGAACAACATCAGTAGAACAAAAAGACATCCTACAGTATGGGAGAATATATTCATAAATGACATATCCGATAAGGAGTTGACATCCAAATTATATAAAGTGCTTACGCATCTCAACAAATAAAAAGCAAATAGTCCAATTAAGAAATGGGCAGAGGAGCTGAACAGACACTTCTCCAAAGAAATTCAGACGACCAACAGGCACATGAAAAGATGCTCCACATTTTATAGCATCAGAGAAATGCAAATTAAATCACAATGAGATATCACCTCACACCATTTAGGATGGCTGCCATCCAAAAGACAAACAACAACAAATGTTGGCGAGGATGTGGAGAAAGGGGAACCCTCCTATACTGCTGGTGGCAATGTAAATTAGTTCAACCATTGTGGAAAGCAGTATGAAGGTTCCTCAAAAACTCAAAATAGAAATACCATTTGACCCAGGAATTCCACTCCTAGGAATTTACCCTAAGAATGAAGCAGCCCTGTTGAAAAAAGACATATGCACCCCTATGTTTATCGCAGCACTATTTATAATAGCCAAGAGATGGAAGCAACCTAAATGTCCATCAGTACATGAATGGATAAAGAAGATGTGGTACATATACACAAAGGAATATTATTCAGCCATAAGAAGAAAACAAATCCTACCATTTGTAACAACATGGATGGAGCTAGAGGGTATTATGCTCAGTGAAATAAGCCAGCTGGAGAAAGACAAGTATCAAATGATTTCACTCATCTGTGGAGTATAAGAACAAAGAAAAAACTGAAGGAACAAAACAGCAGCAGACTCACAGAACCCAAAATTGGACTAACAGTTACCAAAGGGAAAGGAACTGGAAAAAAGCATGGTTGGGAAGGGAGGGATAAGGGGGGGAAAGGGGTATTATGATTAGCACACATAATGTAGCAGTGGGGGGGATACAGGGAAGGCGGTATAACACAGAGAAAACAAGTAGTGATTTTATAGCATCTTTCCACACTGATGGACAGTGACTGTAATGGGGTATGTGGTGGGGACTTGATAATAGGGGGAGTCTAGTAACTATAATATTGCTCATGTATTTGTACATTAATAATAGCAAAATAAAAATAAAAGAAATAAATAAAAAAAAGAAAACAATTACTTAAGCATTATCAAGTCCATACCTATTGATAATTAGTTTAAATCTAAATGGATTCAATTCTCCAATCAAAAGTCACAGAGTGGTCGAACGGATTAAAAAAAATAAGACCCAATTATTTGTAGCCTGTAAGAGACTCACTTCAGCTATGAAGATGTATACATACAGACTAAAAGTGAAAGGATGGAAAAAAAGATGACATAAATGGTAACCAAAAGATAATTAGCTATACTTGAATCACACAAAATAGACTGTAAGTCAAAAAATGGCAACAAGAAACAAAGAAGTTCATTATAGAATGATAAAGGAGTCCATCATCAAGAAGATAATTTAAATTGTAAGAAAATATGCACCCAACATCAGCGGACCTAAATATATTAAACCAATACTAACAGAGCTGAAGGGACAAATAGACAATACAATAATAGTAGTGCACTTCCACAATGGGCAGAGCATCCAGACAGAACACCAGCAAGGAAACACTGAACTTGAACTATGAGATGCACCTAATAAACATATATGGTACGTTCAACAGCAGTGGATACACATTCTTCTCAAGGGCACATGGAATATTCTCCAGGATAGATCACAGGGTAGGCCACAAGTCTTAACAAATTTTAAAAGATGGAACTCATACCATGTATCTTTTCTCATCATAGTGGTATGAAAGTAGGAATCAATAGTAGGAGAAAAACTGGAAAATTCACATATAAGTGGAAATTAGAAAACACTCCTGAACAATCAATGGTAAGAGAAGATACCAAAAGGAAAATCCAAAAAAAATCTTCAAACACATGAAAAATGAAACACACATAATAAAACTTATGATATAAGCAAAAAGCAGTTCCAAGAGGGAAGTCTACAATGTTTTAGAACTTTTTTAAAGTTTTTTTAGAGAAAGATCTCAGATAACTAATATAAAAGTATAGATCTTAAATGTTCTCACCATAACACAATAAAAGATGGTAATTAAGTGAAGTTAAAGATGTGCTAACTAACCTTATTAGGGTAAACATTTTATAATATAAATATGTATCAAATCATCACACTGTACACCTTAAATTTGCACAAAGTCACAAAGTCAATGATATCTCAATAAAGCTGAGAAAAAAGGAAAACACAATTTTCATTGTGAATATACTATTTACAATAACAAAAAATTTAAAAAGGAATTTGAAATATTAAAAAACATCAGAGGTAGACATGACAATAAGTTCATTGTGTTGGGAAATTTGTTTTTACACCATATTTGTCCTATCAAATATAGACAGTCCTTGACTTGATCTGTTGTGTAACAAAGTTCAACAAATAACTTGTGTAGTAGAAACCACAGTTAAATTAAAATTTTCTTGATATTCACTCACTCATTTATTCATTAAATGTGATTTACAAATGTTTCTAAAAGTTCCACTTTGTGCCAGTCACAATACTAGCTCCCTGAATACACATCAAGTGAGACAAACCTTTTGTTTTCCTGAAGTTAAGAGTCTAAAGAGAGAGATGGGTGAGTCAGCCAGCACAGGTTGGACCATGCGGTCATTACCCACGTGGACCAGAGGAGCACACGGAAGGACACCTACGTCTCTCTGGAGCAGGAGGGCAGGGGCTCTAGAGCTGCCTGCTAAGAAGCCCACTGGCTCTGTGGGGGCCCCATCAGAATTCTACTCCTCTCATTTTCCATAAGCTACTAGGGGAGGCTGTGTACATCAGAAGTGAAAAGAAAATGGAGCTAAGACAGCAAAGGGAAATGGAATGATGTATGACAGAAGAAAAATGTGAAGGCAACAAAACTACTATGAAATTAACCCTGCATAGGAAACTGTAAAGAACAGAATGGTTACTGCAGAAAAGCTGATTCATGACACAGAATATAGGCCGGAATTCAAAGGAAAAGAACAAAGATAGGAAAACAATCAGAGACATCACAGATATGGGAGAAAAATTAATGCAGGCCCTTCACAGAAGAACCAGAATCTCTGAAGAAGAGAACAGATCCTCTGGAAAAGGATGTTCAGAATGTAACAGAAGAAAATGTTGAACCAATAGAAGACCTCAGGTCTGGTCTGTATGAAACAAAATCAACAAAACAAAATTAATTGCAAACATATTTTGCTGAATTATTGAACACCAGCAATATAGAAAGTATCTCACAAGCATCCAAACCCCACAAAAGGTTTCAATTTTCTCACCAGCCACATGGCTTTCCCATATTGCTTTAACCTACAAAGTTCCTTGTTATTTGTGATGACAACACAGTCTTAATCAAATATGTGAGACTCATATAAGGATACTTTATATCATAGATCAAAGATTAAAACACAGCAAACAAAAAACTATTGAAAATACTGGAATGTTGAAATATCTATCAAATTTGGTCTAAATAAAATTTCAAATGACCTAAGTATAACTATTAAAATTTTAAAGGTACATAACTTCAAAATAAGATTCTAAGATTAATGGGCTAAAATAGCAATCGCAGGAAATAAATATCAAAATCAGGTAGGTGGTCAAAAGAGGTGAAGGGGGAGAGAGAGTTGGTGCAGAAGGGCTTTGTCATACCCACGGATGCAGGAATTCCCAGGGTGCAAGAAGCAAAAACAAGACCTCGCTTCCATGGCAGTTATGTTCAGCTAAGGTAGACAAGATAAACACAATAACATATTAGTAAAAAAAAATTAAAAACATCTTAGCAATACATTGCAGGGTATGTGGGGGAAGGTAGCTATTTGTGATTTGGAGGTATGATTTTAAGTTTAAATTGTGTTTGAAATGAGATAGAAAGCAACTGGAGGATTCTGCAGGGTGGCAAATTGATCTGATTGTACACTGAAATAGTCCCTTGTCACTTTAGGGAGAGTAATTCTCTCCATAGGTTTGGAGAACAGGGATAGGAGTGAGCCCAGAGGGACCTCCTAGGGGCAACAATGGAAATCCAGGCAAGAGGTGGTGATGGAATGGATGCTAGACAAAGAGACTCGGAACAGACAGATGTATAAGCAGATTTGGAGCCTAGAGGTAAGTGTGTGGTAGTAGGGATATAGCCAGTGTTGAGTGAGAAAAAGTGAATCAAGGGTGGCTCCCAGCTGTTCAAAAGCAATGCGGTTTGACTGAGATGAGAATGGGAGGCCAGTAGGTTCTGTGCAGATGAGAGGAGAAGAAAAGGGATTCTTCGAGCAAGCTGTGCAGGATGCCAGATCAAACGCTGACCTTTCAAGGAGGTGTAGGGACGCAGGACAGAAACCAGAGCTGGAGCTTTAATACAGGACCCACAAAAGCTGTTCTGCCAGAAGAGAGACTCTAGGGAGGAAGGCTGTAGGAGGAGAGAGGGGACCCAAGAGGAAACACCAGGTACTCCAGCACTGAGGGCGTGTGCAGGCCGAGAAGACCGGCGGGATGGAGAAGGAGCAACACTGAGACAGCGAGAGCAAGGCCAACGGCCATGAGCGAGTCCAGTGTGGGATGCCTCATTCATAGTCAAAATTAAATTATTAGACATCAAATTTGACCTACTGGCAAGAATTAGTAAATTTGATTAATAATGTCAATTAGAAGTCAACCTGGCAAAATTTAATTATAAATGTTTGAATATCTTTTGACCCAACAATTCCATTTTTAATGACTTATCCTAAGAAACTTAGCAGACAAGAGCACAGGGACACAAACTCATCATAGTACTGTTCATATGGAGAATCTTACAGTGCCACCAAGCAGTGTGGGATAAACTGAGGTACATGAACATAGTGGAGTTTATGTAGTGATTAAAATGATAAGGATATCAGGTATTTAACTATATATGTATGTATATGTATATACATTATTTACATGATGATATTCATAATATTACGACACAAATATTTTTTTGTAGAATTACAGACTTGTGGTAAATAAAATCTAATTAAACATAATTCTCAGGAATTTTATAACATGGCTTACTGAATTCTGACTAACTTAAAATATTCCCTTTGTCTTCCCTGAGGGTTTTGGCCCCGGGAAAATTCATTATGGATTCAGTGAGACCACGGAACCACAATGGAATGTTCTTGCGGTTAAAGGGTTTATTCCCCAGCTTTATTCCCCCACCAATTGGTGGAGCACTAGACTCACATCTGCATCCAGCAGTCTTCAGGTCTGTAATACTCCTCCATTTCTGCCTCTGCCCCGAGCACTGGGAAGAGCTCTTTGTATAGTAACTCAGTCAATAATAGCTCATTGCCTAGGGTGTGGAAGCAGTAGCCTAGCCATAGGCCAATTACATCATCAAGTAGTTTAGAGTCAGGTGAGGATCCTGGCCACAGGAACTTCAATATTTCCCACACCATTCAAACTGGATTTGTAAATTTTTCTAATACCTTATGATTAATGGGTAACAATATAAAACATGTCTTTAATTATTGACAAGTTTGTAGGTTCTCAAAGCATTAATTATAAACATATTTCACATTATGCAACTACAAACGCATAGAGATGAAAAGTATGGAAAACAGAGCTGGAAGACTTTCTGCTAAAATGCGACTGCATTAAAATTTGGCTTAACTAATTTGGGAGGTTTACATCCATCTGGATTTTTTTAATTACTTAATATGGAAAACATTGTCCCAAATCGTATATCTATTATCTTTTAAAAATCTTGAGAGATTTCCTGAAATTTTACCAAGTGTTGGTAATATCAGCTTGCAGCTGTGCAAAGGCAGGGCCACTCTAAGGCTAAACACATAAAAATTTTCACCTGAAATAGTAAGTTGAACCAGGCATTTCTTATCTCAGGTTCGATATGCCTGTGGTTTTTTAAATGAAATAGATTCCTACAACAGTCTTATCACAAGCAGCAGCTGGCTAAACGCTCAGCAATGCTATAATCTGGCAAGGGGACACAGTGGAAGGAAGAACCTTTAACCATCACCCTGAGACAGCAGCTATGTCACCCTGGTTCCATACACAAGATGGCCAACATCCTATAATCAGTTCATATCAACTAATCTGAAAATTAATCCATGCATCTGAGAACCAGTAGTTTAACCATGAAAAATTTATTAACTAAACTAGCATGCTTAAAGACCTTTAAAATGGCTTTATCCTTTTGTCATCAAAGTTGAAAACAATTCAATGAAAAAAATAAAGTTCATGCCATGAAGATATATACATTTTCTCAGAAATCATTTGTAATATAAGAAGAGCTTATTAACAAAATCTGAATTTACCATTGTGGGCCATTTCTCTTAAATAGGGTTGAAATGTATTCCCAAAGTATACTGGATATCAAATCCAAGCAAAATAGTCACAGTATTATTAAAACAGAGATGAACTATTAAAAAAAAGAAAAGGTTACCTTTTCCCTGAAGCACTCTAATTCTCCTGTCTTGCTGATGGTTTTCAGCCCCCAGCAAGTTCACTACAGATTCAGTATGACCAAAGAAAATGAGAGTAAAACGTTCTTGGGGTGAAAGGGTTTATTACCCAGCTTGTTCTCCTGGCGGTAGGTCAAGCACTAGTGTCTCTGCCTCTGCCTAGAGCACTGGGGCAAGCTCTCTCTATAATGCAATAATAGCTTATTGCATACGGGTGTGGAAGCAGTAGCCTAACAACAAGCCAGTTATATCATCAAGTAGTTTAAGTTCAGTGAGGATCTTGGCCATAGGAACCCCAACTTCCCTATACTCCACCCCTCCAGCATTCTCGCCTTACAAACCAAATGCTGTCAATCTTCTGCAATGGTCCCTGTGCAAGAAAGCTAGAGCACTGTAATCAGATTCCACAACAGCAACAGAGGCTAACAATAACTTAGAGATCATCACAAAAATTAAGATACAACAAAATTTTGACACAGGTTAACAAAAATTATAATAATCCTCAAGCCAGAGGAGGTTCCCAATCCACAAAGACCTTAGGGGCAATAAGACACATGTTCTAATGACAGACACCAACATAGGCAAATCTTGTCCATCAGATAGGATGCATGCAAGAGAGTGGTCCTGTGATAGAACTGTAGCCGGAAGGGGGTCCCGTCCAGGTCTAGTATACCATACTTTTACTCCTCTCCCCATGGGGGTTACTGAAGGGTCTATATATAGTGCTACTGGAGGTACATGCACTGGCCATAATGATAAAACAAAACTCTCTGGTAAGATTCTCCTACCTTCTGGTCATTCAGGATATACTACTGTGATCTTTTGGAGCCACTCTGTTGTTATTCCAGGAATACACAGGAGGCCAGCTTCCAGGCCATGTCCCCAAGGTGCCAGAAGAGCCAGCCATTGCTGGTCCATGTGTTGAAAAGGTCCAAGGCCACGTTCACTCAAAGGAGTCTCCAGGGTTCACTGCATTTGGTACTGGCAGTAAGATACTATTCTGGTGGCCGAACCTCGGCTTCAGTGATTCTTCCTTGGTTTGTACTTGACGTTGTATAGGGGAGGCAATCATATGTGTTAACATGTCTACAGGGCTCAGGGCTCCCTTTCGGGGTCTCTTGTTCAAACACCGTAGCACAGTCCATAAGCAGACTGACCATCCCTGCAGACTATTGGTATCTGACTTTAGTCTGGATTTTAAGAAGCCATTGTGCCTCTCTATCCTGCCTGCTGCGGTAGGATTGTATGGCACATGAAACTTCCATTTTCTCCTGCCCATATTAAATCAGCCCCCATCTAGGTCCTCATAACCTTCATGGGGCTCTTTAAATTCTTCTTGTGAGTAGCAGACCTTATTTCTTTCCATGTTCTCATTGCTACAGCCTCTCCTAAGTCAGCTACTGTACGTGTCACCTCGCTTATGGGCTGCCCTAAGTGAGGGGAAAGAATGGCCACTAGAGACCCAAAGAGGGATGTGTGAGCCTTATGCACAATATTCCTCATCCCAGTAGTGAAAGGCTCTTCATCTGGGCCATGATTCTCTGGACTATAGATGGCATTTCTTATGCCGAGCTCTCGTAACACCTGTTCGATCTCAGCATACGTCTGCCATCTAACAGGAGAGGATGGTAGATCACCCTGATTGGGCCACACAGCACAAAGTGCAGCCATAAGCCAATTGAGGAGAGAGTGACTCTCTGGGGTCTGATGTGCATTTTGTAATCGCTGACTCAAGGCAGGCTGCATTGTCAGGGAAGCCAGCTTTCTCATGTCTGATCCGACAGAACAATTCCATCCACCCCTAAGTCTCACAGATGCAGGAACCAAGCTGATATTGACACCAAGGGCTTCTGCCCAAACCAGGAGCCCAAATCCACCAGCTCAGCCTGAGTATAGGGGCAGAGCATAGAGTGCTCCACGACCTGGGGAGGGGCTGCTCCTCTCCTTGGGGAACTTTCAGCTGCTGGGTCTTTATTTTCTTTACAACCACTGGGCATACTTTGAATACAGGAAGGGTCAGTGCCTCCGGCACCACCCCTTCATCCTTCCCCAGCTCCTCCATTTCCAGGGCTGATGGCACCTTTCTCCCCCTCCCTCGAGTGCCTCCTCTGCTACATGCTTTGCCTTTTCTACTGTGCCTCCCAGCAATGCCAGCTCAGTCCTCAGCAGCTCTCTTATCTTCACCTCAATGTTTCACAGCTGGTGTTCTCATGCCACCTCTGCCTGTGTTTCCCTCAGGAGTTCATCTTTTTCCTTGATGGCCTTTTCCTCCTTCAGAGCACCTGGCAGCACTGCCATCTCATTCTGTAAGGAATCTTTTACCTCTTCAATGGCACCTCGCTGCTGACATTCTCGTGCTGCCTCCCTCGCATCAATGCCATTTCCTTCTTCAGGGAATCCACAGAATTTTGCAGCTTGTGTTCTCATGCCACCATTTCTTGGGTCTTTTCAGGAGCATGTCCTTCTCTTCTGTAGACTTTTTTAATACTGTGAGCCAACCCACAGTCTCCACTTGCCTCCAGTCCTGGGGTGGGGCCCAGTCCTCTAGGGGGCAAGCCACCTCAGACCACATACCAATTGGGGAACAATCCACTGTCTCTCCATTCATAGGGGCAGCCCACTGAAGCACCCCTCCCATAAGGGCAGCCTGTCTTTTTCCTTGGTCAACAATGAACCCTGCCAGCTTTGCCAATTGTCTTGCCAATGGGTGTCAGCCCCAGGAAATTCACTATGGATTCAGTGTGACCAAAGAAATGACAGTAGAATGTTCCTGGGGTGAAAGGGTTTATTACCCGGCTTGTTCTCCCAGTGGTAGGTCGAGCACTAGTGTGTCTGCCTCTGCCCAGAGCACTGGGACGAGCTCTCTCTATAGTGCAGTAATAGCTTATTGTGTACGGGTGTGGAAGCGGTAGCCTAGCAACAGGCCAGTTACATCATCAAGATGGTTTAAGTTCAGTAAGGAACCTGGCCATAGGAACCCCAACTTCCCCACATCTCTACACAATTATGTTTGCAAAATCCATATAATAAAAATGTAAATTGTTTTGTTGGAGCTTTCAGTGAAAGAAATTGCAAAAATAACAAGATCCAGTAATCACCCCAAAATGCCTTTAAAGCTATTCAAAATAGTACATTGACTTCGACCCATTGTTAAGATTAGAATATTGAAACCAGTAAAATTAAGTCATCCCTAATGACTATTGCATAAATCAGTCACATTGTATAGAACATTATCCTCCAGGCCTCGTACTTTTGATTTAACAAGCATGCCCATAATTTCTCGGTGCATCCAGATTCTCTCTTCTGCTGCATAGAATGATTGCTTCTCACTGACTACATTTTACTGTCAATGACTCCAAGCCATCATCTTCCGAGTTAGTAATATTGCCACGCTTTTACTGAGCGGCATCTTACAGCACTGCGGAAACCTCAAATAGCGTTCTATTACCTCTCAGTTGTTGGTTATCTAAATACATGTATAGTGAGCAGTTACTTCAGACATCCTGGAAAGCTGTCTGCCCTCTTTTTAATGGCTCCAGGGGGCAAAAACGCATGTCTGAGTATAGTATTGAGGAAAACATTCAAGTTTACTGAGATTGTTAAATATTGAGATACTAAAACAATAGTACAACTCTGAAAGCCTTTGAAAATCTAGAAGAAATAAAATGTTACTAACTTCCACAGAAGTTCAAAAGAGAACAGTCCAGAGGGGAAAAATAGTTCACACCAAGAGAAAAGTGATGATATGAGGTATTTTGTCCAGGGGATCATTTTGCAAATTAAAACAAACCTCCTGCATGGACAAATGGAATATATTTCTAGTCAAACACTTTTTTTTCTATTATTTTCCATTTTCCCACTCAGTGTACAAACTCAAAAGCTGCAATTTTCTTTTTTCAAGGAAACAAAGATGCATCATTGAGGTATTCATATTCTGCCTTTTGCTAAGGAAGGGATTCTAAGTGCCATAAGGCATTCTCCCAAAGCAAAATTAAATCCTCTCTATATTTCCACTGCATGGATATCACGGGGCTGGCAATATTTGTGGACCCTTTGCCACTTCCTTCAACTCTTTCTAAGATTTCCATTGCTTCTTAAAAGATGAATACTAAATGTAAATATGGCAGCATAGTAAAACTTGATTCATACTCACTGGATAGGAAGAATTCCTTTCTAGATTTTATATCCTACATCATAATGAGGCCAAAAACTTGGTGATATTTTGATTTGGAAGCCAAACTAATTCTTTGGTTATTTTTACTCATTTGGTATTTCCCACTGTGACCACGACCCTTGGCCATCCCACTTGTGTTCACTGCATCCTGCTACCTGGGACAGCATACAATGTCATTTGTGTGGTTTGGTCTCTTCTCTTCATAACACTTATATTTATTTCTTCCATATTATCATCTTGTTTTTGACAACCTCTTTTTCAAATTCAACAGCTTGGATATTATGCTTTACTTTAGGGCCGCCTCATTCTGTCATCTATGAAATTACAAGATCAGGTCTCTGGTGTTATCACAAAAATTATAAGTAAAAATAGGTTTTTAAATTGAAACGGTCATGAAATGGGCACCTGGGAGCTAGCACAGAAGAGCTAGCCTTGCAGGAAGCAGGTTTTACCAAGGAGACAGCTCCCTCGTGTATTCATGCACAGCAAGGGAGAAGATTACAGTGCCCACAGCAGGAGAGCTGCAAAAGATGCTCGTTTGCTTGTTTGTTTGTTTGCTCTCTAACTTTATGGATGAGGCAACTGAATCCTTGAGAGACTCAGAGTTTAGACTGGAGCCTCATGTCTAGTAAGTGGGAAGAGAACACAAGTCCCATGTCATGTAATGCCCCTTCCATGCTCCTGAATCTTAGAGTTCAGCAACCCTCTACAACTACAGAGCTGCTCAGGTCTAACCTGGACATTTGCAAATGTTTTCTTTGCCTTATCTTTCCTACTTTATGAGTCATTAGTGTCTCTAATTATACAGGAACCTACTCATTCATCAATATTCATAACATGCAAATATTCAAATTTTTGTACAACTGAAAATAGTGGCTTAGCTAGTATTTTCATGTATCTCTTAATGTAAGAACATTAGGTTTTATTAATTAAAATTAGTTCACTCCTTTTATACAGAAATGAGAACCTAATTAATGTGATAGCTTTTTTCCATATCTAGATACTACCTGATTTCAGTCTTATACACACACTCCACAAATTTTCTCATTATCTCTGAGCCAATCACTAGATCCAGAGATAACAACAACCTAAACTTATTTGCCTTAGTATTATGATGATGATGATGATGATGATGATGATGATGATGATGATTATTAACAGTCGCTTAACTCTTTGTTGAGCTAAGAGTGCTAAATGTGGTAGGAGATTCAACAGCATGGGCTTTGGTGTGAGAGGACCCATTTACATATATCAGGATATTAGAAAGGAGTGTGGGCTTTACAGACTTTTGGGTCTTGGACAAGTTAATTTTCTGAGCTTCAGCTTCATTATTCCAAAGGAAATAAAAACTCCTGATTAACAAGATTGTTATGCATAGTATGGATAATGTATATAAAATACCTAGAGCACTGAAATCGCTTAATAAATGTAGATACTTCTTTATTCAGCTGAACTACTGTTTCTCAGTATGATATTAATTAAAACAATTGAAAATTAACAAATTAATTCTATGAAGATTAATTAAAACAAATAAAACAGCCTCCAGATGGGATTTCATTGCTGT
The DNA here is from genome assembly GCA_032199065.1 of Smutsia gigantea. Taxonomy (NCBI): domain Eukaryota; kingdom Metazoa; phylum Chordata; class Mammalia; order Pholidota; family Manidae; genus Smutsia; species Smutsia gigantea. The sequence goes on from JAVSCE010018753.1 coordinate 556,195, forward strand.
CAAGTTCACCTCATACCTAGGCACTCTGTCTGGCTCTATATCTGTTTCCTTCCACCACCCACCAATGACCATGGGTCCTTGCTGTTCATTTGACCCTCAATTCTCCACCCCATAATAAAACAATCTAGTTTTGTCTCATTGACATATTTTTTAATGCATGATTCAGGCATATATGGACTCTAGGCCAGAGTTCTAAGACATAGCAACATCCATGACTTCATACTACCTCAAGAGCACTGCCTATTATATTATATAACAGGTCATATATAATATATGAGATGCTGCCACCAAGTAGTGGAGGAGAGACACATCCCATGAACTGAAATGTGGTTAGGGGCTTCCCCTACAAAGAGTCTGCTTGTAGGCATGTATTATATGCTCCTTTTATTCCAGAAGGGATTTAAGTTAGCTTAGAGCAATACAAAAAATAAAATATGCAAGGATGGGAAAAATTTTATTACATAATAATAAATAAAAGACATTTATATTAATGAGCTTGATTGTGGTAATCATTTCACAATGTATATATATATCAATCCACCACACTGTACATCTTAAATATGCACAATTTTTATTTGTCAATCATGCTTGAATAAAACTGGAAAAAAGGTTTGCATAAATTATAAAATGAGAGTGAAAGAAAGAAAAAATGTGGAAGATGATGTTTGTATCATCTTCATACCTTGATGATGAGACAGGGACCTTGGGTGTAGTCAGAGCAGGGTGAGGTCCTCTGGAAAAAGCAAGGCAGGATATTTACAGTCAAAGCAATGAAACAATGTAAAGTCCCTATGTTCAGCATTATGCAAAGTCAAGGTCACACTAATTCTCTAGGGTAAAGATACCAGACTAGGAATATAGACATCTTCAGTGAGATCAGTTAAAGGTCAAAAGGCCAAGAGCAACTTGGCCTGAAGTGCTTGAGTGTTTCACAAATAAAGAAGGGTATCTCAGCATAACCCGTGACTTCACTGTAAATAGCCCTAGCAAGCAGAGAACAACCCAGCCCTCCTTGAGGGCAGGGCAGGTAGTAAAAGTCCACACCCTAAGCCCTCAATTTCCAAAAATTCTCAA